>JAGIQG010000001.1:3487670-3960159 GCA_024679065.1 Sphyrna mokarran
CAGTGCTGTATCTAAAGGGTCTGAAGAGCTGCTAGCCAATTAAGTTCCTCACCATGATGGACAGAGAGTCCTCTCTGTGACGAATTAATGTTCATTAGGGCTTGGACCCCACTCGATGTACGAGGTAAGTTTTTTCACACAGAGGGTGGTGGGTACCTGGAACTCACTACCAGGGGAGAAAGTGGAAGCAGATACGATTTGATTTTTAAGGAATGTCTTGACAAGAACATGGATAGGATAAGAATAGAGGGATATAGTCCCCAGAAGGATGGAAGGTTTTAGTCTAGTCAGGCAGCATGTCTGGTGCAGGTGCAGAGGGCCAAACGGCCTGTTTCTGTGCTGTAAATTTTTTTGTTCTTTATTCAAATATTAAGACCAATGTTTACTAGTTAAATCCATATTCAGATCAGTCAATACCTGAGCCTACTTCAGCTCATATTTTTTTGATTATGGTAAAGTGCTCAGTTCCAAGGCCTTATCAATATACTTTATGTGGAGTTGTTTTTGTAGTTTTGACATAAATTTGTGATGAATATACGCATTGAATGAACCCTTAACTGGTGATCTGTTAAATGCTACATTCCACAAAGAAAGGCCTTCCAAAGTGTTTTTAGGGAGGGTATTCCCATTTGTCTCCTTCAAGGTGATGGGCATTGCCAGTTTGGGGGGTTTGTGAGTGTAGTTGTCTCATTTTCAATGGATCATCTCAAATATTTTCATCTGCCTTATCAATATTCCCACACTGCTCAGCACCCTCTATATAAAAAAACTTGCCTCATGCATCTAGTGGAGTCCAAACCCTAATGAGCATTAATTGGTCGCACACAGAGCTTTGTCTGTCATGGTGAAGAACCTGATTGGGAAAAGTGATACGAACCTCAGCCATAGCAATGTGGTTGACTCTCAAATGTCCTTGGGCAACTAAGGACGGGCAATTTCTCATTTGGATGGGCAATAAGTGCTGACCAACCAGCAAGACAATGTCCCATGAATGAATAATAAAACAAGAATAAAAGGTGGAGAACAGATGGTGAGCAGCACATAGAAAGAGAAAATACAGAGAAAAATGAGAATGAGTAACAACAGAGTAAATAACGGAATGATTACCTGGCACTGTGTCACTCATTGGCCCACTGTCAATGCTGCCACCTCTTCCTCTGACATCACAATATGGAGGCTCCCAGCCTTCCTGACAGTGGCAATGGTCTTTACTGTTACAAACCTGAAACAAAATTTACAATTCAAATTTCTTCATTAATATTAAACAGACTTAGAAAAGGAAATAGAACACCTTGAAACACAGAAAGTAAATGGAAAACTGCAGAAAAGGAGACATATCTGTACTTATCGAAGGACAACAGACAGAGTTCCAAGATATCATAGCAGGGGGATAACCTTCATATGACTATCATTAGCTACTCAATAGATTGGAGAAGTTGGGAATGTTTTCCTTGGAGAACGCAAGAAGTCATAGAGGTGTTCAAAATCATGTTCAGGGCATTTGATGACAGTGTACAATTTTGGGACTGAATTTCTTGGGAATGCCAATGAGAAATGGATTGCCACTCTGCCTATAGCTTCTCCTGGAGTTCCAATCAATTCTTTCTGATTTGATCTTGATACTGAGAACTGTACAAGTGATTTTTCAGTTGAGGAAGCCACACCTCACTTTATGGTACTAGGTGCCGTAAGGCATAGCAATATAGGAATGATTGCACACAGGAGTAGCCCATTCAGCTGGCTGAGCCTCCTCTGCCATTCTGTTTGTTCAAGGCTCATTATCTACATGAATGCCATTTTTCCGCACTAATTCCATATTCCTTGGAGGATTTCTGTCTTTATTATGCCTCCGTGACTGATCTTCCCCAGCATACTGGCATAGTTAGAGTGAGTTCAGGTGATAGATTCATAGAATCATTCAGTCTGGAAGTGGCCCTTCAGCTCACTGAATCTACACCGACACAAAAAGACCTGACCTCCTACTGAATCCCATTTACCAGCACTTGGCCCATACCCTTAAATGTTATGATGTGCCTACTCCTCATCCAGGTATTTGTAAAGGATGTGAGGCAACCCACCTCTACCACTCTCCTACGTAGTGCATTCCAGACTGTCACCATGTTCTGGGTAAAACATTTTTCTTTACATCCCCCTAAACCTTCTGCCCCTCACCTTGAATCTGTGTCCCCTCGTGACTGATTCTTTAACTAAGGGGAACAGCTGCTCCTTATCCACTCTGTCCATGTCACTCGATCAGGTCACCATCTCAGTCCTCTCTGCTCGAGAAAAAAACAACCCAAGCCTCTGGCCCCAGCACTGATCTTTGTTACACTCCACTTGTGACAGGTTGCCATCCTGAAAATGCCTCTCTTATCAAAATTCCTCCTCTTAGTGAAGCAATGTTGACTCTACTTGATTTTATTATGGCCTATGGTTACCTGTTTTTGTCTCCCTTTTTGAATAAATTGTTATATTGACAGTTGTTCTCCTGCTGTTCTCTCTGCTAATCTTCTAATGAGCTCTCAGTTTCTTTTCTGATGAAACATTATTTCATTCTTTCTGTGGCAAATATTCTTTCTTTTATATTGAGGTGAAAACTCCAGGTATAGTCTCATCATGGTTCTTTACAATTGCAATAAGACATTTTTAGTCTTTAGCTTAGACAGCACAGTAGCACAGTGGTTAGTACTGCTACCTCACAGTACCAGGAACCCTGCTTTGATTCCTAGCTTGGGTCATTATCTGTGCAAAGTCTTCATGTTTCCCTAGAGGGAAACTGTGTGGGTTTCCTCTAGATACTCCAGGTTGCTCCTAAAGTCGTAAAGACGTACTGCTTAGGTGCATTGGCCATGCTAAATTCTCCTTTAGTATACTTGAACAGCTGCGGGTTGTAGTGACTAGGGGATTTGAAGTATCAGAATGGAATACAATATTCCAAATGTGGTCTCACCAATGTCCAGCATAACCCGATGGCTCTTAAACTCAAGCCTCCTGTTAATAAACGCTAACACACTATAGACCTTCTTCACGGCTCTATCCACTTGAGTGTCAACCTTCAGAGATCTGTGGATATGAACCCCAAGATCTCTCTGTTCCTCCACATTCCTCAGAACCCTGCTGTTGACCCTGTAATCCACATTCAAATTTGTCCTACCAAAATGAATCATCTTGCACTTAAGCTCCATCTGCCACTTTTCGGCCCATCTCTGCATCCTATCAATGTCTCTTTGCAGCCCGCAAGAACCTTTCACCTCATCCACTACTCCACCAATCTTGGTATCATCAGCAAATTTACTAACCCACCCTTCAGCCTCTTCTTCCAAATCATTGATAAAAATCACAATAGCAGAGGACCCAGCACTGGTCCCTGTGGCACACTGCTAGTAACTGGCCTCCAATGTTTTTACCCTACAGATGCTTTGGTCCACCTTGTTGTCTAACGAGGGGCATACACGCGATGGGTCGTGAGAGGACTGCTCTTGAATCTTTTTCGAGAGTATTCTAGTGCTTCACGTCGTTAGTGTATGCTTGACCTGGACCATCTGATGGGCAACACGACAGCTCAGTGACTATTGCTGTGCTGTGCAGATACATGGATTTGGGCCTATGTCTGTGGGAGTTTGCACATTCTCCCCGTGCTTGCGTGGGTTTTCTCCGGGTGCTCCGGTTTCTTCCCACATCCCAAAGATGTGCTCTTAGGCTAATTGGCAAAACAAATTCTCCCTAAATTGTCTCAAATTTGGTTTTTAATCCATAGATCTATAAACATGGGCAGGGATCGCGGGTAGAGGTGGGAACATCGGGGTGGTGGCGCGGGCTTGTTGGGCCGAAGGGCCTGTTTCCCGTGCTGTTTTGTTCTTTGTTCTTTGCTAGGCATGTGGGACTCTTTCAAGGGAATACTGAAAAAATCTGAAAATTTTCCTTCCACCACCACCTTTTATCTTCTATGAGACAGCCAGTTACTTATCCAATCGGCCAAATTTCCTTCTATCCCACACCTTGTTATCTTCTTCATGAGCTTACCGTGGGGAACCTTATCAAACCCCTTACTAAAATCCATGTACATGACATCAACTGCTCTACCTTCATCTACACACTTAGTTACTTCCTCAAAGAATTCAATCAAATTTGTGAGGCAGGACTTACCCCTCACAAAACTATGTTGACTATCCTGGATTAAACTGCATAAGAACATAAGGAATATGAGCAGGAGTAGGTCATCTAACCCTTCAATAAGATCATGGCTGATCTGATAGTGGTTCAGTTCCACTTACCCACCTGCTCCCCATAACCCTAATTCCCTTATTGGTCAAAAATCTATCTACCTGTGACTTGAACATATTTAACAAGGTAGCCTCCACAACTTCAATGGGCAGAGAATTCCAGAGATTCACTACTCTCTGAGAGAAGAATTCCTCCACAACTCCGTTCTAAACTGACTCACCTCCCCTTATTTTGAAGCTGTGCCCTCTAGTTCTTGTTTCCTTTCTAAGTGGAAAGAATCTCTCTACCTTTACCCTATTGAGCTCCTTCATTATCTTACATGTCTCTATAACATCAACTCTCAGCCTTCTAAACTCCAACACGTACAGGCCCAGTCTATTCAATCTCTCCTCATAAGCTAATCCCCTCATCTCCAGTATCAACCTGGCAAACTTTCTCTGTACTCCCTCCAAGGCCAATATATCCTTTCGCAAATAAGGGGACTAAAACTGCACCCAGTACTCTAGTTGTGGTCTCACCAGTGCCTTGTACAGTTGCAGCAAGATCTCTCTGCTTTTATATTCTATCCCCCTCGTGATAAAGGCCAACATTCCATTCGCCTTCTTGATCAACTGCTGCACCTGCAGACTGGGTTTTTGTGATTTATGCACAAGGACTCCTCTGCACAGTAGCATGTTGTAATTTTTCACTGTTTAAATGCATCTTTCCTAAATGGTCGTAAATCCTATCTCTCAGGCCCCTTTCCATTAACTTACTGACCACCAAAGTAAGACTAACTGGGCTATAATTATAAGGGTCATTCCTATTTCCTTTCTTGAAGAGAGGAACAACATTCACCACTCTCCAGTCCTCTGGCACTATCTCCTTGGACAATGAGGACTCAAAGATCAAAGCTAAAGGCTCTACAATCTCATCCCTTGCCCCTCAAAGTATCCTAGGATATATTCTATCTGGCCCAGGGGACTTACTGACTCTGAGGTTTTTCAAAATTGCTAATACATCTTCCCTCGTAACACCTACCTCCTCCATCCTATCAGCCTGTATCACGCACTCATCCTTTAGTGAACACTGAAGAAAAGTATTCATTCACAGCCTCTCCTATCTCTTCTGACTCCATGCACAAGTTCCCATTACTATCCTTGACTGGCCCTGACCTCACCCTGGTCATTCTTTTATTTCTCACATAAGAGTAAAAACCCTTGGGATTTTCCTTGATCCGACCTGTCAAGGACTTCTCTTGCCCCTTCCTAGCTCTCTTAAGCCTCTTCTTTCATTCATTCCTAGCTACCTTGTAACCCTCAAGCAACCCAACTGAACCTTATTTTTTCATCCTTACATACGCTTCCTTTTTTCTCTTGACAAAATATTCAATCTCCTTTGTGAACCATGGTTCCCTCAGTCAGCGATTTCCTCCCTGCCTGACAGGGACATATCTATCAAGGACATGCAGTATTTGTACCTTGAAAAAGCTCCACTTAATTAATTGGGCCGAAGGGACTGTTTCCATGCTGTAATCTTCTGTGACTCTATCACCCAACATCCTCCACCCAATGGATCTGACTGAAAGCTGACTGAAAAGGCAGTGATTAAATTCGTACCCCTCTGTTATAACACTTAGCTTCACAGGTTGGTATATTGTACAGTGTTACATCTTGACATCTTCCATCTTGACAAACCTGTAATTAAATAATATAAAATTATCGTCATCAGAGTAGAAATTTAATTTAAAAACATGGTCCAATCAAAATTCATAACAAGGAATAAAGAAATGGCTGAGGAATTAAATTTGTACTTTGCTTCACAAAGGAAGAAGTGAATAATATACCAGAAGTGTTGAAAGAAACATGTTTTAGCAAGGAGCTGAAAAAAATTAGCATGAGCAGAGAAATGGTTTCAGGAAAAATGATGGGACTGAAGGTGGATAAATTTCCAGGTCCTGATAATCTTCATCCCACAGTAACTCAAGGATGTGGTCCTGGAAATTATAGATCCATTGGTGATTATTTTCCAAAACCCTTTGGACTGGTTCCTATGGCTTAGAAATTAGCTAAAACTTGCCAATCACAATCATAGCAACAGCCTATTAGCCTGTTTCTTTATGGAAGCCTTAACTGTCCACACGACTCCTTTTGCCAAGACGGCGTACGGTGGTCAAGAAGGCGTACGGTGTACTGGCCTTCATTAATCGAGGAATAGAGTTTAGGAGTCAGGAGGTAATGATGCAGCTTTATAAGACTCTTGTCAGACCCCAGTTGGAGTATTGTGCGCAGTTCTGGTCGCCTCATTATAGGAAGGATGTAGAGGATATTGAGAGGGTTCAGAGGAGATTTACAAGGATGCTGCCTGGATTGGAGGCAGGCCTTATGAAGATAGGTTGAGGGAGCTGGGACTCTTCTCACTGGAGAGACGTAGGTTGCGAGGCGACCTGATAGAGGTTTATAAAATGTTGAGAGGAATAGATAGGGTGGACTCTCAGAGACTATTTCCCCGAGCTGAAATGGTCACTACGAGAGGACACAGATTTAAGGTGCAGGGAAGCAAATACAAAGGAGATGTCGGGGTAGGTTTTTCACTCAGAGGGTGGTGAGTGAATGGAACTGACTGCCGTCGGAGGTTGTTGAGGCAAACTCACTGGGGTCTTTTAAGAGACTTCTGGCTGAGTATATGGAAAAGAATAGGATAGTGGGTTATAGATAGGTCTGTGGATTGGTAGATGTGATCGGCGCAACTCGTGGGCCGAAGGGCCTGTTTGTGCTGTATTGTTCTATGTTCTATGTTCTAAGACATTCGAGGCAGGCTGGTAGGGATCCAACCTGACCTGAGTGCCATTAGGTTCGATGAAAGTTTGAAATTTGTCAGCTGTGACTACCATTCCACTGTCAGAAACTTCTGGAAGACTACAGATCATGAAGATCTGTTAGTTTTTCAATAATGAATATAGATAGTGGATCTCAAGAGCTGGATATCCAACCACTTCGAATGGGCATCTATTAGGATTACAAATATGTGCCCCAAAAAATGCCTAGCAAAATCTACTGCTACCAACAATGGTTTGGGCACTTGCAAAGGTGCAGGGTCACGACAGGCAGTAACGTTTGCTGAGTCTGATAACTTTCACACTGTCCAAACAGTTTTACAATTTCTCTGCCAATACTAAGTCATCAATGCTTTCAAAGAACAATGAAAATTATAGCACAGGAATAGGCCCTTTGACCCTCCAAGTCTGCATGCTGCCTGACTGAATTAAACTTCCACCCCCGCACCCTTCTGGGACCAGATCCCTCTGCCAATCAATATTGTTAAAGGTTCTGCCATTTACCCTATATTTCCTGTAGAACATAGGACAATACAGCACAAACAGGCCCTTCGGCCCACGAGTTGCGCTGATCACATCTACCAATCCACAGACCTATCTATAACCCCCTATCCTATTCGTTTCCATATATTCATCCAGAAGTCTTTTAAAAGACCCCAGTGAGTTTGCCTCAACAACCTCCGACGGCAGCCGATTCCATTCACTCACCACCCTCTGAGTGAAAAACCTACCCCTGACATCCCCTCTGTATTTACTTCCCTGCACCTTAAATCTGTGTCTTCTCATAGTGACCATTTCAGCTCGGGGAAATAGTCTCTGAGAGTCCACCCTATCTATTCCTCTCAACATTTTATAAACCTCTATCAGGTCGCCTCTCAACCTATGTCTGTCCAGTGAGAAGATTCCCAGCTCCCTCAACCTATCTTCATAAGACTTGCCTCCCAATCCAGGCAGCATCCTTGTAAATCTCCTCTGAACTCTCTCAATAGCCTCTACATCCTTCCTATAATGAGGCGACCAGAACTGCGCACAATACTCCAACTGGGGTCTGACAACAGTCTTATAGAGCTGCATCATTACCTCCTGACTCCTAAACTCTATTCCTCAATTAATGAAGGCCAGTACACCGTACGCCTTCTTTACCACTTCCTCCACCTGCGAGGCTGATTTAAGAGTCCTATGGACCTGGACCCCGAGATCCTTCTGCTCTACAACACAGCTGATTCCTACCCCTGATATTGTACTCCTTCATCCCATTATTCCTGCCTGTATATATTAGACTTTCAAAAATGCATTTATATCCTGCTGAATCCTCTGATGGTCTTCATCGCTATCCACAAATCTACCAACCTTTGCGTCATTTGCAAACTTACTCATCAAACCAGTTACATTTTCCTCCAATCATTTATATATATATTACAAACAGCAAAGATCCCAGCACTGATCCCTGAGGGACACTTCTTGTCACAGTCCTCCCTTCAGAAACACATTCTTTCACTGCTATGACCGACCAGTTCTGTATCCATCTTGCTAGCTCACCTCTAATCCTATGTGACTTCATTTTCATTCTGCTATGGACAGGATGGGCATCATGTAAATCCTGGAGCAATGGCCGTTGATCCGGGCATGGTGCAATGACACAGGCCCCTCCACAATAGCACCCCATTGTAAATAGGGCTTCATTTGCTCTGCTATGGCAAAGTGGTACCCTGTCAGCATCATTTTCCTGATTTTCGATAACAATCTGTCAAAGACTTAATGTGGGCTGCTGAGATGGACAGGTTGTTCAGGAAGTGCAAAACCAATCCTGTGGAACAGCTAGTGATGGTATGGTCTGTGGTAGTTGGATGATATGTGATCCTAGCCTCTGTTGGCAAGTGTGCCGTCAGCAGTAAGACATATCTTTGCACTCTGGTTGAGGCAATAGGTGGGCGCTAGGTTAATCTCACGAAAAAGTCCCAACAATGGGCTATGGTCCATTGTCAAAGATTTCATAATACAGCATTTGGGAAATGGTGTAAAATCAGTCAGCATGGATTTACAAAAGGATGTAATTTGTACAATTGACTGAGGAGAATTGATGGATAGTAGTGAGAACTTGTGTGTGGAGTCAGAAGAGATAGGTGAGGCGTTGAATGAATACTTTTCTTCAGTGTTCACTGAGGAGAGAGGCCATGTTTTTGAGGATGAGTGTGTGATACAGGCTGATAGGATGGAGGAGGGAGATGTTCTCAGGGAAGATGTATTTAGGCTGGATTTCTCCAATGTTGGATGCGTTGCCTTGCTATAGCATGAATGGAGAACTTGGCACTCAGTCAAATCTCCATTACACAGCAGCAGGAGCAGAACGATAAAGAATCTGGCCCTTAGACTTTCAGAATGCTTTTGATAAGTCTCACATAGCAGATTGCTACATGAAGTTAAAACACATGGGATTTCAGGTACTGTCTTGAGCAGATCGAAACCACATCAGACAAGAAAAGTTTCAGGAAAAAAAGAATTGTATTTTTAGAGAATAATGAAGAGTGGATTATATAATGTGATCAAAAGCAAAATAAGATTATGTAGCATGGTAGCACAGTGGTTAGCACTGCTTTTCACAACTCCAGCAATCTGGGATCAATTCCTGCCTTGGGCCACTGTCTATTCATGTCTACGTGGGTTTCCTTCGGGCACTCCAGTTTCCTCCCACAGTCCAAAGATGTGTGGGTAAGGTTCATTGGCCATGCTAAAAATTGCCTCTTAGTGTCATGAGATACATAGGTTAGAGGGATTAGCGGGTAATATTTGCATAATTAATATTAATTATGGTAGTTACTTTTATAGAACAATCAAAATTCAAAGTCAAAGCTGGACTTTGACTTAACTTTAAGTGACTGACAAGTACCCAAGAAGATATTGGCCTGGGTCCACATGTTAGTCTCTGCTGTCTCGGTATGGTCTGTCTTTGGTCTGATCTGATCATCTTCTGGTTTAATCTGGTCTGTTCTTCCTCCTACTCTTCTGGATGGTTCAGAGTCGTCCTTTGAGTTGTGATACTATTGAATTGCAGAGTAGGCTTAAAGGGCCAAATGGCCAATTCCTACTCCTTATGTTCTTGTAGTTCTTATGTTCTAAATAAATTGTAGAAATTAGGGAAAAATTTGGGATTGGGATGAATTGGATTGGTCTTCTAACAGGATGATGAACAGGAAGGGGAAAGTGAAAGAGTTTTTAAACTGTGAACAGAGATAGGAAAATACCAGAAAGAACACTGAGAAGAGAAGAAATTGTTTGACTTTAAATAGGGAGAGTCTGTCTCAAGTTAACATTGCTTAGAATGAATTGATTTACCTTATTTGTGTCACACTTGGTTCCATCAAGAACTTGGTCTGGAGAACTGGAATCACTTTCAGAAACATACAACGATTTGCATTGAAATTTCACTGTTCCAATAAACCCATGGTTTATTTTGGCTTCCATGTCTGCCAGCAGGATTGGAACGTCACTTCCACCATCACACTGGATTTTCCCACACAGTACATTGCTGAAGGGAAGATAAAAACAACACATTCACTATTTATCTCAGAAAACGCAAGACGCCAAAAATTCCATACTGGAGTGGAAGAATGTTCTTCTGAACAGAGTATTTGGAAGTGCTGGTGGCTATGGTGAGTGGTCCAATAAAAGAATTATCAAATTGATGTTTTTTATCTCTATTTCTGGTTCACAGGTTTTTTGTTTGTTCTTTCCTGCTGTAGTTAGGCGCGGGGGTAGTCAGGAAGGGAGCCTGGAAGTATTAAAGGAGGGCTGCAGTAGACAGCGAGCAGCATCGGGAGCAGGCAGTGGAGTGAGCAGGAAACAGAGTGAGAGCTGTAAGGGCTTTGGCTCGCTGGGCTTAGGCGAGAGAAGGCTGAGGCAAAGTGTCTTACTGGTTCTGTCTTTCTTCTTTTCCATTTCTGTGTTCGTACCTCCAAAAGGTGTTCAGGTAAATGGCAGGGTCTATAGGAAGACGCTTCAACTGCGTTAGGTTTCATATGTGAGAGTTCCTGGAGACTACACGTCTCCCGAAACTGCGTATCTGCATCAAGTGTTTGGAGCTGCAGTGTCTGAGGGTCCTGGTCAGGCAATTAGAGCTGCATCTTGAAGATGTATTTTTAGTCAGGGAGAACGAGGTAATAATGGAGAGGAAGCACAGTCAAGTGGAGATCCCAGAGCCTGGGGGGATGACAGGTGGTTTACCATAAGGGATGGGAAAGAAGAGGAGTCATTGTCCAAAGACTACCCCAGTGGTGGTCCCCCAAAATACTGAGGGCAGCACAACAACTGGGGTTAAAAAAGGTAAGAGAGGAGGACCAGAATACCTCAGAGGGAAGGAAGGGAGCTAGAAACGAGATAGTGATGGGGGATGAGAGGGTTAAAGGAATAGACAGGTGGTTCTGTGGACAAAAGCGGGACTCCAGAATGGTAGTTTGCCTCCCTGGAGCAGGAGTACAGGGTGTTTCGGAGATGGTAGATGGAATTTTGAAGGTGAAAGGACCCAGGCTGATGTAATTGTACGTATAGGACAGAAGGACGTAGAAAGGAAAAGCAGGAGGGATATACGTAGGCATTTCAGAGAGTTGGGAGCCAGGCTGAAGAGCAGCGTATCCAGGGTGGCAATCTCAAGGCTGCTAGTGGTGCCAAGTACCAGTGGGGCCAGGAACAATGAGATCCTACAGCTGAATGCATGGCTGAAGGATTGGTATAGAGCAGAGGGAATTTGTAAATCATTGGGAAGTATTTGTGAGAGAAGCTAGAGCTTCTCCTCCAAGGCTTGATCTTATTTGCATTAGCCATAAGGCTGAGATCCAATTTTAAAAAATTGCTTCAAAAGAAGCTGAATTGTAACCTAATGACTTGAACTAAGCACAGCATGTCGAAACTACACTTGATCTTAACCAAAAGGCCAAGAAATTGTCTTTTTCTTCATTAGAGGAGGAGGTAGGGAGAGAAACACTGGAGTAGTGTCTGGGGTTTTGCTGGCCCTTCACAGCAGCTCCACCACAAATCACCTTCTGGCCACAGTGATTGCGTCTATGCAAATCTTACCTACAACAGCCAATCAGCTTCTCCACTCTGCTGCCCTCACTTGAACATTTACCTTCACATGAAGAAGGAAGATGTCTCCTGGAAATCCACCTTCTAGTTGCAATGACTGCTCCGATGCAAATCTTACTTGCAACAGCCAATCAGCCCTGCCATTCTGCTGCCCTCACTTGGACACTTACCTTCACACGATGATAGAAGATGTCTTCCAGATGTCCAGCTTCTGGTTGCAGTGACTGCACAGATACAAATCCGAGTGCGAGGGTTCCTGCTTTTCTGAATATAAATGTAAAAGCAGCAATACAGATGGATGAGGTGGTCAAGAAGGCATACAGTATGCTTGCTTCATCAGCCAGGGCATTGAGAATAAAAGTTGGCAAGTTATGTTACAGGTGTATAAAACTTTACTTAGGTTGCATTTGGAATATTTGGAATAGGATGGGGATGCTTTGGAGAAGGTGCAAAGAAGGTTTACCAGGATGTTGCCTGGTCTGGAGGGTTTTATATTTGTAGAAAGGTTGGATAAACTTTGTTTTATGTTTTCAGTCAAAAGACAAAATTATGATAATTTTGTAGAGGGTGGAAAATTAGAGGCTTTTTCTCAGGCTGAAAAGATCAAATACAAGTGAACACAAGTTCAAGATGAATGGGGGAATGTTTAGGAGAAATGCATGGAAAGTTTTTCACACAGGGCTGGTGGAACACATTGTCATGGCAGATGGTGGAAGCAGGCATGTTAGCAACATTCAAGGTGTTTCTTGATAAATACAATTGGAAGGTGAACAGAGGCATAGGAACCATGTATGTCAATGTATGTATGTATGTCAATGTATGTATAGGAACCATGTATGTCAATGTATGTATGTCAATGTATGTATAGGAACCATGTATGTCAATGTATGTATGTATGTCAATGTATGTATAGGAACCATGTATGTCAATGTATGTATGTATGTCAATGTATGTATAGGAACCATGTATGTCAATGTATGTATAGGAACCATGTATGTCAATGTATGTATAGGAACCATGTATGTCAATGTATGTATGTATGTCAATGTATGTATAGGAACCATGTATGTCAATGTATGTATAGGAACCATGTATGTCAATGTATGTATAGGAACCATGTATGTCAATGTATGTATGTATGTCAATGTATGTATAGGAACCATGTATGTCAATGTATGTATAGGAACCATGTATGTCAATGTATGTATGTCAATGTATGTATAGGAACCATGTATGTCAATGTATGTATGTATGTCAATGTATGTATAGGAACCATGTATGTCAATGTATGTATAGGAACCATGTATGTCAATGTATGTATAGGAACCATGTATGTCAATGTATGTATGTATGTCAATGTATGTATAGGAACCATGTATGTCAATGTATGTATAGGAACCATGTATGTCAATGTATGTATAGGAACCATGTATGTCAATGTATGTATGTATGTCAATGTATGTATAGGAACCATGTATGTCAATGTATGTATAGGAACCATGTATGTCAATGTTCTCAATATCAACAAAACAAAGAAGATAAGCATTGACTTCAGGAAGTGCAGTGGAGAACATGCTCCTAAATACATCAATGCAGACAAAGTAGAAATGGTTGAGAGCTTCAAGTTTCTCAGTGTCCACATCACTAACAGCCAGCCCTGGTCCCTCAATGCCAACTCTGCATACAGGAAGTAGTCGTACGGAGATCAGTGTAGTTTATATTTTACACACTTTTTAAGCGTCTCATTTCGGAGAATCAACCTCATTGTTCCTTGAGAGCAGATCAGAGAGGCAGCGATTGGCAAGAGGAGAGTTTGATGGGTAGGCTGCTGTGTTTTTATTTTTTTTAATTAGAACATAGAACATAGAACATAGAACAATACAGCACAGAACAGGCCCTTCGGCCTTCGATGTTGTGCCGACCAAAATAAAAAGCAATGCCCCTCCTAACTAAACCATTCCCTTCCCATCCATATACTTAACAACTAACCTCTTAAACGCCACCAAACTTGGCGCATCTACAACAGCTGCAGGCAGGGCATTCCACTCCATAATCACTCTTTGAGTAAAGAACCTACCTCTGATATCCGTCCTATAACTCATACCCCTTAATTTAAAGTTGTGTCCCCTCGTGCTAGCCTTTTCCATCCTAGGAAAAAGGCTATCACTGTCCACCCTATCCAAACCTCTAATTATCTTATATGTTTCAATAAGATCCCCCCTTAGCCGCCTCCTTTCTAACGAAAAACAACCTCAAATCCTTCAACCTCTCTTCATAGGACCTGCCCTCCATACCAGGCAACATCCTAGTAAACCTCCTCTGTACCCTCTCCCATGCCTCCACATCTTTCTTATCATGTGGCGACCAGAACTGCACACAATACTCCAAGTGCGGCCGCACTAGAGTTTTGTACAGCTGCAACATGATGCTGCGGCTCCTAAAGTCAATCCCCCTACCAATAAAAGCTAAGACTCCATAAGCCTTCTTAACAACTTTATCCACTTGACTGCCTACTTTCAGGGATCTATGACACATACACCAAGATCCTTCTGTTCCTCAACACTATTAAGAGCCCTACCATTAGCCCTATACTCTACACATTTATTGTTCCTGCAAAGTGCATTACCTCACACTTTTCCACATTAAACTCCATTTGCCACCTCTCGCCCCAGCTCTGCAACTTCTCCAAGTCACTCTGTAAACTAAAACACCCCTCTTCACTATCTACCACACCACCAACTTTAGTATCATCTGCAAATTTACTGATTAATTAACATCTTTAGGTTTTTTTTAAATCTTAAACTAGATACAGGAAGTAGTCACATGGAGGTCAGTGTAGTTTTTTTTTCTCTCTGGACCCTCATAAATTGAAACGGTGAGGAATCCCATTATTCTACACATGTAGAGTATCCCCCACCTCCTCTAACCTAAAGAAAAGAGTGACTCGGTGAGAGCAGGTAAGTTTTGTTTGGTTGTTGTTTTTTGTTAAGGGACGTAACAAGGAGGACAGTGCAGGCAGTGCGATGTTCCTCCTGTGGGATGTTTGACGTGAGGGACATCAGTAGATCCCGGCTGATGACACCTGCAGGAAGTGTATCCAATTGCAGCTCCTTGAGGACCGTGTTAGGGACCTGGAGCTGGAACTGGAGGAACTAAGGATCATTTGGGAAGCAGAGGCAGCTATTGATAAAAGTTACAGGGAGATAGTTACTCCTATAAGTGATACGTGGGTGACTGCTAGAAAGGGTAAGAAGCAGTCAGAGCAGCAAGCCCCCGAGGCTGTTCCTCTCCAAAACAAGTACTCTGTTTTGGATGCTGTTGGGGAGGAAGACTCAATAGGGATAAGCCATGGGGTACAGGTCCCGGGAGTAGAGCCTGTCCTTGATGCTCAGATGGGAAGGGTGAAGAAAAGAACAGGATTAGTGATTGGGGATTCCATAGTTAAGGGGACAGATTTGAGAGTCTGTGGGAACGAGCGAGACTTGCAGTTGGTATGTTGCCTCCCAGGTGCCAGGGTCCATGATGTCTCTGATCGAGTGTTCGAGATCCTTAAGGGGGAGGAGAACCAGCCTCAAGTCGTGGTACATGTAGGTACCCATGACATAGGTAGGAAAAAGGATGGGGATATAAAACAGAAATTCAGGGAGTTAGGGTGGAAGCTTAAGGCTAGAACAAACAGATTGGTTATCTCTGGTTTGTTACCTGTGCCACGGGATAGCATGGAGAAGAATAGAGAGAGAGAATCATTGAACTCGTGGCTAAAGGGATGGTGCAGGAGAGAAGAGTTCAGATACTTGGACAATTGGGGCTCATTCTGGGATAGGTGGGATCTCTACAAGAGGGATCGTCTGCACCTGAACCACAGGGGAATCAATATCTTGGGGGGAAATTTGCCAATGCTATTTGGGGGCAGGGGGGATGGTTTAAACTGATTCAGAGGGGGATGGAACCTGAGTAGCTCAAATGTACAGGAGGATGAGAATAGGGAGGTCATGGATAAGGTTTCTAGGTCACAGCAGTGTATTGATAAGCGGTGGGGGGGGGGGGGGTTTGAAGTGTGTATACTTTAATGCGAGGAGACTACGCAATAAGGTGGATGAACTTGCAGCCTGGATTGGTGCTTGGGACTTCAATGTTGTGGCCATTTCAGAGACGTGGATAGAGCAGGGGCAGGAATGGTTGTTGCAGGTTCCGGGGTTCAGATGTTTCAGTCAGAGCAGAGGTGGTGGTAGAAGAGGGGGAGGAGTGGCATTGTTAGTTAAGGACAGCATTACGGTGGCAGAAAGGACGATTGATGCGGACCTGTTTTTTGAGGTAGTTTGGGCTGAGATTAGAAATGGGAAAGGAGAGATCACTCTGCTGGGAGTTTTTTATAGGCCTCTAAAAAGTTCTAGAGATGTAGAGGAAAGGATTGCAACGATGATTCTGGATAGGAGCGAAAGTAACAGGGTAGTTGTTATGGGGGACTTTAACTTTATAAATATTGATTGGAAAAGTTATAGTTCAAACATAACTTAGAGGGGTCAGTTTTTGTTCAATGTGTGCAGGAGGGTTTTATGACTCAGTATGTAGATAGGCCAACAAGAGGTGAGGCTACATTGGATTTGGTTCTGGGTAATGAAGCAGACTAGGTGTTAGTCCCGGGTACCAATCCAGGCTGCAAGTTCATCCACCTTATTGCATATGCTTCTTGCATTAAAGTATACACATTTCAAACCACCCCCCCCTACCCCGCCACCGCTTATCAGTACACTGCTGTGACCTAGAAACCTTATCCATGACCTCCCTATTCTCATCCTCCTGTACATCTGAGCTACTCAGGTTCCATCCCCCTCTGAATCAGTTTAAACCATCCCCCCTGCCCCCAAATAGCATTGGCAAATTTTCCCCCAACATATTAGTTCCCCTCTGGTTCAAGTGCAGACCATCCCTCTTGTAGAGATCCCACCTACCCCAGAATGAGCCCCAATTGTCCAAGTATCTGAACTCTTCCCTCCTGCACCATCCCTTTAGCCACAAGTTCAAATGTTCTCTCTCTCTATTCTTCTTCTAGAACATTCTAGAACTATTCTAGAACATTACAGCGCAGAACAGGCCCTTCGGCCTTCGATGTTGCGCTGACCAATTAGGAACAAGCAATGACCCTCTAACCTAAACCATTCCCCTTTCATCCATAAACTTATCTACTAACCTCTTAAACGCCACCAAACTTGGCGCATCTACAACTGACGCAAGCAAGGCATTCCATACCCTTACCACCCTCTGGGTAAAGAACCTACCTCTGACATCTGTCCTAAAACCACCATCCCTTATCGAGTTTTTTGAAAACCACCACCACCCTGTCAGGCAGGGAGGAAGTGGTAGAGCCAGGGAACCGTGGTGTACTAAGGAAGTTGGTTCTCTGGTGAAGAGAAAAATGGAGGCTTATATAAAGATGAGAAGTGAAGGCTCAGTTAGGGCACTGGAGAGTTATAAATTAGCCAGGAAGGAGCTAAAGAGGGAGTTAAGAAGAGCTAGAAGAGGACATGAGAAGAACTTGGCGGATAGGATAAAGGAGAACCCTAAAGCTTTCTATAGATATGTTAAGAATAAAAAATTGGTTAGGGCAAGATTAGGCCCAGTCGGAGATAACAGTGGGAGGTTGTGCATGGAGTCTGAACAGATAGGAGAGGCACTGAATGAATATCTTTCATCAGTATTCACGCAGGAAAATGTCAATGTAGTCGAGGAGAATACTGAGATATAGAGTTGTAGACTAGACAGAATAGAGGTACGTAAGGAGGAGGTGTTAGCTATTCTTGAGAGTATGAAAATAGATAAGTCCCCTGGGCCAGATGGAATTTACCCTAGGATTCTCTGGGAGGCAAGAGAGGAGATTGTAGAACCTTTGGCTCTGATCTTCATGTCATCGTTGGCTACAGGTATAGTGCCGGAAGACTGGAGGATGGCAAATGTTGTCCCCTTGTTCAAAAAGTGGAGTAGAGACCATCCTGGAAATTATAGACCAGTGAGCCTGACTTCTGTTGTGGGCAAAGTTTTGGAAAGAGTTATAAGGGATAGGATTTATAGTCATTTAGAAAGAAATGAATTGATTAGGGATAGTCAGCATGGATTTGTGAAGGGTAGATTGTGCCCCACAAACCTTATTGAGTTTTTTGAGGAGGTGACCAAAGAGGTAGATAAGGGTAAGGCAGTTGATGTAGTGTATATGGATTTTAGCAAAGTGTTTGATAAGGTTCCCCATGGTAGGCTACTGCAGAAAGTGCAGATGCATGGGATTGAAGGTGATTTAGCAGTTTGGATTAGGAATTGGCTAGCTGATAGAAGACAGAGGGTGGTGGTTGATGGGAAATATTCAACCTGGAGTGCAGTTACAAGTGGTATACGTCAAGGATCTGTTTTGGACCCACTGCTGTTTGTCATTTTTATAAACAACATGGATGAGGGTGTAGAGGGATAGGTTAGTAAATTTGTTCACGACACCAAAGTTGGAGGAGTTGTAGACAGTGAGGATGGATTTTACAGTTTGCAGAGGGACATAGATAAGTTGCAGAGCTGGGCCGAGAAGTGGCAAACGGAGTTTAATGTGGAAAGTGTGAGGTGATTCACTTTGGTAAGAGTAATATGTGTGCAGAATATAGGGCTAATGGTAGGACTCTTAGTACTGCAGATAAGCAGAGAGATCTCAGTGTACAGGTGCATAGATCCCTGAAAGTTGGTACTCAAGTTGATAAGGTTGTTAAGAAAGATTACAGTGTGTTAGAATTTATTGGTAGAGGGATTGAATTTCGGAGCCGAGATATTAAGACTGGAGGACAGCGAATGTGGTCCCATTGTTCAAGAAGGGGAAGAGAGACTTTCCAGGGAATTATAGGCCAGTGAGTCTTACTTCTGTTGTGGGCAAGGTATTGGAGAGAATTATTAGGGTAAGGATTTATAGTTATTTAGAGAGAAATGAATTGATTGGGGATAGTCAGCATGGTTTTGTGAAGGGTAGGTCATGCCTTACTAACCTTATTTGAAAAAGTGACCAAAGAGGTGGATGGGGGTAAGGCAGTTGATGTGGTATAGTGTTGATGAACAGAGGGATCTTCGTGTATTTGTGCATAGATCCCTGAAAGTAGGCATACTTATCCCTGATAAGGTTGTTAAGAAGGCATACGGAGTCTTAGCTTTTATTGGTAGGGGGATTGAATTTCGGAGCCGCAACGACATGTTGCAACTGTACAAAACTCTAGTGCGGCTGCACTTGGAGTATTGTGTGCAGTTCTGGTCCCTGCATTATAAGAAAGATGTGGAGACATTGGAGAGGGTACAGAGGAGGTTTACCAGGATGTTGCCTGGTATGGAGGGCAGGTCTTATGAAGAGAGGCTGAGGGATTTGAGGTTGTTTTCGTTAGAAAGAAGGCGGCTAAGAGGAGGCCTTATTGAAACAAATAAGATGATTAGAGGTTTAGATAGGGTGGACAGTGATAGCCTTTTTCCTAGGATGGAGAAAGCTAGCATGCGGGACACAGCTTTAAATTAAGGGGTGATAGTTATAGGACAGATATCAGAGGTAGGTTCTTTACCCAGAGGGTGGTTAGGGAGTGGAATGCCCTGCCTGCGGCAGTTGTAGATGCGCCAAGTTTGGTGGCATTTAACAGGTTAGTTGATAAGTTTATGGAAGAGAAGGGAATGGTTTACTTTGGAGGGTCATTGCTTTTTTCATAATTGGTCGGCGCAACATCGAAGGCCGAAGGGCCTGTTCTGCGCTGTAATGTTCTATGTTCTATGTTCTATGTATATATGGACTTTAGTAAGGCATTCGATAAGGTGGCCCATGGAAGGCTTCTGCAGAAAATGCAGATGTATGGGATTGAGGGTGATTTAGCTAATTGGATTAGGAATTGGCTAGCAGATAGAAGACAGAGGGTGGTGGTTAATGGGAGATATTCATCGTGGAGTTCGGTTACAAGTGGTGTACCTAAGGGGTGTGTTTTGGGGCCCCTGCTGTTTGTAATTTTTATAAATGATCTGGATGAGGGTATTGAAAGATGGATTAGTAAATTTGCAGATGACACCAAAGTCGGTGGAGTGGTAGATAGTGAAGATGGGTGTTATAGTTTGCAGAGAGACTTGGACAAGTTGCAGAGCTGGGCCGAGAGGTGGCAAATGGAGTTTAATGTGGAAAAGTGTGAGGTAATGCACTTTGGCAGGAATAACAAATGTGTAGAGCATAGGGCTAATGGTAGGATTCTTAACAGTGTTGATGAACAGAGGGATCTTGGTGTATATGTGCATAGATCCCTGAAAGTAGACAATCAAGTTGATAAGGTTGTTAAGAAGGCATACGGAGTCTTAGCTTTTATTGGTAGGGGGATTGAATTTCGGAGCCGCAATGTCATGTTGCAACTGTACAAAACTCTAGTACGGCCGCACTTGGAGTATTGTGTACAGTTCTGGTCCCCACATTATAAGAAAGATGTGGAGACATTGGAGAGAGTACAGAGGAGGTTTACCAGGATGTTGCCTGGTATGGAGGGCAGGTGTTATGAGGAGAGGCTGAGGGATTTGAGGTTGTTTTTGTTAGAAAGAAGGTGGCTAAGAGGAGACGTTATCGAAACATGTAAGATCATTTGAGGTTTAGATAGGGTGGACAGTGATAGCCTTTTTCCTAGGATGGAGAAAGCTAGCACGAGGGGACACAGCTTTAAATTAAGGGGTGATAGTTATAGGACAGATATCAGAGGTAGGTTCTTTACACAGGGGGTAATTAGGGAGTGGAATGCCCTGCCTGCAGCAGTTGTAGATGCGCCAAGTTTGGTGGCGTTTAAGAGGTTAGTTGATAAGTTTATGGGAGAGAAGGGAATGGTTTAGTTTGGAGGGTCATTGCTTTTTTCATAATTGGTCGGCGCAACATCGAAGGCTGAAGGGCCTGTTCTACGCTGTAATGTTCTATGTTCTATGTTATGTTGCAACTGTACAAAACTCTGGTGCGGCCCCACTTGGAGTGTTGCATACAGTTTTGGTCGCCACATTATAAGAAAGATGTGGAGGCATTGGAGAGGGTACAGAGGAGGTTTACCAGGATGTTGCCTGGTATGATGGGAAGGCTGAGGGACTTGAGGTTATTTTCATTAGAGAGAAGAGGTGACTAATTGAGATATATAAGATGATCAGAGGGTTAGATAGGGTGGATAGTGAGAGCCTTTTGATGGAGGTGGATAACACGAGGGGACATAGCTTTAAATTAAGGGGTGGTAGTTATTGGACAGATGCTAGAGGTGGGTTCTTTACTCAGAGAGTAGTAAGGGCGTGGAATGCCCTGTGTGCAGCCGTTGTGGACTCGCTAAGTTTAAGGACGTTCAAATGGTCAGTGGATAGGCATATGCATAACATTGGAATAGTTTAGGTTAGAGGGTCATTAGATTGGTTCCACTGATCGGCGCAACATCGAGGGCTGAAGGGCCTGTACTGCGCTGTAATGTTCTATGTTCTCAGAAGACTAAGGAAATTTGGCATGTCAGCTACGACTCTCACCAACTTTCAAAGATGCACTATAGAAATCAATCTGTTTGATTGTATCACAGCTTGGTACAGCTCCTGCTGTGCCCAAGACCACAAGAAATTACAAAAGGTCATAAGTCAAAGCCCAGTCCTTCACACAAACCCCCATCCCACCCATTGATTCCGTCTACACTTCCCGCTGCCTTGGAAAAGCAGCCAGGACAATGAAAGACCCTCGACATTCTCTCTTCAACTCTATTCTACTGGGGAAAAAGATACAAAAGTCTGAGGTCACGTGCCGACCAACTCAAGAACAGCTTCTTCCTTGCTGCCGCCAGACTTTTAAACCTTGTATTAAGTTGATCTTTCTCTGCACTCTAGTTATATTGTAACACTGCATTCTGCACTTTCTCCTTTCCTTCTCTATGAATGATATGCTTTGTCTTATAGCACGTGAGAAACAATACTTTTCACTGTATACTAATACATATATGACAATAATAAATCAAATCAAAAGTATCAGTAAGACTGTGGGCCGAAGATCCTGTTCCTGTGCTGTATCATTCATTGTTCTTTATATTTCCAAAAAGTGTTCGATAAGGTGCCTCACAAAAGATTGCTGCAGAAGGTTAAGGTGCAGGGAGCTGGGGGTAAGGTGTTAGACTGGATAGAGAATCAGTTGTCTAATAGGAAGCAGAGGGTAGGTATTAATGAGTGCTATTCTAATTGGCAGCTGGTGACTAGTGGAGTGCCCCAGGTATCGGTGCTGGGGCCACAACTATTTACCATTTACATAGACGATCTGGAGGAAGGGGCTGAGTGCAGGGTGATGAAATTTGCTGATGACACGAAGATGAGTGGGAAGCAAATTTGTGGAGAGTGTGGAAAGCCTGCAGAGAGATCTGGATAGGTTGAGTGAGTGGGCGAGGACCTGGCAGATGGAGTATAATGTTAGTGAATGTGAGGTTATCCTCTTTGGTAGGAATAATGGTAGGAAGGATTACTATTTAAATGGCGAAAAACTGCAGCATGTGACGATGCAGAAGGACCTGGGGGTCCTTGTGCACGAATCGCAAAAACACAGCATGCAGGTGGAGCAGGTGATTAAGAAGGCGAATGCGATGTTGGCCTTTATAGCAGGGGGATAGAATATAATAGTAGGGAGGTTCTGTTGCAGCTGTATAGGGTACTGGTGAGGCCACAGCTGGAGTACTGGAGTACAGAGAATGTTTGTCAAAGAAGGATATATTGGCATTGGAGGGGATGCAGAGAAGGTTCACTAGGCTGATACTGGAGATGAGGGCGTTGGATTGTGAGGAAAGACTGAATAGGCTAGATTTGTACTTGTTGGAGTTTAGAAGGCTGAGAGGGGATCTTATAGAGACGTATAAGATAATGAAGGGGATGGATAGGGTAGAGGTTTAGAGACTCTTCCCGCTTAGCAAAGATAGCAGGACTAGAGGGCACAGTCTCAAGATTAGTGGGGGGCGGTTCTGATCGGAGTTGCGGAGGGGTTTCTTCATGCAAAAGGTAGTGAATCTTTGAAATTCTCTGCCTGATGAGGTGGTGGAGGCTTCCTCATTGAATATGTTCAAGTTAAGAGTGGATAGGTTTTTAATTGACAGGGAATTAAGGGTTACGGGGAGAAAGCGGGAAAGTGGTGCTGAACCACTACAGATCAGTCATGATCTTATTGAATGGCGGGACAGGCTTGAAGGGCTAGATGGCCTACTCCTGCTCCGATTTCTTATGTTCTTATTACTGACTGAAACCTTAGTGTACAGAACACAATTAAAAATATTTGGATTGTGTTAAACCTGGAAGGATTGTGAACTGTGTATCAAAAGGACACAGACAAGTTGTTGAAATGGGTGTGCAAGTGGCAGATGAAATTCAACATGGAGAAATGTGAAGTAATTTTGTTGGGAAGAATAGTGAGAGAAAATGTAGAGTACAATTTGAAAAGGGCTGCAGAAGTAGAGCAATTTGGATGTAGCATAAAAGCAAATCAGTGCAGATGTTAGATTCTAAAACCAAAAGAGAAAGCACTGGAATATCTCAGCTGGTCTGGCAGTATCTTTAAGGAGAGAAAAGAGCTGATGTTTCGGATTTGGATATATATGTGTATCAATCATTGAAAGTGACAGGCCAAGTTGAGGGAGAAGTCAGTACAGGCTCCTGTGTTTTAAAATGGGGATTTAAATTACAAAACAAAGGAAATAATGATAAAACTGAAGTATTGCATCTGGTTCTGGGCTCCACACTTTGGGAAGGACATGAAGATTTTTGAGAGTTTGCAGAATAATGAGGGTATTTAAAGATGATTATCAAATGGAATAAACAGCACAATCTTTTCAATTCCTTAATGTATCTTACATTAGAACTGGTCATTCTGAAAAAGCAGAAGAACTTACTCAGGTGAGCACTTTATGTATTGACCATGTTGATCCTTGCCACAGTTTCCAAATTTATCTCCTAATTCATTGTTCTGATGATAACAGTAATCTATAGCAGATACCGCACCTAACAGAGAAATAATGGGAGAGAGATTCTACAGAGTGAAAATAAGCACGACTGCTCCACGCCACATGTACCAACACCCACTCTACCTCAGTGAGAAGCAATGAAGTTTAGAGAATGTAAGCTGAAAGGAAATACCAGGTGAAGGTATTGTTGAACTTGGAAAATTGTAAACCATGTATCTCAGGAAGGCCCGTGACCTCCTCAGCCAGTCAATAAGAATGTGGCTGAACTTTGATCTGTATTCATTTTCTTGATATTTTCCATTTGCTTAGAAATAAGCTTACAAGATATTGACTGGGAATCTTCCAGCCCATCGTAACAGGGCCCATTGGAGAAAATAATGGTGTTGTAGCAATATCACTGCACTAATAAGCCACAGACCTTCATTAAAACTCTGGGGACATGGGTTCAAATCCAACCATTTTAGCTAGTGGAATTTAAATCCAATAAATAAAATCTTTGAAAACTAACTTCAGTAATAGTGACTGAGGAAGTGTCATTGATTGTTATAAAAATTCATCTGGTTCACAAATGTCCTTTAGGGGAGGCAATCTGCTATCCCTAACTGTTTGGCCTACATGTGACCCCAGAGCCAAAACAAGATGGCTTACTCTTAAATGCCCTCTGAAATGGACTAGCAAGCCAATCAGTTCAAGGCTAATTAGGAATAGGCAATAAACGTTAGCCCAACCAGTCGAGATTTACAGCATGGAAGCAAGCCCTTTGGCATAACTTGTCCATGCCGCCTTTTGTTTTAGCCACTAAGCTAGCCCCTGTTGTCCACATTTGGCCCATATCCCTTTATACTCATCTTAACAATGTAACTGTTTATATGCTTTTTAAAAGATAAAATTGTACCTGCCTCTACTACTATCCCAGCAGCTCATGTAGTTATTCATGCAGGGTGATGTAAATGTAGTTATGGAGAACACTGAGGTATAGGGTAGCAAACTGGAAGGTATCGAAGTAGATAGGGAGGATGTGCTAGATATTCTCGAGGGTTTGAAGTTGGATAAGTCCCCTGGGCCGGACGGGATTTACCCTAGGATTCTTTGGGAGGCAAGAGAGGAGATTGCAGAGCCTCTGGCTCTGATCTTCAGGTCGTCGGTGGTTACGGGTGTGGGTCCGGAGGACTGGAGGATAGCGAATGTGGTCCCGTTGTTCAAGAAGGGGAAGAGAGACCTTCCAGGGAATTATAGGCCAGTGAGTCTTACTTCTGTGGTGGGCAAAGTGTTGAAGAGAATAATTAGGGATAGGATTTCTAGTTATTTAGAGAGAAATGAATTGATTGGAGATAGCATGGTTTTGTGAAGGGTAGGTCGTGCCTTACTAACCTCATTGAGTTTTTTGAGAAAGTGACTAAGGAGGTGGATGGGGGTAAGGCGGTTGATGTGGTATATATGGACTTTAGTAAGGCGTTTGATAAGGTGGCCCATGGAAGACTTCTGCAGAAAATGCAGATGTATGGGATAGAGGGTGATTTAGATAATTGGGTTAGGAATTGGCTAGCAGATAGAAGACAGAGGGTGGTGGTTGATGGGAGATATTCATCGTGGAGTTCGGTGACAAGTGTGTACCTCAGGGGTCTGTTTTGGGGCCCCTGCTGTTTGTAATTTTTATAAATGATCTGGATGAGGGTATTGAAGGATGGATTAGTAAATTTGCAGATGACACTAAAGTCGGTGGAGTGGTAGATAGTGAAGAGGGGTGTTATAGTTTGCAGAGGGACTTGGACACGTTGCAGAGCTGGGCCGAGAGGTGGCAAATGGAGTTTAATGTGGAAAAGTGTGAGGTAATGCACTTTGGCAGGAACAATAAATGTGTAGAGTACAGGGCTAATGGTAGGGCTCTTAATAGTGTTGAGGAACAGAAGGATCTTGGTGTATGTGTCAATAGATCCCTGAAAGTAGGCAGTCAAGTGGATAAAGGTGTTAAGAAGGCATATGGAGTCTTAGCTTTTATTGGTAGGGGGATTGAATTTAGGAGCCGCAGCATCATGTTGCAGCTGTACAAAACTCTAGTGCGGCCGCACTTGGAGTATTGTGTGCAGTTCTGGTCCCCACATTATAAGAAAGATGTGGAGGCATTGGAGAGGGTACAGAGGAGGTTTACCATGATGTTGCCTGGTATGGAGGGCAGGTCTTATGAGGAGAGGCTGAGGGATTTGAGGTTGTTTTCGTTAGAAAGGAGGAGGCTAAGAGGGGACCTGACCGAAACATATAAGATGATTAGAGGTTTAGATAGGGTGGACAGTGATAGCCTTTTTCCTAGGAATGGAGAAAGCTAGCACAAGGGGACACAGCTTTAAATTAAGGGGTGATAGTTATAGGACGGATATCAGAGGTAGGTTCTTTACCCAAAGGGTGGTTCGGGAGTGGAATGCCCTGCCTGCAGCGGTTGTAGATGCGCCAAGTTTGGTGGCATTTAAGATGTTAGTTGATAAGTATATGGAAGAGAAGGGAATGGTTTAGTTTGGAGGGGCATTGCTTTTTATATTGGTCGGCGCAACATCGAAGGCCGAAGGGCCTGTTCTGTGCTGTAATGTTCTATGTTCTATGTTCTATGTTCTATGTTCTATGTTCATTTCAGACACTCATCACCCTCTGTATGAAAAAAATGCCTCTCTGAACCCTTTTGGATCTATCTCCTCTCACTTTAAACTGATGCCCTCTAGTTTTAGACTCCCTTACGTTTGGAAAAGGTGTTGACCTTTCCTATACTTCTCATTGTTTTATAGACCTTTATAGTGTCACCCCTAAGCCTCCTATGCTCCATGAAAAATAATCCCAGTCTATCTAGCCTCTCGTTACAACTCAATCCATCAAGTCCCCTTTGTGTCTGAGTAAATCTTTTCTGCACATTATTAAACATAGTTTAATAATATCTTTTCTATAATAGGGTGACCAGAACTGCATACGGTATTCCAAGTGTGGCCTTACCAATATCTTGTCCAACTTCAACAAGATGTTCCAACTCCTGTATTCAGTATTCTGATCAATGAAACCAAGCATAAGAACATAAGAACCTAAGAAGTAGGAGCATGATAGGCCATCTGGCCCTTTCAGCCTGCCCCGACATTCAATAAGATCATGGCTGATCTTTCTGTGGACTCAGCCCCACTTAACCACCCACTCACCATAACCCTTAATTCCTGTACTATTCAAAAAATTATCTATCCTTGCCTTAAAAACATTCAATGAGGGAGCCTCAACTGCTTCACTGGGCAGAGAATTCCATAGATTCACAACCCTTTGTGTGAAAAAGTTCCTCCTCAACTCAGTCCTAAATCTGCTTCCCCTTATTTTGAGGCCACGTCCCCTAGTTCTAGTTTTACCTGCCAGTGGAAACAACTTCCTTGCTTCTATCTTATCCATTCCCTTCATAATTCTGTATGTTTCTATAAGATCTCCCCTCATTCTTCTGAATTCATTAAATACAGCCTCTCAGTACTCAGTCTCTCCTCATAAGTCAACCCTTTCAACTCCGGAATCATCCTAGTGAATTTCCTCTGCACCCCCTCCAGTGCCTCCAATCACTCTTTACTCAAAGAGTGATTAGGGAGTGGAATGCCCTGCCTGCAGCTGTTGTAGATGCGCCAAGTTTGGTGGCGTTTAAGAGGTTAGTTGATAAGTATATGGATGAGAAGGGAATGGTTTAGTTAGGAGGGGCATTGCTTTTTATTTTGGTCGGCACAACATCGAAGGCCGAAGGGCCTGTTCTGTGCTGTATTGTTCTATGTTCTATGTATGTTCTATGTTCTATGCCAGTATGTCCTTTTTCGAATAAGGAGACCAAAACTATACACAATAACTCCAGGTGTGGCCTCACCAGCACCTTATACAGCTGTAACATAACCTCGCTGTTTTTAAACTCCATCCCTGTAGCAATGAAGGACAAAATTCCATTTGCTTCTTAATTACCTGCTGCACCTGCAAACCAACTCCTTGAGATTCCTGCACAAGGATACCCAGGTCCCTCTGCAATTTTTTACCATTTAAATAATAGTCCATTTTGCTATTATACCTACCAAATGGATGACCTCACATTTACCAACACTGTACTCTACCTGCCAGACCCTTATAGACTATCTATATCCCTTTGCAGAATTTCAGTATCCTCTGTGCACTTCACTCTGCCGCTCACCTTAGTGTCATCTATGAATTTTGACACTTAACACTTGGTCCCCAACTCCAAATCATCTATGTAAATCATACTTAGTTGTGGTCCAACACTGATCCCTGAAGCACACCACTAGTCATTGATCACCAACTAGAAAAACATCCATTTAACTCCACTCTTTGCTTTCTGTTAGTTAACTTTCTAGTTAGTTAACTAGAGTTAGTTAACCTCTATCTATGCCAATACATTACCTGTAACACCTTGCACCTTTATCTTACGTAGCAGCCTTTGGTGCAGCACCTTGTCAAATGTCTTCTCAAAATCCAGATACACGGGCTTCCCATTGTCCACTGTGCTTGTAATGTTCTCAAAGAATTCTAGCAAATTAGTTAAACATGACCTGCCCTTCATGAATCCATCCTTCTTTCCGATGGGACAATTTATATCCAGATACCTCGCTAGTTCTTCCTTGATAATAGATTCAAGAATTTTCTCTATTATAGAAATTAAGCTAACCAGCCCATAGTTTCCACCTTTTGTCTATCTCCTAATCTACTAAAATATGGATTTTAGTAAGGTGTTTGACAAAGTCCCTCATGGGAGGTTAGTTGAGAAGGTCAAGGCTTATGGGATACAAGGACAGGTAGCTAGATGGATAAGTAACTGGCTTAGTAATAGGAACTCAGTAAGAATTTAGCAACACCAATTTATAATCCAACCGATTTATTTGATAGTAAAAAAGCGAGCTTTTGACTCTTGTGTCTTCTTCAGGCAAATGCAGTGTTCTGGTCTGCAATAGCACACATCAGCACAGACAGTCAGAGATTGCTGATTAGAATGCGAATCCTTACATCTAACCTGCTATTGAAGTGTTAAAGTGGCGAACAATGTGTGTGAAAGGAATCCTGAGCATTGTTGGAGAATTGTGTATTTTCTCCAGACAGCACAGTAAGTGAGGTTGCATCCAGAATCAGTTGCATTCTTGGACACACGCATCTCCATCAAGGACGGTCACCTCAGCACCTCACTGTACCGCAAACCAACAGACAACCTCACAATGCTCCACTTCTCCAGCTTCCACCCTAGACACGTTAAAGAAGCCATTCCCTATGGACAAGCCCTCCGTATACACAGAATTTGCTCAGATGAGGAGGATCGTGACAGACACCTCCAGACGCTGAAGGATGCCCTCGTGAGAACAGGATATGGCGCTCGACTCATCGATCGACAGTTCCGACGTGCCACAACGATAAACCGCACTGACCTCCTCAGAAGACGAACACGGGACACGGTGGACAGAGTACCCTTTGTTGTCCAGTACTTCCCCGGAGCGGAGAAGCTACGACATCTTCTCCGGAGTCTTCAACATATCATTGATGACGATGAACATCTCGCTAGGGCCATCCCCACCCCCCCACTTCTTGCTTTCAGACAACCGCACAACCTCAAACAGATCATTGTTCGCAGCAAACTACCCAACCTTCAGGAGAACAGTGACCACAATACCACACAACCCTGCCACAGCAACCTCTGCAAGACATGCCAGATCATAGACATGGACGACATCATCAAACGTGAGGATACCATTCACCAGGTACACGGTACATACTCTTGCAACTCGGCCAACGTTGTCTACCTAATACGTTGCAAGAAAGGATGTCCCGAAGCATGGTATATTGGGGAGACCATGCAGACACTACGACAGCGGATGAATGAGCATCGCTCAGCAATCACCAGGCAAAACAGTTCCCTTCCTGTGGGCGAACACTTCAGCAGTCATGGGCATTCGGCCTCCGACCTGCGGGTAAATGTTCTTCAAGGGGGCTTTCGTGATACACGACAGCGCAGAGTCGCTGAGCAGAGACTGATAGCCAAGCTCCGCACACATGAGGACGGTCTTAACAGGGATCTTGGCTTCATGACACACTATCTGTAACCCCCGTAACTTGCCTGGGTTAGCAAAAAACCTCACTTACTGTGCTGTCTGGAGAAAACACACAATTCTCCAACAATGCTCAGGATTCCCTTCACACACATTGTTCGCCACTTTAACACTTCAATAGCAGGTTAGATGTAAGGATTCGCATTCTAATCAGCAATCTCTGACTGTCTGTGCTGATGTGTGCTATTGCAGACCAGAACACTGCATTTGCCTGAGGAAGACACAGTGTGTTGAAAGCTCGCGTTTTTACTATCAAATAAATCGGTTGGATTATAAATTGGTGTTGCTAAATTCTTACTGACTTCTGCCATCAAGCCAACTTAGCATCCAATTGGCTACCTCACCCTGAATCCTGTGAAATTTAACCTTATGCAACAAACTACAAAGCAGTTCCAGTCACCGCGATTTAGCGCAACCCAGTTTTTTTTGCAATAATGTTTTATGGACACCAACAATCACGTTATAATGGGGCCATGCTGCACTTTCTTTACTTGTGCTTTCTGTCCTTCCTAGTCTGTATTCTGCTATTCCTCTCTAATGTTTCCTCTTGGTCTCATGCCCCATGCAGAGTTAGTGTAAACCTCTCCCAAAAGCACAAGGAAGGAATTCAGCCCCATCTCTATTCTCCCCTACAGCCAGTCCCAAAGTCCCAGCTACACATTATCCAGAAGGACACAGGCAGCTGACATATGAAACACCACTTGGAAGTTTCTCTCCAAGTCACTTATAGTGAATCATGGAAACATATTCACTGTCATTGAACATGTTTAAGTCACACGTAGATAGATTTCGGATAGACATAGAACATAGAACAATACAGCACAAACAGGCCCTTTGGCCCACAAGTTGCGCCGATCACATCTACCAATCCACAGACCTATCTATAACCCCCTATCCTATTCATTTCCATATACTCATCCAGAAGTCTCTTAAAAGACCCCAGTGAGTTTGCCTCAACAACCTCCGACGGCAGTCGGTTCCATTCACTCACCACCCTCTGAGTGAAAAACCTACCCCTGACATCTCCTTTGTATTTGCTTCCCTGCACCTTAAATCTGTCCTCTCGTAGTGACCATTTCAGCTCGGGGAAATAGTCTCTGAGAGTCCACCCTATCTATCCCTTTCAACATTTTATAAACCTTTATCAGGTCGCCTCTCAACCTGCGTCGCTGCAGTGAGAAGAGTTCCAGCTCCCTCAACCTATCTTCATATGCCTGCCTCCCAATCCAGGCAGCATCCTTGTAAATCTCCTCTGAACTCTCTCATTAGCCTCTACATCCTTCCTATAATGAGGTGACCAGACAACGGAATTAAGGATTAGGGGGAGTAGGCGGGAAAGTGGAATTGATCCACTTCAGATCACTCATGATCTTATTGAATGGCAGGGCAGACTCGAAGGGCGAGATAGAACATAGAACATAGAACATTACAGCGCAGAACAGGCCCTTCGGCCTTCGATGTTGCGCCGACCAATTATGAAAAAAGCAATGACCCTCCAAACTAAACCATTCCCTTCTCGTCCATAAACTTATCAACTAACCTCTTAAACGCCACCAAACTTGGCTGCATCTACAACTGCCGCAGGCAGGGCATTCCACTCCCTAACCACCCTCTGGGTAAAGAACCTCTCTGATATCTGTCCTATAACTATCACCCCTTAATTTAAAGCTGTGTCCCCTCGTGCTAGCTTTCTCCATCCTAGGAAAAAGGCTATCACTGTCCACCCTATCTAAACCTCTAATGATTTTATATGTTTCGATAAGGTCTCCTCTTAGCCGCCTTCTTTCTAACAAAAACACCTCAAATCCCTCAGCATCTCCTCATAAGACCTGCCCTCCATACCAGGCAACATCCTGTAAACCTCCTCTGTACCCTCTCCAATGTCTCCACATCCTTCTTATAATGTGGGGACCAGAGCTGCACACAATACTCCAAGTGCGGCCGTACTAGAGTTTTGTACAGTTGCAACATGACATTGCGGCTCCGAAATTCATCAATCCCCTACCAATAAAAGCTAAGACTCCATCTGCCTTCTTAACAACCTTATCGACTTGATTGCCTACTTTCAGGGATCTATGCACAAATACACCAAGATCCCTCTGTTCATCAACACTATTAAGAGTCCTACCATTAGCCCTATACTCTACACATTTGTTATTCCTGCCAAAGTGCATTACCTCACACTTTTCCACATTAAACTCCATTTGCCACCTCTCAGCCCAGCTCTGCAACTTGTCCAAGTCCTCTGCAAACTATAACACCCCTCTTCACTATCTACCACTCCACCGACTTTGGTGTCATCCGCAAATTTACTAATCCATCCTTCAATACCCTCACCAGATCATTTATAAAAATTACAAACAGCAGGGGCCCCAAAACAGACCCCTGAGGTACACCACTTGTAACCGAACTCCACGATGAATATCTCCCAGCAACCACCACCCTCTGTCTTCTATCTGCTAGCCAATTCCTAATCCAATTAGCTAAATCACCCTCTATCCCATACATCTGCATTTTCTGCAGAAGCCTTCCATGGGACACCTTATTGAATGCCTTACTAAAGTCCATATATACCACATCAACTGCCTTACCCCCATCCACCTCTTTGGTCACTTTTTCAAAAAACGCAATAAGGTTAGTAAGGCACGACCTACCCTTCACAAAACCATGCTGACTATCCCCAATCAATTCATTTCTCTTTAAATAACTATAAATCCTATCCCTAATAATTCTCTCCAATACTTTGCCCACAACAGAAGTAAGACTCACTGGCCTATAATTCCCTGGAAATTCTCTCTTCCCCTTCTTGAACAATGGGACCACATTCGCTATCCTCCAGTCTTCCGGAACTATACCCGTAACCAACGACGACCTGAAGATCAGAGCCAGAGGCTCTGCAAGATGGCCTACTCCTGCTCCGATTTCTTATGTTCTAATGTTCAAAGCATCAAAATCCTGAAACTCCCTCAGCAACAGCATTGTAGGTATACATGCACCACTTGGTCTGTAGCGGTTCTGGAAGGTAGCTCACCATCACCTTCTCAAGGGCAATTAGGGATGGGTTAGTACATGCTGCCTTAGCCAGATCCTATAAATGAATTCAAAAATACTCTTTGTCCTTACCTGATCCCCACAACTGCTGACACATTAAATCTGGATCAATACATGCGCCATCATTACAATGTAATGATCCATTTTTGCATGGATAGCCATTCTTCAGAAACACATTTTCGGGGCAAGTTGAGGAGGTTCCTGTGCAGAACTCTGGCAAGTCACATCCTCCTTTCAATTGTCTACAGAGTGTAGCTGCAGGTAGAAGCTGCGGAACAAAGACAACAAATGAAATAACTGACATTTGAATTAGACAATTTTTCTGGCAGAGGTAGCAGTGAATTAGCAGTAAATATGTAAATTCCTGGATATATAGGCGTTTTTTATGTGATATGTTTTGATTAGGTTGGCAAACTGAATTTAGTGATCAAAATTGTACAAGGCACTTAAGGTGCAGTATCGTGCTGGCACTGATCCAGAATGAATTTCAATCCCAATGAGATAATTTTCAAAACTCTACCATGATTCATTGGTAGCTTTCCTGTCTCAGAATCACATGGATGTGCATTGAAGTTTCCATCCAGTTTTCAAACAAAGGATTCTTGCCTGAGCTTCAAATGCTAATGATGGGAAGTGTCTTTTGGTTGAGACTTTAACCCAAGGTTCTGTTCATTGTCTCAAGAGGACATTGGAGGTCCTGTAATATTATTTCAAAGAAGGCAGATTATCTTTGGTGTCTTGGTCAATATTTATCCTTCAACTTATTACACAAAAACAAATGACAGCTCATTTTTTCATTGCTATTTATGAAAGTTTACAGTGTGCGAAATCTATTGCTTCATTTCCTACATTTACTGACTGTAAATGTTTCTATAGACATATAAAGAGAAAGACATTGACAATAACGAATGTAGGCTCTTGACAATCAGAAAGGGAAGAATTCATAACGCAGAATGAAAGAATAGCTGAGGAATTAAATTTGTACTTTGCTTCAGTCTTCACAAAGGAAGACATGAACAGTGTACCAGAAGTGCTGAGAGAAACGTGTTTTAGTGAGGAGCTGAAGGAAATCAGCATGACTAGAGAAATGGTTTTGGAGAAATTGATGTGATTGAAGGTGACTAAATTGCCAGTCCTAATAATCTTCATCCCTGAGCACTTAAGGTAATAATAGCTCATTTGGTTTATTAAAAACCCACTGTATCCAATTATGAGTTTTTGTAAAATAGTAGATTTTGGCCCACATTATTCTGCCCTGTTGTAACAGAACTCACTGTGTGGGATACACTAGCTCAGGCAAGACTGCATTGCATTTCATCAAGATGAGATAAACCCAAAGATAGGGAGGGTGGAAAACTCTTCACTGAATGTTGACATTGCCCTCCACCACTTCTTGTCATCCTCTCAGTCAGCACCCTCCCTCCCTCAAAGAGGGAGTCCTCTCCTTGACTCCAAACACTAACATTTATCAAGCACTAAACAGTTAGCATCTAGAAGGATAAGTATAGCAGAGAGATACTTGGGAACACCACTACTTGGAGGCTCCACTCCAAATCATTCAACCTCCTAATCTGGAAATATATTGGTGTTCCTTCACTGTCACTGGGTCAGAATCCTGCAGCTCCTTCCCTAACAGCCCGGTAGGTGGACGTACATTACACTAACTGGTTCACCACCACTTTCCCAAGAGCAACTAGGGAGGAGTAACAAATGCTTGCCTATCCAGTAATACCCAAGTCCATGAAATGAATAATAAAAACAAATCTGTGCTGAGATGATCTGCTGACAACAGCTCAAGTTTTTGAACCTCAAAATACCGAAAGGGCTGAAAGTAGATCCTTTCCACATCCTGGTGGAGAATTGGTACAGTAATGTTCACAATAGCACGGAATGAACTTTGATCGGTCGTTTGTTTACTTTTGTCATGGGAAATAAGAATCAGAGAATGGCAGGAAGGGAGATAAAATACCTAAAATTCAAGAATTTTAGTGAATAGGTCATTGTTAATAAGTGTCAGTTGATAGCATTGTTGGTGAGCTTTTCTATCAGTTTACCGACGAGTGAGAGTAGATTGATTAAAAAAAAAATTAAAAAACAACTCTTGATAAAAATGAGGAAGGAGATAGTTCTATAAGAAAAAGAACCTAGTGGGGAAATGCTTAGATTTATACAGGCTGATTTAAACAAATTTATATATATGATGAGAAGAACACAGAGGCATTTCAATTAAATTGAAACAATAGCTCAACAAATGAAATAGCCACAAGACCTTTGGACTTTGTTGTTATGGAGTTTTTTATTTATTCCTGGGACATGGGTGTCGCTGGTGGGTAGTATTTATTGTGCACCCCTTGTTGCTTTGTTCAGAATGTAGTTCAGAGTCAACCACATTGCTGTGACTCTTGGACTCACATGTAGACCGGACCAGGTAAGGACAGCAAATTTCCTTTTCTTAAGGACATTAGTGAACCAGATGAGCTTTTCTAACTTCATAAACTGCTGCTGCAGGTCCTCGTCATTCTTCCTCCTTATGTTGTTCATACCAATATGTACCAATATGTACCAATATGTACCACGACCTCTGTTTGTTCATCCTCTCCCTTCAGAATGCTTTCTGCCCATTCAGTGACATCCTAGACCCTAGCAACATACCATCCTGGACTCTCTTTCATGTCCACAGAAGCACCTATCTGTACCCCTAACAAAAGAGTCCCCTATTACTATTGCTCTAGTACTTTTTGTCCCTCCCTGTTTAACAACAGAGCCAGCCATGGTGCCACTACTCTGGCTGCTGCTGCTGTTATCCTCTGATGGGCCATCCTTCCCAACAGTTTCCTAAACAGTACACTTGTTAAAGAGGGAGACGATACAGGGAATTCCTACACTGCCTGCCTGTCCCTTCGAGCAGTTAGCTATCTACTGCCTGCAACTCGGGTGTGACCTTGTCTCTAATCTCCTATCTATGACACTTTTCGCCATTTTCATGCTCCTGAGTGAATCCAGCAGCTCTCCAACCTATCTGTGTAATCTGTAAAGAGCTGCCATTGGGTGCACTTCCTGCAGACATGGTCGTCTGAGATGCTGGAAGCGTCACGGATCTTCCACATCTCACAAATGCAGCACTTATCCCCACTGACTGACAGCATCAATTAGAGTATTTCAGAAAATTTATAAAATTCTTACCCTCACTTATCACAACAAATACCCAAGGTTTTTTTGTTACCTTGTTAAGATATTTACTTACAGCCCAAAACACTTCACCTCACTGTTAACACCTGGCCAATCTTTGTATCATTTGCATACTACTAATACTACTCCCCCCCCTCAAAAAAAAGTCATTTATATAAATGATGAATAAAAAAGGTCCCAATACAGATCCCTATGGTACTCTACCGGACACTGGCTGCCAGTCACTAAAACACTCATCTGTCATTGCTCTCTGTCTCCTACAACTGAGTCAACTTTGAATCCACTTGATCAAATTACCCTATATTCCATGCACACTTACAAGTCTCCCAACTGGGACCTTGTCAAAGGCTTTGCTGAAATCCATATAAATGATATTGACTGCGCTATCGGTAATTATAGACAAGTGAGCTTGAAGTCAGTAATAGTGAAATTGTTGGAGAAAATTCTTAGGAATAGAATCTATACACATTTGGAACTGAATAGTCTTAATAGTAACAGGCAGCATGGTTTTGTATGAGGGAAGTCATGTCTCAATAAATTGATTGAGTTTCTTGAGGAAGTGACAAAAATGAATGATAAGGGAAGGTTGTGGGTATTGTCTACATAGACTTTAAAAAAGCATTTGACAAGGTCCCTCATGGCAGCTGGTGCAAAACATTAAACCACATAGGATCAAAGGTGAGCTAGCTAGATGGATTCAAAACTGGCTTGGTCATAGAAGTTAGAGGGTAGCTGTGAAAGGGTGATTTTCTGAATGGAAGTCTGTAACTAGTGGTGTTCCACAGGGATCAGTGCTGGGATCTCTGCTGTTTGTAATATGTATAAATGACTTGGAGGAAAATGTAGCTGGTCTGATTCGCAAGTTTGTGGATGATACTAAGTTTGCTGGAGTTGCAGATAGTGATGGACATTGTCAGAGAATGTAGCAGGATATAGATAGATTGGAAAATTGGTTGGAGAAATGGGAGATAGAATTTAATTCAGATAATTGTGAGCTGATGCATTTTGGTAGATCCAATTCAGGTGGGAACTAAAATAAATGGCAGAATCATCAGGAGCCTAGATGCACAGAGAGACCTGGGTGTGGAGGTTCATGGATCCTTAAGTGGCAGCACAGGTGGAAAAGATGGTGAAGAAAGCATATGGCATGCTTCATTGGATAGAGTATAAAAGTTGGTGACTTATGTTAGTAATATAAAATGTTGGTTAGGCCACATTTAGAATATAGTGTCCAATTCTGGTCGCCACACTACCAGAAGGATGTGGAGGCTTTGGTAAGATACAGCATGGGTTCATGAAGGACAGGTCATGTTTGACTAATATGGAGGAATTCTTTGGGAACATTACATGCGCACTGGACAATGGGGAACATGTGGATCTGGTGTATCTGGCTTTCCAGAAAGTATTTGATGAGGTGACATACCAAAGACTGCAACATAAGATAAAGGTGCACAGTATTATGGATAATGTATTAGCACGGTTAGAGAATTGGTTAACTAACAGAAAGCAAGGAATGGGTGGTAAATGAGTAATTTTCTGGTTGGTTGATCAGTGACTAGTGATGTGCCTCAAGGATCAGTGTTGGGACCGCAATTATTTATGATTTACATAGATGATTTGGAGTTGGGGACCAAGAGTAATGTGTCAAAATTTGCAGATGACGCTAAGATAGATGGAAGAGTAAAATCTGCAAAGGAATATGGATAATCTAAGTGAGTGGGTGAGGGTCGGGCTGATGGAGAATAATGTTCGTAAATATGAGGTCATCCATTTTGGTATGAATAAGAGTCATTGAACTATCATTTAAAAAGTAAAAATATTACAGCATGCTGCTGTGCAGAGGGGACCTGGGTGTCCTTGTGCAGGAATCTCAAGGAGTTGGTTTGCAAGTGCAGCAGGTAATTAAGAAGCAAATGGAGTTTTGTCCTTCATTGCTAGAGGGATGGAGTTTAAAAACAGCGAGGTTATGTTACAGCTGTATAAGGTGCTGGTGAGGCCACACCTGGAGTACTGTGTACAGATTTGATCTCCTTACCTGAGAAAGGATATACCGGCACTGGAGGGAGTGCAGGGGAGATTCACTAGGCTGATTCTGGAGTTGAGAGAGTCGGCTTATGAGGAGAGACTGAGTAGACTGGCGCTATACTCATTGGAATTCAGAAGAATGAGGGAGATCTTATAGAAACATATAAGAATATGAAGCGAATTGATAAGATAGAAGCAGGGAAGTTGTTTCCACTGGTGGGTGAAACTAGAACTAGGGGGCATAACCTCAAAATAAGGGGAAGCAGATTTTGGATTGAGTTGAGGAGGAATTTCTTCACACAAAGGGTTGCAAATCTGTGAAATTCCCTGCCCAGTAAAGCGATTGAGACTTCCTCATTGAATGTTCTTAAGGCAAGGATAGATAATTTTTTTTAATGAAAAAAGAACTAAGGTGAACAGGTGGGTGAGTGGAGCTGATCAGCCATAATCTTATTGAATGGCAGAGCAGGCTCGAGGGGCCAGATGGCCTACTCCTGCTCCTAGATCTTATGTTCTGATGCTCATTGGAGAGAGTACAGAAAAGGTTTACCAGGATGTTGCCTAGTATAGAGGATGTTATCGGGTGAACAGTTGGAAGCTTTTCTCAAGGCTAGTAATGACAAGGGGCACAAGTTCAAGATAAAGGGGGAAAAGTTCAGTAGAGGTATGCAGAGAATGATTTTTACACAATGATTTTTGGCAGGAGAGCCTGGAATGCACTGCCAAGTGAAATGGTTGAGGCAGACACGTTAGTGAATTTAAGACTTAACAGAATCACAGAATCCCACAAAAGGCCCTTTGGCCTGTTGAGTCTGCACCAATGCATGAAAGGCCTTCATCTGCTCATCTTGCCAGCACTTACCGACAGCCTTGAATGTTATGATATGTTAAATATTCATCCAGGTACTTTTTCAAGAATGTGAAGCATCCCACCTCCACCACACTCCCAGGCAGCGCATTCCAGACCGTCAACCCCTCTGGATGAAAGGGTTTTTCCTCAAATCCCCCCCCAAACCTCCCACCCCTCACTTTTAATTTGTGTCCGCTCATAACTGATCTTTCAACTAAGAGTAACAGCTGCTCCCTATCCATCCTGACCGAAGTATGAAGATCAAAGAAAATTACAGCATAAAAATAGGCCCTTCAACTCTACAAGCCTGCACTGACTATGCTGCCCAACTGAACTAAAGCCACCTGCCCTTCTGGGGACCATCTCTCTCCATTCCCATTCTATTCATGTATTTGTCCAGGTGCCTTTTATAAGTCACCATCTGCTTCCACTAACTCCAGCAGTGAGTTCCAGGCACCCACCACTCTCTAAACAACTCCTTTAAACCTTGCTCTTCACACCTTAAACTTATGTTTAAGCCTCGTAATTGACTCTTCCACCCTAGGAGAAAGCTTCTGACTATCCACTCTGTCTATGCTTCTCATAATCTTGCAGATTTCTATCACATCACCCCTCCACCTCCATCGCTCCAGTGAGAACAAACCAAGTTTCTCCATCTTCTTCTCATAGCTAATGCCCTCCATACCAGGCAACATCCTGGTCAATCTTTTCTGTACCCTCCCTAAAGCCTCCACGTTCTTTTGATACTGTGGTGATCAGAATTGAACACCATATTTTAAGTACGGCCTAACTAAGGTTCGATAAAGCTGAAACATGACTTGCCAGTTTTTAAACTCAATGCCCTGGCAGATGAAGTAGGCATGATGTAGAGATGCTGGCGTCGGACTGGGGTAAACTCAGTAAAAGTCTGGCAACACCAATTTATTTGATAGTAAATCTTCTAGCTTTCGGCATTTGTAGCCTTCGTCAGGTGAATGAAGTCTTCGTCTGGCAGATGAAGACAGTGTGTCAGCCTTGAATTCCTGTCCATGCTCCTCATAATTTTGAACAACTCAATTAGGTCATTCCTCAGCAGAGAATCCAGATGGATGTGTGGCCAGAACCTGTGCTTTTACAATCAGTGTCCTCCATACACTCACACCCCCTCCCTTTATAACTTAGAATTCACCCTGACTGTTAAACATTCATACACAGAGGGTCCACTGCAGAGACTGCGGAAGGTTCCAGAATTCTGCCCCGTCAGGTAACGATCCGAGCAGCGATCGAAGGTTATGCTGATGAGGTTAGCTGAAGCAAGCTGGGAGGGGAGATTTACAGGAAGATCTTGTGGAGCATTAACACCAGAACATGAAGCAAATGGGAACCTTCTGCACTGCAAATTCAACATAATTAACTGCAATATCAAGGTACTATCAGAACAAGAACCAAGGGAGGACGTTTCCTCTCACACATACACACGGGACAATAGATGAAGAAAATGAACTGGGAGTGTTTGATGGGGACAGTGTAGAGGGAGCTTTACTCTGTATCTAACCCCGTGCTGTACCTGTCCTGGGGGTGTTTGATGGGGGGACAGTGTAGAGGGAGCTTTACTCTGTATCTAACCCCGTGCTGTACCTGTCCTGGGAGTGTTTGATGGGGGGACAGTGTAGAGGGAGCTTTACTCTGTATCAAACTCCATGCTGTACCTGTCCTGGGAGTGTTTGGTGGGGGACAGTGTAGAGGGAGCTTTCCTCTGTATCTAACCCCGTGCTGTACCTGTCCTGGGATGGGGGACAGTGTAGAGGGAGCTTTACTCTGTATCTAACCCCGTGCTGTACCTGTTCTGGGAGTGTTTGATGGGGATAGTATAGAGGGAGCTTTACTCTGTATCTAACCCCATGCTGTACCTGTCCTGGGAGTGTTTGATGGGGACAGTGTAGAGGGAGCTTTACTCTGTATCTAACCCCGTGCTCTACCTGTCCTCAGCCTTCTCTGCTTCAATAAAAATGACTCAAGCCTATCCAACCTCTCTTTATAACTTCAATGTTCCATCCCAATCTTCTCTGAATCCCTTCAGTGCATCCACTTCCTTCTTGTATTGTGGCAACTAGAACCGCACACTGAACTCCGGCTCTGGCCTCATCAAATTTTAGATAATTCTATCATGATATCTCTGCTTTTGTAATCTATACCCTGATTTGTAAAGGCCAGTGTGCCATATGCCTGTTTCAACACCCTATTCACTTGCCTTTCCTTCAGAGATCTAAGGATAAACATGCCAAAGTCCCTTTGCTCCTCAGAACTTCCCAGCATTAGACCTCTCATAGTACACTTCCTTGTCAAATTACTCTTTTCAAATTGTATCACCTCACACTTCCTAGGGTTAAATTCCATCTGCCACTTATCCTCTCATTTGACCATCTCGTCTATGTCTTCCTGTATCCCAAGGCACCCAATCTCACTGTTAACCACCTGGCTAACTGTTGTGTCATCAGCAAACTTAATGATCCTACCCCCCCAAGCCCCTCCCCACACAGTCATCTATGTCATTTCTGTGATACACCACTGGTCACTGGCCTTCAGTCACGAAAGCAGCCATCTGTCACCACTCTTTCTCTCCTACCGTTAAGCAAATTATGAATCCACCTTATCAGATCACCCTGCACCCAATATGCATTAGCTTTCTCAATAAGTCTGTGATGTGGGATTTTGTCAAGGCTTTGCTGAAATTTGGATATATATATATATGAACAGGTGGGGAATAGAGTGATATAGGTGGCTGGCCTTGATAGGACAATGTGATCAGTACAGACGTGATGGGCCAAAGGGCCAGTTCCTGTGCTGTATTGTTCTTTGCTCTGCAGGAGATTGGATTGGCTTTCCACTTCCCAGACAAACTGCATGTCTCAGCAGCCTACATTACGGGGCAATTTTTCTTGTCTCACCTGCAACAGGGATCGTAGTGGGTGACGGCTGCACCATGGAAAGGTCATTGAACTTAGGCAGGATGTTTTGGTTTCAGGGAAAGCACAGCTGGAAAATTCTGCCTTAAGTTTGACAGATTGTTATGGAAAGTCAGGAAAATGGTGCTGACAGGGTGCCACTTTGCCACAGCACAGCAAATGAAGCTTTTTGCTTTGGGCAAAATGGGGGCATGAAATGATTTTGGCGGATAGGATTAAAGAAAATCCAAAGGCTTTTTACTCCTATGTTAGGAATAAAAGGGTGGTTAGAGGAAAAATCGGACCTCTTAGGGACAGAGGAGGGGAACTGTGCTTAGAGCTAAAGGGAATGGCGGAGATCCTGAATGAATACTTTGCTTCAGTATTCACGAAGGAGAGCGGCTTGTTGACAGTTCCTGTTTCTGAGGGAGCTGTGGACCAGTTGAGGGAAATATCCATACCGAGGGAGGAAGTGTTAGAGCTTCTAGGTAGCATTAAAACTGATAAATCTCCGGCATTTATCCCAGACTGCTTAGGGAGGTGCGAGGTGAAATTGCTGGGCCTCTGACACAAATCTTTGTCTCTTTTGACACAGGTGAGTTCCCAGAGGACTGGAGAATAGCTAATGTTGTACCGTTGTTTAAAAAGGGTAGTAGGGATAACCCTGGAAATTATAGGCCAGTGAGTTTGACATCAGTGGTAGGGAAGCTGTTGGAGGGGATTCTTAGAGATAGGATGTATAGACACTTAGAGCGTTGCGATCTGATTAGGGATACGCAGCATGGATTTGTTAAGGGGAGGTTGTGCCTTACGAATCTGGTAGAATTTTTTGAGGAAGTGATGAAAAAGGTCAACTAAGGGCGAGCCGTTGATGTCGTCTATATGGATTTCAGTAAGGCGTTTGACACAGTCCCTCCTCATGGGAGGTTAGTCGAAAAGGTCAAGGCTCATGGGATACAAGGACAGGTAACCAGATGGATAAGGAACTGGCTTAGTAATAGGAGACAGAGAGTAATAGTGGAAGGGTGTTTTTCTAGCTGGAGGTCGGTCACTAGTGGTGTGCCGCATGGCTCGGTACTGGGACCTCTTCTATTTGTAATATATATAAATGACTTGGAAGAGGGAGTAAGTGGAGTGATCAGCAAGTTTGCAGACGATACAAAGATGGCTGGACTTGCGGATAGTGAGGAGCATTGTCAGGCGATGCAGCAGGACATAGATAGGCTGGTAGCTTGGGCAGACAGATGGCAGATGGAATTCAATCCTGATAAATGTGAGGTGATGCATTTCGGGAGAAAGAATGTAGGGGGAGGTATATGATAAAGGGTAGACCTATTAAGAGTATAGAAACGCAGAGGGACCTGGGGGTGCAGGTGAACAAGTCTCTGAAGGTGGCAGAGCAAGTGGAGAAGGTTGTGAAGAAAGCATATAGTATGCTAGCCTTTATAGGAAGGGGTATAGAGTACAAGAGCTGGCTTTAATGTTGCAGTTGTATAAAACGTTGGTTAGACCTCATTTGGAATACTGTGTCCAGTTCTGGTCACCTTACTACCGGAAGGACGTGGAGACTCTGGAGAGAGTGCAGAGGAGGTTTACCAGGATGCTGCCTGGTATGGAAGGTCTGAGTTACGAGGAGAGGTTAGGCAAATTGGGACTGTTTTCCTTAGAAAGACGTAGACTTAGAGGAGATCTAATAGAGGTGTACAAGATTATGAGGGGTATAGATAGAGTAAACAGGGTTAAGCTTTTTTCTAGGATGGACTCAAATAGCACGAGGGGTCATGGGCTTAGGGTGAGGGGGGTAAGGTATAATTTGGATGCTAGAGGGAGTTTTTTCACACAGAGGGTGGTGGGGGTATGGAATGCGCTGCCAAGTAAAGTGGTGGAGGCAGGTACTCTGGAGTTATTTAAGAAATACTTAGATGGGCACATGAACAGAATGGGAATGGAGGGGTATAGAAAACTGATTTAAAATAGGGATCATGAGCCTTGGGAGTCCGTGGGAAGTGTGTAAATAGATGATGATATTGATGTACTTGTTTTTATCCTACAGGTGCTTTGGTCCACCTTGTTGTCTAACGAGGGGCATACACGCGATGGGTCGTGAGAGGGCTGCTCTTGGATTTTGAGAGTATCCTAGTGCTTCACGTCGTTAGTGTACGCTTGACCTGGACCATCTGATGGGCAACACGACAGCTCAGTGACTATCGCTGTGCTGTGCAGATACATGGATTTGGGCCTGTGTCTGTGGGAGTTTGCGCATTCTCCCCGTGCTTGCGTGGGTTTTCTCCGGGTGCTCCGGTTTCCTCCCACATCCCAAAGATGTGCTCTTAGGCTAATTGGCAAAACAAATTCTCCCTAAATTGTCTCCAATTTGGTTTTTAATTCATAGATCTATAAACATAGACAGGGATCACAGGTAGAGGTGGGAACATCGAGCTGGCGGCGCGGGCTCGTTGGGCCAAAGGGCCTGTTTCCCGTGCTGTTTTGTTTTTTGTTCTATGTTCTTTATTTTTGCAATGCAGGGTCATGTTAACCTGCAAAGATGGGGAACTATTGTGCGAGGCCTGTGTAATTGACAGATGGCTGCTTTCTAGAGAAGTTTACTGACGATACTAAAGTGGGGGGAGTTGTAGACAGCGAGGATGGATGTTACAGTTTGCAGAGAGACATAGATAGGTTGCAGAGCTCGGCCGTGAGGTGGCAAATGGAATTCAATACGGATAAGTATTCAATACGAATAAGTTTATTCACGCAGAGTGCTGGAAATGTAGCTATGGAGAGCACTGAGGTACAGGGTTGCAAATTGGGAAGTATTGTAGTAGATAGGGAGGATGTGTTAGAAATTCTCGAGGGTTTGAAGTTGGATAAGTCCCCTGGGCCGGACGGGATTTACCCTAGAATTCTCTGGGAGGCAAGAGAGGAGATTGCAGAGCCTCTGGCTCTGATCTTCAGGTCCTCGTTGGTTACGGGTGTGGTTCCGGAGGACTGGAGGATAGCGAATGTGGTCCCATTGTTTAAGAAGGGGAAGAGAGACCTTCCAGGGAATTATAGGCCAGTGAGTCTTACTTCTGTTGTGGGCAAGGTATTGGAGAGAATTATTAGGGATAGGATTTATAGTTATTTAGAGAGAAATGAATTGATTGGGGATAGTCAGCATGGTTTCGTGAAGGGTAGGTCATGCCTTACTAACCTCATTGAGTTTTTTGAGAAAGTGACCAAGAGGTGGATGGGGGTAAGGCGGTTGATGTAGTATATATGGACTTTAGTAAGGCGTTTGATAAGGTGGCCCATGGAAGACTTCTACAGAAAATGCAGATGTGTGGAATAGAGGGTGATTTAGCTAATTGGATTAGGAATTGGCTGGCAGATAGAAGACAGAGGGTGGTGGTTGATGGGAGATATTCATCGTGGAGTTCGGTGACAAGTGGTGTGCCTCAGGGGTCTGTTTTGGGGCCCCTGCTGTTTGTAATTTTTATAAATGATCTGGATGAGGGTATTGAGGGATGGATCAGTAAATTTGCAGATGACACTAAAGTTGGTGGAGTGGTAGATAGTGAAGAGGGGTGTTATAGTTTACAGAGTGACTTGGACAAGTTGCAGAGCTGGGCCGAGAGGTGGCAAATGGAGTTTAATGTGGAAAAGTGTGAGGTAATGCACTTTGGCAGGAACAATAAATGTGTAGAGTATAGGGCTATTGGTAGGGCTCTTAATAGTGTTCAGGAACAGAAGGATCTTGGTGTATGTGTCAATAGATCCCTGAAAGTAGGCAGTCAAGTGGATAAAGTTGTTAATAAGGCATATGGAGTCTTAGCTTTTATTGGTAGGGGGATTGAATTTAGGAGCCGCAGCATCATGTCGCAACTGTACAAAACTCTAGTGCGGCCGCACTTGGAGTATTGTGTGCAGTTCTGGTCGCCACATTATAAGAAAGATGTGGAGGCATTGGAGAGGGTACAGAGGAGGTTTACTAGGATGTTGCCTGGTATGGAGGGCAGGTCCTATGAAGAGAGGTTGAAGGATTTGAGGTTGTTTTTCGTTAGAAAGGAGGCGGCTAAGAGGGGATCTTATTGAAGCATATAAGATGATTAGAGGTTTAGATAGGGTGGACAGTGATAGCCTTTTTCCTAGGATGGAGAAAGCTAGCAAGAGGGGACACAGCTGTAAATTAAGGGGTGATAGTTATAGGACGGATATCAGAGGTAGGTTCTTTACCCAAAGGGTGGTTCGGGAGTGGAATGCCCTGCCTGCGGCAGTTGTAGATGCGCCAAGTTTGGTGGCGTTTTAAGAGGTTAGTTGATAAGTATATGGAAGAGAAGGGAATGGTTTAGTTTGGAGGGCCATTGCTTTTTATATTGGTCGGCGCAACATCGAAGGCCGAAGGGCCTGTTCTGTGCTGTAATGTTCTATGTTCTATGTTCTAAGTGTGAGGTGATTCACTTTGGTAGGAATAACAGGCATATGAAATATAGGGCTAATGGAAGGACCCTTAATAGTGTTGTCGAGCAGAGGGATCTTGGGGTACAAGTACATAGCTCTTTGAAAGTTGGCACCCAGGTTGATAAAGTTGTTAAGAAGGCGTACGGTGTGTTAGCTTTTATTGGTAGAGGGATTGAATTTAGGAGCCGTGAGGTTATGTTACAACTGTACAAAACTCTGGTGCGGCCGCACTTGGAGTATTGCGTACAGTTCTGGTCGCCGCATTATAAGAAAGATGTGGAAGCATTGGAAAGGGTGCAGAGGAGGTTTACCAGGATGTTGCCTGGTATGGTGGGAAGGCCTTATGAGGAAAGGCTGAGGGACCTGAGGTTATTTTCATTAGAGAGAAGAAGGTTACGCGGTGACCTAATTGAGGTGTATAAGATGATCAAAGGATTGGATAGGGTGGATAGTGAGAGCCTTTTTCCTCGGATGGTGATGACCAACACGAGGGGACATAACTTTAAATTAAGAGGTGGTAGTTATAGGACGGATGTCAGAGGCAGGTTCTTTACACAGAGGGTGGTGAGGGCGTGGAATGCCCTGCCTGCAGCAGTTGTGGACTCGCCTACTTTGGGGGCATTCAAATGTTCGGTGGATAGGCATATGGATGATATTGGAATAGTTTAGGTTAGAGGGTCCACTGGCGGGCGCAACATCGAGGGCCGAAGGGCCTGTACTGCGCTGTAATGTTCTATGTTATATGTTTTGGAAAGGCAAGCAGGCAGGGGACAAAGGGACACACTTTCAGACACCAGGGGGAAAGACTCGAGAAGACTGGGGAAGATTGGAGAAGACTTGCGAAGATGGGAAAGACTTGAGAAGAGTCGATGAACGAGGTGACCCTTGACCATTTGAAAGACTGACCAGAGAAGGAAGGAAGAAGAAGCAGCCACTGAGACTCACCTTCGTGACGACTAACCAGGGAGACTCAGAGAATCGAGCCTGCAGTTTGAACCAAACCATCTTTGCGGGTAGTATATCTGATTTTGGGGTAACCTCTTGTTTTATGTGGGTAATCTAAGGGTTAATAGTGTTATTGTTAATAAACTTGTTGAACATTTACTTGTGTTTGTCGTTTGTCAACCTTGCAAATAAGGCACTGGGGTAAAACATTGGAGTAAGTAAACTGGTCAAAAAGGATCAGAAATTTTAGAATACAACAGCCTTTTTGTTCTGAAGCCTCATTGAGTCAGCTCCTCATGTGGAAAAATGTGGACTACTTCATTTTGGCAGGCAAAATAAAATTGAAGGAGATTATCTCAATAGTGAGAGATTGCCAAATTCTGAGATTCAGAGGGATCTGGATGTCCCAGTGAATGAATCACTAAAAGTGTTTATTGTGACGGGAGTCAAATAAAAAGGTACAGAAGTTATGCTTCAATTGTACGATGCAAGTGAGACCACATCTAGGGTACGATGTTCAGTATTGGTCACCTTATTCAAGGAAGGATGTCAAAGTTTTGGAAGCAGTTCAGTTTACCTGTAATGGGTGAGGAAAGGTTGAAGAGCTAGGCTTGTATAGAAATGTAGAAAATAGCTGCAGGAGAAGCCTGTTGAGCCTGCACCACCATTCAATGTGATCATGGTTGATCATGCACTTCCAGTATTCCACTTACACTTTCTCTCTACATCTCTTGATCCCTTGAGCCACAAGGGCAATGTCCAGCTCCCTCTCGAACATATCTAATGAACTGGCCCTAACATCTTCCTGTGGTAGAAAATTCCACAGGTTCACAACTCTCTGAGTGAAGAAGTTCTTCCTTATCTCAGTCCTGAACGATTTACCTCTTATTTTTACACAGTGACCCCTAGTTCTGAATTCCTTCAACATGGGGGACATTCTTCCTGCAATTAGCCTGTCCATCCCATTTGGTCTTTTAAATATTTCTATAGATCTCTCATTCTTCTAAATTCTAGTGAGCACAAGCCCAATCGATCCAATCTCTCTACATATGTCAGTCCTGCCATTCCAAAAATTAGTCTGGTGAACTTTTGCTGGACTCCCTCAATAGCAAGAATGTCCTTCCTCAGAGTAGAGGGCCAAAACTGCACACAATACTCATCCAGACCCCGTAAGACCATTAGACCATAAGATATAGGAGCAGAATTAGGCCACTCAGCCCATCGAGTCTGCTCCACCATTCAATCATGGCTTATATTTTTCTCATCCCAGTTCTTCTGCCTTTCCTCCATAACCCCTGATCCCCTTATTAATCAAGAACCTATCTATCTTTGTCTTAAAGACACTCAATGACCTGGCCTCCATAGCCTTCTGCAGCAGAGTTCCACAGATTCATCACTTCTGGAAGAAGAAATTCCTCCTCATCTCTGTTCTGAAGGATCATCTTTTTTGCCTGAGATTGTGCCCTCTTGTTCTAATTTTTCCAACCAGGCCTCACAGTATCCTGTAAGTTTCAATAAGATCCGCCCCCCCCCCACACCCCGACCATCCTTATAAACTCCAATGAGAGTCTGCAACCGTTTCTCATTCAACAAGCTCTTTGTTCCAAGGATCAGTCTTGAGAACCTCATCTGGAGCCTTTCCAAGGCCAGCACGTCCTTCTTTAAGTACAGGGCCCAAAACTGTTCATAACTCTCCAAATGGGATCTAACCAGAGATTTATACAACCTCAGAAGTACATTTCTGCTCTTGTATTCTAGCCCTCTCAACATGAATGCTAACATTGCATTTGCCTTACTAACTGCCGACTGAACCTGAATGTTAACTTAGAGAATCTTGAACAATGACTCCCAAGTCTCTTTGTGTTTCTGATTTCCTAAACATTTTCCCATTTAGAAAATAGTCTCTGCCTCCATTCCTCCTTTCAAAGTGCATAACCTCACACTTTTCCAGTGTATTCCATCTGCCACTTTTTTACCCATTCTCTTAACCTGTTCAAGTCCTTCTGAAGCTTCCCCTGCTTTCTCAATATTACCTGTCCAAGTACATATCTTTATATAATCTGCAATTGATGCTAGCCCAATTCTTAATTTTCAAATTAATAATATTTATTTTAATCAAATCTGAAATTGAAAGATTTTTGTTTGCTGAAGGTATAAAATATCAGGCATAGGTGAGTTAGCTTGCAAAGCATAAATTATCTCATTTGAGGGTGACCCTATTGATTTGTATATTTCCAATCACAAAACTCCCTCCAACCTCCCCTGGCATCTAATTTCTCAAATTACAGACTTCTCTAATCCCCTCGAAAACTTGTAAGTTTACTGTCAAATAAATCAGTTGGATTTAAACCTGATGTTGTCAGACTTCTTACTGAGCTTGTTTGAACCAGGCACAAATTGAAATAGCTCTGACAAATGGTCATCCACACTCAAAACTTTGGCTCCATTCTCTCTCTCTCTCTACAGATGCTGTCAGAGCTGCTGAAATTTTCCAGCACTCTGTATTTTCAGATTCCATTCTGCCTTTGAAATAGTTGTTTTGGATATATCACATCTCCAGTGTTTATACCCAGACTGCTCTTTGAGCGATCCAATGAAATCTCACCTGACAGTTTTTGCAGCAGCGATCAATGGAGGAACATTTGGCACCAGGTTTGAGACGACATGTTGAGGGATCACAGCAGTCATCTGTACACTCCTGAGGTTAAAAGCAATACAAGAAATACCCGTTACTGATGTGATAACTGATGTAGTAAGTCGCAAGGGGAAAACTTCACAACTGAGGAAACAGTGTAAAATTATGTGTTTGCTCTTGAGTATTCTGTAACTGCCTTGGAAGTATTTGAAATAGATTGCTTTCTTCTGAAAATGTACAAAGTAACGTCCCAGAAGCAGCTCTTAATCAGGAAGTGGAAGGAATAGAAGAACTCATTTTTCTCTGTCATGAAAGTCAGAGGCAAAATACTGGTTCAGTGCCTCCCCATTATTTCTTTGCCAGTATCACCCTCTAAAGGATGAACGTTTACTTTAGCTAGTCTCTTCTCCTTTATATCCTTCTAGAAGTTCGTGGTATCAATGTTTATGTTTCCTGTTATTTCCTTTTGAAGTTCATCTAAGTTCTTTTGATTTTGTTTTAGTAACCTTGTTGAACCTTAAAGTTCTCCCAATTCCCCAGCTTAAATCAGAATTCGCAGTTTGAAATGTCCTAGTTTTTTCTCTTTATGTCCTCGTTGACATCCTTGTCTAGCCACAGAACATTTTTCTTCCTTTTCTTTTTACAATTCATCTTCCTGTCAGGAATATACTTTAATAAAGAGGTATTTAATATCTCCCTGAATATCCACTCCATTTTTTCTCATTTGGCCTGTCCTCAATTCTTTGTGTCCAGTTTACTTCGGCCAACTCTTTCCTCAGGCCTGTATAGTTACCTCTGCCCAATGCTAAAACTCCAGTATGGAATTCTGTGTTCTGCTCAATCTGAATCTGAAATTCGAGTGTGCCGTGATCACTCTTTCCAAGAGGATCTTGATAGGAAGACTATTCATCAACTCTTCTTCATTCTATAATACAAAATCTAAAATTGCCTGCTCCCTAATTGGCTCCATAACATATTGCTCTGAGAAATTAAATGCACCATCAAAAGTTACTGCAGAAAATAAAAGCTCATGTTATAGGACAAGCTTATGCAAAACCACTTCCAGTTGTGGATCCTTCTGACTATCCCCGGTCTTCTGAAAGGAACCCTTGAGAAACAACATTATTATACTGAAGAATTAAATCACAAGAAATAATTATTATTTAGGTACAAACGTACAAAAACAAACTTAAAAGGTGTTTCCATGTCTTATATGTCATTTAATGTAATAAAAAACATTATAATTCAATAAATACTGAGCACGGTGGCAGCGCTGCCTGTATTCAATTGCTGGCTTGGGTCACTGAGCAGATTCTGCACATTCTCCCCAAATCTTCTTGGTGCTGCAGTTTCCTCCAAAAGACTGACTGGTTAGATGCATTGACCATACTAAATTCTCCCCCAGTGTACCTGAACAGGCACTGGAGTGTGGTGACTAGGGGATTTTTCACAGTAACTCTATTGCAGTGTAAATGTAAGTCTACTTGTAACACTAATAAACAAACTTAAACTTACAAGACTTAGTTTGTTTTGTATCTTAATGGAAGCATCATGCAAATATTTAGTTGATAAGTATATGGAAGAGAAGGGAATGGTTTAGTTTGGAGGGGCATTGCTTTTTATATTGGTCGGCGCAACATCGAAGGCCGAAGGGCCTGTTCTGTGCTGTAATGTTCTATGTTCTATGTTCTATGCACACTCCTTCACCCACACTCACCCGCAATCTCACCCACACTCACACTCACCCACACATCCTTCTCACCCAAATTCACACTCTCAGCCACACCCTCACTCATAGTCACCTAGGTGATAGACTGGTGGTATTATTGCTAGACTATTAATCCAGAAACTCAGCTAATGATCTGGGACCCTGTAATCTGGCCATTACAGAGACTTGGTTGTCTCAGGGACAGGACTGGGTACTTCAGGTGCCGGGATTCAGATGCTTCAGGAGGGACAGGGTTGGGGGCAAAAGAGGTGGTGTGGCACTGTTGATCAGGGACAGTGTCATAGAACATAGAACATAGAACATTACAGCACAGAACAGGCCCTTCGGCCTTCGATGTTGCGCCGACCAATATAAAAAGCAATGACCCCTCCAAACTAAACTATTCCCTTCTCTTCCATATACCTATCAACTAACCTCTTAAACGCCACCAAACTTGGCGCATCTACAACTGCTGCAGGCAGGGCATTCCACTCCCTAATCACCCTTTGGGTAAAGAACCTACCTCTGATATCCATCCTATAACTATCACCCCTTAATTTAAAGCTGTGTCCCCTCGTGCTAGCTTTTCCAATCCTAGGAAAAAGGCTATCACTATCCACCCTATCTATACCTCTAATCATCTTATATGTCTCGATTAGGTCCCCTCTTAGCCGCCTCCTTTCCAATGAAAACAACCTCAAATCCCTCAGCCTCTCTTCATAAGACCTGCCCTCCATACCAGGCAACATCCTGGTAAACCTCCTCTGTACCCTCTCCAATGCCTCCACATCTTTCTTATAATGTGGGGACCAGAACTGCACACAATACTCCAAGTGCGGCTGCACGAGAGTTTTGTACAGTTGCAACATGAAGTTGCGGCTCCGAAATTCAATCCCTCTACCAATAAAAGCCAAGACTCCATATGCCTTCCTAACAACCTTCTCGACCTGACTGCCTACTTTCAGGATCTATGCACATACACACCAAGATCCCTCTGTTCATCTAGACTACTAAGAATCCTACCATTTGCCCTATACTCTACACATTTATTATTTCTGCCATAGTGCATTACCTCACACTTTTCCACATTAAACTCCAATTGCCACCTCTCGGCCCAGCTCTGCAACTTGTCCAAGTCCCTCTGCAAACTATAACACCCCTCTTCACTATCTACCACTCCACCGACTTTAGTGTCATCTGCAAATTTACTAATCCATCCTTCAATACCCTCATCCAGATCATTTATAAAAATTACAAACACCAGGGGCCCCAAAACAGACCCCTGAGGTACACCACTTGTCACCGTACTCCAAGATGAATATCTCCCATCAACCCCCACCCTCTGTCTTCTACCTGCTAGCCAATTCCTAACCCAATTAGCTAAATCACCCTCTATCCCATACATCTGCATTTTCTGCAGAAGTCTTCCATGGGCCACTTATCAAACGCCTTACTAAAGTCCATATATACCACATCAACCGCCTTACCCCCATCCACCTCCTTAGTCACTATTTCAAAAAACTCAATGAGGTTAGTAAGGCACGACCTACCCTTCACAAAACCATGCTATCTCCAATCAATTCATTACTCTCTAAATAACTATAAATCCTATCCCTAATTATTCTCTCCAATATTTTGCCCACAACAGAAGTAAGACTCACTGGCCTATAATTCCCTGGAAGGTCTCTCTTCCCCTTCTTAAACAATGGGACCACATTCGCTATCCTCCAGTCCTCCGGAACCACACCTGTAACCAACGAGGACCTGAAGATCAGAGCCAGAGGCTCTGCAATCTCCTCTTTTGCCTCCCAGAGAATCCTAGGGTAAATCCCGTCCGGCCCAGGGGACTTATCCAACTTCAAACCCTCGAGAATTTCTAACCCCTCCTCCCTATCTACTACAATACTCCCCAATTTGCAACCCTGTACCTCAGTGCTCTCCACAGCTACATTTCCAGCACTCTGCGTGAATACCGAAGAGAAATATTTATTCAGTGCCTCGCCAATCTCTTCAGGCTCCACGCACAACTTCCCCCTGCTATCTATGACTGGCCCTAATCTCGCCCTAACCAATCTTCTATTCTTAACATATCTAAAGAAAGCTTTAGGATTCTCCTTAATCCTATCAGCCAAAGTCTTCTCATGTCCTCTCTTAGCTCTCCTCAATTCACTCTTTAGCTCCCTCCTGGCTAATCTATAGCTATCCATTGCACTAACCGAGCCATCAAGCCTCAACCTGTCATAAGCCTCCTTTTTCCTTTTAACCAGCAAATCAACTTTTTTTGTACACCAAGGTTCTCTTACTCATGGCTGCACAGAAGGAGGAAGATGTGGAGGGAATGTCTATGGAGTCCCTGTGGGTGGAAGTTAGGAACAGCAAAGGGTCGATAACTTTGCTCGGTATATTCTATAGGCCGCCCAATAGCGACAGGGAAGTTGAGGTGCAGATAGGGAAACAGATCCTAGAAAGATGTAGAAATAACAGGGTTGTCATGATGGGAGATTTCAATTTCCCAAACATTGACTGAAATATCCCAAGGGTAAGGGATTTGGATGGAGAGGAGTTTGTTAGGTGTGTTCAGGAAGGTTTCCTGACACAGTACGTGGAAAAGCCTACAAGAGGAGAGGCTGTACTTGACCTGGTGCTTGCTAATGAGCCCGGACAGGTGTTGGATCTCACGGTAGGTGAGCATCTTGGGAATGGAGATCATAATTCTATCTCTTTCACGATAGCGATGGAAAGAGATAGGATCAGGCAGGCTGGGAAGGTGTATGTCTGGAGTAAGGGGAAATATGAAAACATTAGGCAGGTAATTGGATGTATAAACTGGAAGGAGGCATTCTTGGGGAAGAGTACAGAAGGAAAGTGGCGGATATTCAAGGAATGTTTGTCTGGGGCTCTACAAGGCAACATGCTGAGGATTCAAGGAGGTTTTGGTAGGACGCGGGAACCGTGGTGCACAAAGGTTGTGGTGAATCTAGTTAGGAAGAAAAGAAAAGTGTATTAAAGGTTCAGAGAGCTAGGAGATGTTAGGGATCTAGAGGAGTATAAGGTGTGTAGAGGGGAGCTTAAAAAGGAAATTGGGAGAGCCAGAAGGGGTCATGAGGCAGGTAAGATTAAGGAGAATCCCAAGGCCTTCTACAAATATGTGAAAAGTAAAAGGATGAGAAGAGAAGGGATAGGGCCTATAAAAGGTGAAGGGGGAAAAGTGTGTGTGAATCCGGAAGAAATGGCAGAGGTGCTTAACGAGTACTTTGCCTCAGTATTCACGGTGGAAAGTGATCTGGGAGATTATACTGCAGATTTGAGGCAAATGGAAAAGATTGAGTATGTGGATGTTAGGAAAGAGGATGTGTTAGACCTGTTTAAATTCTATCAAGATAGACAAGTCGCCGGGACCGGATGGGATGTACCCCATGTTATTGTGGGAGGTGAGGGAAGTGGTTGCAGAGCCCCTGGCGATGGTATTTGTGTTGTCCATGGAAACAGGAGAGGTTCCAGAGGATTGGAGGATTGCGGATGTGGTTCCCATCTTTAAGAAAGGGAACAGGGATAGTCCAGGAAATTACCGACCGGTGAGTCTGACTTCAGTAGTTGGTAAGCTGATGGAGCGGCTTCTGAGGGATAAGATTTATGAACATTTGGAGAAGTTTGGACTGATTAGAAATAGTCAGCATGGTTTTGTCAAGGGCAGGTCATGCCTTACGACCCTAGTTGAGTTCTTCGAAAATGTGACTGAACACATTGACGAAGGAAGGGCGGTGGACGTAGTGTACACGGACTTTAGCAAGGTGTTTGATAAGGTCCCCCATGCAAAGCTTCTGGAGAAGGTGAGAGGGCATAGGATCCAAGGGGCTTTGGCCTCGTGGATCCAGAACTGGCTTGCCGGCAGAAGGCAGAGAGTGGTTGTGGATGGGTTTTGTTCTGCATGGAGGTCGGTAACCAGTGGAGTGCCCCAGGGATGTGTTCTGGGACCCCTGCTGTTTGTCATTCTCATAAATGACCTGGATGAGGAAGTGGAGGGATTGGTTAGTAAGTTCGCCGACGATACAAAGATCGGTGGTGTTGCGGATAGTCTGGAGGGATGCCAAAAGTTGCAGCGGGACATAGACATGATGCAAGACTAGGCGGAGAAGTGGCAGATAGACTTCAACGCGGATAAATGTGTAGTGGTCCATTTTGGCAGGAATAATGGGATGAAGGAGTACAATATAAGGGGTAGGAGTCTTAGCTGTGTTGTAGAACAGAAGGATCTTGGGGTCCGGGTCCATAAGACTCTTAAATCGGCCTCGCAAGTGGAGAAGTGGTCAAGAAGGCATACAGCGTACTGGCCTTCATTAATCGCGGAATAGACTTTAGGAGTCAGGAGGTAATGATGCAGCTCTATTAGACTCTTGTCAGACCCCAGTTGGAGTACTGTGCGCAGTTCTGGTTGGAACTCACTATAGGAAGGATGTAGAAGCTATTGAAAGAGTGCGGAGGAGATTTACAAGGATGCTGCCTGGATTGGGAGGCAGGCCTTATGAAGATAGGTTGAGGGAGCTGGGACTCTTCTCACTGGAGAGTCGTAGGTTGAGAGGCGACCTGATGGAGGTTTATAAAATGTTGAGAGGAATAGATAGATTGGACTCTCAGAGACTATTTCCCTGAGCTGAAATGGTCACTACGAGAAGACACAGATTTAAGGTGCAGGGAAGCAAATACAGAGGAGATGTCAGGGGTAGGTTTTTCACTCAGAGGGTGGTGAGTGAATGGAACCGACTGCTGTCGGAGGTTGTTGAGGCAAACTGACTGGGGTCTTTTAAAAGACTTCTGGATGAGTATATGGGAACAAATGGGATAGGGGGTTATAGATAGGTCTGTGGATTGGTAGATGTGATCGGTGCAACTCGTGAGCCGAAGGGCCTGTTTGTGCTGTATTGTTCTTTGTTTTTTGTTGTTCTTTGACCCAAGTTCAAATTCCATTATGGCAGATAGTGGAATTTAAATTCAACTAAAAAAATTGGAATTAAGAATCTAATGATGACTGTGAAACCATTGACGATTGTTGGAAAAATCCACCTGCTTCACTAATGTCTTTTAGGGAAGGAAATCTGCTGTCCTTATCTACATAGACTTCAGATCCAAAACTCTCAATTGCCCTCAGGGAACACAGGATGGGTAATTTGAGTAGGTGAGAGTCTGTGACTCACCCAAAGCCACGCCCTGACACATCCATCCTAAACCTCATCCACATTTTCCACAATCACATCAGCATTATTGGCCCTGGAATGCTGAAGCTGCTGGCGTGGAAAATGAGACGTGCCACAACGATAAACCGCACTGACCTCCTCAGAAGACGAACATGGGACACGGTGGACAGAGTACCCTTTGTTGTCCAGTACTTCCCCGGAGCGGAGAAGCTACGACATCTTCTCCGGAATCTTCAACATATCATTGATGACGATGAACATCTCGCTAGGGCCATCCCCACCCCCCCACTTCTTGCTTTCAGACAACTGCACAACCTCAAACAGATCATTGTTCGCAGCAAACTACCCAACCTTCAGGAGAACAGTGACCACAATACCACACAACCCTGCCACAGCAACCTCTGCAAGACATGCAGGATCATAGACATGGACGACATCATCAAACGTGAGGATACCATTCACCAGGTACACGGTACATACACTTGCAACTCGGCCAACGTTGTCTACCTAATATGTTGCAAGAAAGGATGTCCCGAACCATGGTATATTGGGGAGACCATGCAGACACTACGACAGCGGATGAATGAGCATCGCTCAGCAATCACCAGGCAAAACAGTTCCTTTCCTGTGGGCGAACACTTCAGCAGTCATGGGCATTCGGCCTCCGACCTGCGGGTAAATGTTCTTCAAGGGGGCTTTCGTGATACACGACAGCGCAGAGTCGCTGAACAGAGACTGATAGCCAAGCTCCGCACACATGAGGACGGTCTTAACAGGGATCTTGGCTTCATGACACACTAGCTGTAACCCCCGTAACTTGCCTGGGTTAGCAAAAAACCTCACTTACTGTGCTGTCTGGAGAAAATACACAACTCTCTAACAATGCTCAGGATCCCCTTCACACACATTGTTAGCCACTTTAACACTTCAATAGCAGGTTAGATGTAAGGATTCGCATTCTAATCAGCAATCTCTGACTGTGCTGATGTGTGCTATTGCAGACCAGAACACTGCATTTGCCTGAGGAAGACACAGAGTGTTGAAAGCTCGCGTTTTTACTATCAAATAAATCGGTTGGATTATAAATTGGTGTTGCTAAATTCTTACTGAGTGGAAAATGAGAACATGGGATTGAGGTAGCTATGGAATTCGCTACCTCAAAGTACAGTAGATATTGGAACAATGAGTAAATTTAAGGAGGAGCAGATTTTTAATTGATAATAGGTTGAAAAATTATGGGAAGAAGGCAGGAAAATCGGGATCAGAAGTATATCAGCCATGATCAAATGGTGGAATAGCTCGATGTGCCGAATGGCCTAATTCTACTGTTATATTTTATAAACTCGTGAACTTAGGCTATCATTGTCCTGGGAAGGAAGGTAAGGGGTGAAGGCAGAGGTGCAGGAGATGGGTCAGACATGATTGAGTGCCCTGTCAACCACAGTGAGGGGAGTGGCGGGGGGATGAGGGGTGGGAGGGGGAAACTGGGTGAGGGAAAAGATGAACATGCCAAAAACTCTGCTTTTGAAAGTGGCATCATTGGAACAGATGTAATGGAGGCAGAGTTTCTCCAACCTCATTCTATCTGATGAAATGCTGCCAACTTCAAAAACTGGTGGCATTTTTCCAGCAAAAAGATGTAGATAGATAAAGTGAGTGGGCAAAGATCTGGTAGATGGAGTGTTTCGTGCGACCATGTGAAATTGTCCATTTTAGCAGGAAGAATAAATGGAAGAATGTATCTAAATTGTGAGAGATTGCAGAGCTCTGAGATATAGAAGGATCAGGATGTCCTTATCTACATAGACTTCAGATCCAAAACTCTCAATTGCCCTCAGGGATCTCAGGATGGGCAATTTGAGTAGGTGGCAGTTAGTAATTAGTAAAACTAACAAAATGGCGAACAAAGTTATAGAACAAAGAGATTTCGGGGTACAGGTTCATAGCTCTTTGAAAGTGGAGTCACAGATGGGGAAGAAGACATTCAGAATGCTTGGTTTTATTGGTCAGAACATTGAATACAGGAGTTGGGACATATTGGTGAAGTTGTAGAAAACATTGATAAGGCTATACTTGGAATACTGTGGACAGTTCTGGTCACCCTATTATAGAAAGATTACAGAAACAATTTACTGGAATGTTACTGAGACTTGATGGTTTGAGTTATAAGGAGAAGTTGGATAGACTGGGACTTTTTTCCCTGGAGCGTAGGAGATTTAGCAGTGATCTTATAAAGGTCTATAAAATAATGAGCACAGATGAGGTAGATAGTCAACAACTTTTCCCAAAAGTAAGGCAGCCTAAAACTAGAGGGCATAGATTTAAGGTGACATGGGAGAGATACAAAAGTTCCACAGGGGGTGGTGAATATTTGGAACAAACTGCTAGAGGCAGTCACAGAGGCGAGTACAATTTTATCTTTTAAAAAGTATGCAGATAATTATATGAGTAAGATGGGTATTGAGGGATATGGGCCAAATGCAGGCAATTGGGACTAGCTTAGTGACTGGGCAGCATGGATAAGTTGGGCCGAAGAGCCTGTTTCCATACTGTAGACCTCTTTGACTCAATGATTTCTCTCAGTTCTAACTGTAAAGGACCTACATTCGTTTTTATCAATCTTTTTCTCTTCACGTGTCTATAGAAACTTTTACATCAGTTTTTATGTTCTTCACTAGCTGACTTTCACATTCTATGTTTCTCTTCTGAATCAATGCCTTGATCCTCCTTTGCTGAATTTTAAGCTGCTCCTAAATCTCAGGCCTATTGCTTTTTCGTGCTAATTTGTATGCTTCTTTGTATGCTTGTATCCAGTTGTAGATGCACCAAGTTTGGGGACGTTTAAGAGGTCCGTGGATAGGTTTATGGACGAAAAGGGAATGGTTTAGGTTAGAGGGTCATTGCTTTTTCCTAATTGGTCGGTGCAACATCGAAGGCCGAAGGGTCTGTTCTGCGCTGTAATGTTCTATGTTCTATGTTCTTCCTTGAAACTGATACAATTTCTAACTTCCCTTGTCAGCCATGGTTCGGCCAAAATTCCCTTTCCACTCTTGCACCAAACAGGAATAAACAACTTCTGCAGCTCAGCTATTCATTCTTTAAATGCTCCCATTGCCTGTCGCTGTGTTTCCTTTCAGTCATGTTTCCCAGTCTATCATGGCTAATTCATGCTTCATTCCATCACAGTTCCCTTTACTGAGATTCAGATCCTGATCTCAGAATCAGCTGCATCATTGTCCACCCTGACAACGAGTTCTACCGTATGGTCACTCGTCCCCACAGTTCTTTCACAACTAGATTGCCAATCAATCTTTCCTCATTACACCCCATCTAATCCAAGATGACATGCTCCTTATGCTCCAGGAAATCATCTTGTCTGATGGATGAAAGGTTATTGGCTGTTATATCATCTGCTGGTAATAATAGTAATCAAAGTCTTGATCAATAGTCTGAGTTAATATTATCAACTGTCTCTCCAAATTCTGTAATTTTGGGGTTGACTCTCCCATCCTGCTGCACTGTTTTTTAATGCAGAGGGTCAGGAAAATCTCATGGCAGCCAGATCACTCAACCTCCACATGCTTCCCAATGCTGGATTTCCAGCACCATTAGCTCTATGGAGCTGCCTTATATATGCAGCATTTTGATTTTTTGATTTCATTTGATTTATTATTATCACATGTATTAGCATACTGTGAAAAGTATTGTTTCTTGCACGCTATGCAGACAAAGCATAACATTCATAGAGAAGGAAAGGAGAGAGAGTGCAGAATGTCGTGTTACAGTCATAGCTAGACTGTAGAAAAAAATCAACTTAATGCAAGGAAAATCCATTCAAAAGTCTGACGGCAGCAGCGAAGAAGCTGATCTTGAGTGGTTGGTTCATGACCTCAGACTTTTGTATCTTTTTACTGATGGAAGAAGGTAGAAGACAGAATGTCCGGGATGCATGAGGTCGTTGATTATGCTGGCTGCCTTTGTGCAGCAGCAGGAAGTGTCGACAATTTCAATGGATAGGAGACAGGTTTGAGTGATGGATTGGGCTTCGTTCATGACCCTTTGTAGTTTCTTGTAGTCTTTGGCAGAGCAGGAAACATATCAAGCTGTGATACAACCAGAAAAAATGTTTTCTCTGGTGAATCTATAAAAGTTGATAACAGTCAGAGCTGAAATGCCAAATTTCCTTAGTCTTCTGAGAAAGTAGAGTACCAAAGTGGATAGCCCTACATTATAGTGCATCTGCCATGTAGATGCCCACAACTCAGCCTCTCCAAATCACGCTGAAGATTCTCTCCATTCTCTTCATAGCTCATCCTTGCATTCAATTTTGCATTATCTGCATATTTGGAGATAATACATTCAGTTCCTTCTTCCTTAGTCTTCTGAGAAAGTAGACGTTGGTGGGCTTTCATAACTATAGTGTCAGCATGGTGGGGGGTGTGGGGAACCAGGACAGGTTGTTGGTAATCTGGATACTTGAAGCTCTCAATTGTTTCTACTTCATCCCCATTGATGTAGACAGGGGCATGTTCTCCATTCCTTTCTTTGGTTAACATTGAGTGAGAGATTACTGTTGTTGCATCAGTTCACTAGATTCTCTCATACTTTCCACTACTCCATCATTGCTTGAGATCCAGACCATGATGGTGGTGTCACTAATAAACTTGACAATTGGGTTAGAGGGGAATTTGGCCATACAGTCATAGATGTATAAGGACTGTTGTCTGTAATTTGAATATAATTTAAATCTCCTCTCTCCATGCCAGAAGTGGTTCACTCCAGTGGGGTTTACTTTCACTCCCCACATCTGGGGAGCTGGCAACCTGACCCTCCTGGAGTGAAAGGGGGAAAATCGAGGCCCTCAGAGGGTCGGATGCCAGGGAGGGTGAGGGTGAGGGGGGGCAGGGATGGGGCAGCCTGGTCCCTCTGGCACTGTCCAAGGCACAAAGTGCCAGGGCACATCTTGACAGTGCCCTGTAGACATCGGGCAATGCCAATGTGGCACAGCCTGATGCAGTAGGTCCTCCTGGGCCAGTCAGTGGGAGTGGTAGAGGTTCCTGGTATCACAATCAGAGCTGCTTATCGAGATGGTGGGAGGCAACCTACTGGGTTGGGGGAAGGGAGTTGGGGCTGCAGGGAAGAGTTGGTACTGCCTCGATTGCCCCCTTCACTTCAGCATGGTCAGGCTGCCAGTTCCCTGCAAGTGAAAACCACACTGGAGTAAGCTATACCTGTGGGAGGCAGTTGAGGTGGGGGCGTTGTGTGTATGCTAAGGGGTTGGAGAGAGAGGCTAATGGATCCGATAATCACCCCCCCCCGACCCCACTGCACTGATTCAAACACTTCCTAAGACCGTTGATGTATGGAGATGCCAGTGTTGGACTAGGATAGACACAGCTTCTATCACAACACTACAGACCTCTTACAGAAGCTCAGCACACATGGATCAGTTGAACCAGGGACACTTCTCGTCACAATGAATGACTCAGCACTCCACACCAGCATCCCCCACGACAACAGCATTGCTGCCACAATCAGTGCTTAACACCAATACCTGCCAATCTCCAGATGCAATCCTATAACTCATCCGCTTCATCCTGAACCACAATGTCTTCACCTTCAACAACCGGTTCACCATCCAAACCACATGGATCAGCCATGGTGAGCAAATTCACATCGCAAGGTGTCAACATCTTCATGCACAGATTTGAACCAGACCCCTTCCACATAGGACCTTCAACCAATGCTACACACTAGATACATTGATGAAATTTTCTTCCTTTGGACTCACAGCGAACAATCATTGAAACAACTATATGAAGATATCAGTTCATATATCTGATGATGGGATAGAATCCATCATTAGACTCAATCTAATTCCATCATTAGGTTCAATCCCATCATTAGACTCACCATGGACTACTCTCCAGAACTGGTTCTCCATCAGGGACTGTCACCTCAGCACTTCACTGCACCGCAAGCCATGGATAACCACATGATGCTCCACTTCTCCAGCTTCCACCCTAAACACGTTAAAGAAGCCATCTCCTACGGACAAGCTTACCATACACAGGATCTGCTCAGATGAAGAGGATTGCAACAGACACCTACAGATGCTGAAACATGCCCTCTTATAAACAGAATATGGTATTGAGAAATGAGCCAGGCCAAAAGGATGGGAAGAAAAAGAGTAAATCTACTCAAGGACAATGAAGGTAAGTTATGCGTGGAACCATAGGAAGTGTGAGAGACTCCAAAGAGTACTTTTTAATCAAGGATAGGTTTATGAATAGAAACACAGAAACATAGAAAAACTACAGCACAATACAGGCCCTTCAGCCCACAAAGTCTAATGACATACAAGGACAGGTAGCTAGATGGATTAGTAACTGGCTTGATAATAGGAGACAGAGAGTAATAGTGGAAGGGTGTGTAGCTATCTCCTGCTCCGAGGGAACTTGCTCTCTTTCTGCTGCAGCCTCTGGCCTAGGCTGGCTTGGTAGTTCCTGCAATTCCTTATCTTTATCCTCCTCCTTCTTGTAGGAAGTTCAAGAATAAATGTCAATTTTACTGGCTGTATAGCAAAGTCCATTAGTGCTTTGGAAGGTGGTGGGGAGGAGTGAGGGTGTGGGGAGAGAGACAGAAATTCCATTAGGATCTCCATCCCAGGATCCGTACTCCCTCCCAGGAAGCCGTGTCCCAATGGAGTATGAATGGTGACACGCCTACCCCATGTCGATCCTGGATGAGATGGTGAGTTCCACTGCACCCTAGTCATAGGGGCACAAAGAATGCACAGGGGACTGTGTGGAGGTTCCCAGCGGGAAATGGGTGCAGCTACCTGGATGTGTGGTGCAGTGCCTTCAGTTCATACGGATGGGGGAGAGACAGCCTTTTTACCATCAAGGGATTGGTTCCCATAGAGGGGGTCAATGCCCTGTGAGGATCCATGGGAACTCCTGTGCCTTTTTACTTGGAGCAGCATCTCTGAGAGTTATTTGTTGTCTGTGTGCTACCAGGATAGGATATCAGCAGCTATATACTAAGCCTCAGAGTTGGTCAGATGAAACAGTGACATGCCAACTGTAATGGGATTGGTGTCCGCATTCACAGAGAGAGCTCTTGGGGAGGATGCACTCTACAGCAGTTAGTGCCAAGCCCCAAGAACTCTCCCCTCAACCCGCAAACTCTCCACCAGGGTTCTTACTCTCCCAACTGTCCACCCTGAGCTCTCACTCAGCTCCCCTTTACCCCCAAGCTCTCCACCTCTTTATCTATGAGCTTTGCCCCCACATCCCTTGGCCCTGCTGCATAACCCCCACCACAGCCAACCCTCGTCAGCATTCTGCCTCATGGTCCAAGGTCTGATTCTCCCACAATCACTGCTGCATACCTCTTACCCATCTTACCATCTTACCCTCTTAAGGGTGTGTAGCTATCTCCTGCTCCGAGGGAACTTGCTCTCTTTCTGCTGCAGCCTCTGGCCTAGGCTGGCTTGGTAGTTCCTGCAATTCCTTATCTTTATCCTCCTCCTTCTTGTAGGAAGTTCAAGAATAAATGTCAATTTTACTGGCTGTATAGCAAAGTCCATTAGTGCTTTGGAAGGTGGTGGGGAGGAGTGAGGGTGTGGGGAGAGAGACAGAAATTCCATTAGGATCTCCATCCCAGGATCTCCCACACACCCACTACCAGCCCCAACCAGTGCTGAGTCTCGAGCTCACAGGCCCATAACCACCAGACCCCAGCACACATAGGCCCCTGCTATCCCAAAACACAACATGGCTACTTTGGTTACTCCCCCTCCCCCCAACCCCTCTCCCACCTGTCAACACACAGGCCAGTGATCTAAGCAACCTATCCCCCCTCATTCCCATTCGATATAGGTGGCATGACATCTCCTCAAGAGGTTAATATTGAGATGCATGTTCATGCATGAAAATTGACAACTCACCCATTTTGGATACGGTCCTCTTTGTATCTAAGAAATCAACGTGCTAGGATGGGAATCAGCCCAAAAATGGGCGTGATTCCTGTTTTCTCTCTCACTCCTGATCTTATACTTGCAGTGAGGTTATAAGATCATCCCCTCTGTCTCCGTTGCTTCTTGAAGAAGGGAGTTCCAGTGATTCATAAACCCTCTGAGAGAAAAAGAATTCTCACTTCTATCTTAAATGGGCAACACAAGCAGTGATCCCCTCATTCTAAAACATCTCTCCACATCCACCCTGTCAAGTCCCACCATGGATTTTCAAGCAAATTGTCTTGCTTGTCTAGAGTCGAGTGGAAATAAGGTCGGCCTTCTCACCTTTCATCAAAACTCATTCCAAGTATCATTCTAATAAAACTCATCTCACTTGTATCCTTCATAATATTGCACGACCAGCACACAACACTTCAGTTATAGTCTCACAAATGCCCAAAACAACTGAAGCATAATCTCCCTACTTTTCTAATCAATTTTCCTCAAAAACAACTATAACATTCGATTTACTTTTGTAATTATTTGTTGTACTGTATATTAAATCCATGTTAAACACATTCTAGTGTGTCAAATTCCATCATTAGTACTTGAAATTTAAATGAGAAGCAATCCTACATTTGCAGGTGCACACAAGTTATTCTAAAGAAAAATTCCCCATGACTTTCAGATTTACCAGCAGCTGTAAAGATATTACTTGTAATATCCCCACCCCCAAGAAATGTGTTTCTCCTTACTGCAGGTTTGCCGCAGTCACACTCCTCGCCTCTCTCCAGGTATAGGTTGCCACATTCAATGCCCCCAACCAGTTTATTAACATCTGGCAGATTGAAGAGACAGGCTCCTTGACCTCGGTTCAGGAGGTTCTCAAAATCATCTTCACTGCAGCTGCTGAAACGTGTTTGTGGTGGCCAACTTCAGAACAGAACATTAAAACATAAGAAACAAAGATTAGTGAAAATCCTTTGACACATTCAGCCTGTTCTGACAATTAGATCATATCTGATCAGTTTCCTCAATTCTACCCTCCCATACTATCCTATATCCCTTAATTCCCTTCTTACCCAGAAATTTATTGATCTCTGCATGCACATAGTCAAAGATTGAACATTCACAAGTCTGTGGGCTAAAGAATTCCAAACATGTGAAACTCATTAACTGACATTTCTCACATTTGTCCAAAATCACTGACTGCATATTGTGAAAAAATTATATTATAGATGCTCTAGCCAAGAAATATGCTTTCACAGAATCATAGAATTGTTAGGGTGCAGAAGGAGGCATTCTGCAGGAAGAGGATGAACAGCAAGAGGTTGTGGTACATATTGGTACTAATGACACAGGTAGGAAGAATGATGAGATTCTGCAGCAGAAGTTTAGGGAATTAGGTAGAAAATTAAAAAGCAGGATATCTAGGGCTGTAATCTCAGATTACTCCCTGTGCCACGTGCCAGTGAGATTAGGAATAGGAAGATAGTTCATCTGCCTCTTAGATACTTAGATGGGCACATGAACAGAATGGGAATGGAGGAGTATATAAAACTGATTTAAAATAGGGATCATGAGCCTTGGGAGTCCCTGGGAAGTGTGTAAATAGATGATGATATTGATGTATTTGTTTTTATCCTACAGATGCTTTGGTCCACTTTGTTGTCTAACGAGGGGCATACACGCGATGGGTCGTGAGAGGGCTGCTCTTGGATTTTTTTTGAGAGTATCCTAGTGCTTCACGTTGTTAGTGTACGCTTGACCTGGACCATTTGATGGGCAACACGACAGCTCAGTGACTATCGCTGTGCTGTGCAGATACATGGACTTGGGCCTGTGTCTGTGGGAGTTTGCGCATTCTCCCCGTGCTTGCGTGGGTTTTCTCTGGGTGCTCCGGTTTCCTCCCACATCCCAAAGATGTGATCTTAGGCTGATTGGCAGAACAAATTCTCCCTAAATTGTCTCAAATTTGGTTTCAATGCATAGATGTATAAACATAGAGATCACGGGTAGAAGTGGGAACATCGGGATGGCAGCGCGGGCTCGTTGGGCCGAAGGGCCTGTTTCCCGTGCTGTTTTGTTTTTTGTTCTTTGTATAGTGCAGCTCAACAGCTGGCGTAGAAGGGAGGGTTTCAGATATCTGAACCATCGGGGTTTCTCCCAGGGCAGGTACAAGAAGGACGGGTGCATCTAAGCTGAAAGGGATAAATTTTCTGGCCAGGAGGTTTAAACTAGTTTGGCAGGGTGGAGTAGGAGCCAAAGGAAAGGTGAATTAGTTGAAGGGGAAACAGAGACTAGGGGCCAGGAAGATAGAGAAACAGCAGGCAGGGTGGGATTGCTAATCAGAGAGGTCTGTTGGACTGAAGTGCATTTGTTTCAATGTGAGAAGTGTAACAGGTAAGGCAGATAAACTTAAAGCTAGAATTAGTACTGGAACTATGATGTTGTTGCTATTACAGAGACTTGGTGAAGGGAAGGACAGAATTAGCAGCTTAACATTCCAGGATACAGATGTTTCAGGCGGGGTAGAGGAGGATGTAAAAGGAGTGGGGGAGTTACACTATTGGTCAAGGAGAATATCACAGCTGTGCTGCAGGAAAACACCTCGGAGAGCTCATCCAGCAAGGCAATATGGGTAGAGCTCAGGAATAGGAAAGGTGGAGTCACAATGTTGGAGGTTTACTACAGGCCACCCAACTACCAGCGGGAGATAGAGCAACAGATATATAGGCAGATTTTGGCTAGGTGAAAAATTAAAAAAGGTAGTTGTGGTGAGAGATTTTAACTTCCCTACATTGACTGGGACTCAGCGGGGCAAGGACGAGGCAGAACTTGTAAGAGCATCTGGAAGGACTTCTTGAAACAGTATGTAGATGTTCCAACTGGGAAGGAGTCATACAGGACCTGGAATTGGGGAATGAGCCCGACCAGGTGGTCAATGTTTCAGTAGGGGAGCAGTTTGGGAACAGCGACTACAATTCAGTAAGCTTCAAGGTACTGATGGATAAAGATAAGTGTAGTTCTTAAGTTAAGGTACTAAATTGGGAGAAGACTAATTACAACAATATTAGGCAGGAACTGAAGAATGTAGATTGGGGACAGATATTTGAGAGCAGATCAACATCTGGCATGTGGGAGGTTTTGAATTGTAAGTTGATAGGGATTCAGGACTGGCAGATTTCTGTAAGGATGAAGGACAAGTATGGCAAGTTTTGAGAACTTTGGATAACAAGAAATATTGTGAGCCTAGTCAAAGAGAAAAAGGAAGCATTTGTCAAAGCCAGGAGGCTGGGAAAATGTAAAGAAAATGTGGAATGCAAGGAAAGTAGAAAGAAACTGAAGCAAGAAATAAGGAGAGCTAAAAGGGGTCACAGAGAAGTGTTGGCCAGCAGGAATAAGGAAAATCCCAAGGCTTTTTATACATATATAAAGAGCAAGAAGGTAGCCAGAGAGAGGGTTGGCCCAATTAAGTACAAGGGAGGGAATCTATACATGGAGCCAGAGGAAATGGGCAAGGTATTAAATAACTAACTTGCGTCAGTATTCACCAAAGAGAAGGACTTGATGGATGATGAGTCTGGGAAAGGATATGTAGATAGTCTGAGTCATGTTGAGATCAAAAAGGAGGAGGAACATTAATGTAGAGAAGCCTCCAGTGCCTGATGAGATATACCCCAGAATACTGACAGAAGCAAGGCAGGAAATTGCTGGGGCCTTGAGAGAAATCTTTGTAGCCTCACTGGCTACAGGGGAGGTCCCAGAAGACTGAAGAATAGCCAATGTTGTTCCTTTGTTTAAGAAGGGTAGCAAAAATAATCCAGGTAATTACAGGTCAGTGAACCTTACATCAGTGGTGGGAAAATTATTGGAGAGGATCTTCGAGACAGGATTTATTCCCACTTGGAAATAAGTGGATGTATTATGAGAGGCAAGATGGTTTTGTGAAGAGGAGGTTTCTCTCATTGTCTTGATCGAATTTTTTGAGGAAGTGACAAAGACGATTGATGAGGGTAGGGCAGTGAATGTTGTCTACATGGATTTCAGTAAGGTCTTTGACAAGGTCCCTCATGGCAGACTGGTGCAGAAAGTGAAGTCGCATGGAATCAGAGGTGAGCTGGCAAGGTGGATACAAAACTGGCTCAGTCAAAAAAGACAGACAGTAGCAGTGGTCAGAATCATTTGCAATATTGTGCTCCATGCCTCAGGAAGGATATGCTGGCCTTGGAAAGAGTCCAGAGGAGATTCACAAGAATGATCCCAGGAATGAAGGGTTTCTCATATGAGGAGCAGTTGAGGAGCGTGGGTCTATACTTGATGGAGTTTAGAAAGATGAAGGGAATCTAATTAAAACTGACAGGATACTGAGAGGCCTAGATAGAATGGACATGGAGGGAGTGTTTCCACTTGTGGGAGAGACTAGAACTCGAGGGCAAAACCTCAGAGTGAAGACACACCCCTTTAAAACTGAGATGAGGAGGAATTTCTTCAGCCAGAGAGTGATGAATCTGTGGAACTCATCACCTCAGAGGACCAGATCATTGATAATCTTTAAGACTGAGGTAGAGAGTTTATTGATAATAAGGGTTACAGGGAGAATGCAGGAGAATGGGGATGACAATCATTTCAGCCATGATTTCAGCCATGGCACAGAATCAATGGGCTGACTGACCTGATCCTGGTTCCGTATCTTATGGTCTACTATACAGACAAAGCATATTGTTCATAGAGAAGGAAAAGACAGGGTACAGAATGTAGTGTCACAATCAGAGCTAGGGTACAGAGAAAGATCAAGTTAATGCAAAAGTCTGATAGCAACAGGGAAGAAGCTGTTCTTGAGTTGGTTGGCACATCGCTTGATATCTTGTACCTTTTCCTGATGGAACAAGTTGCAAGGGAATATGTCCAGTATGTGTGGGATCCTTAATTATGCTGGCTGCTTTTCTGAACATTGTTCGAGAGTTTCTAAGTGAATAGAGTTTTTGAAGCATAGAGTGAGAGTAATTTCTGGAATTAAAGGGTATGTTGTGTACAGCTCACAAGAAGTCACCACACTTCAGCATCTTGAATTCTGTTCCAAGTTTGCTTCATGCTTGTCATCCAGATTAATCTTAAATCTGTTAAGTTAAAGGGTGGTAATGCATCATAGATGTTTTGTTTAGTTGTTAACTAATTAGCACTCCTGTGACATTATTCTTCCAGGTTTGAGGCAAAAATAGTAAAAGTTACAATATTTTGAGATGGAGTCCATTCTGGGAACATCTCGTTCAGTTAGAACATCAACTGGGATTGTAACAGAACACGGAGGTGATGAAAGAATGATTTACTGGAGAAACTGAAGGTATGTGTTCCCATTGTTTTCACTGAGCTGGCCGTGAGCGCACTCCTTGCAGATGTGTGATGGATTTGAGAGTGTGTGCTTTGAGATTTATAAGAAGAGTAACTTACCCTGGCAGAATGGAGAAGATCATTCATCCTGCATTAGATACTGTTCTCTTCTGTAAGGAGCTGACACTGACCTGTCACAACCTCTTATGCATAGTTTGTGATCTTACTCGAGGGTGCAAGGATACAGTTTATGCTGATACTCCTCTACAACATCCAACAATCTGCCGAGGGAGATCTCCATGAATCTAAGGACAGATATAATCATAGCCATCCTCTGTGTTTGACCTTGAACAAGTGATTGGGGAGCTCTGGAGCAGGCCTTAAATGGAGCATCCTGTTTACTGACTTGCTCAGCTGACATCAGGTGAATCAGAAGCTGTCTGGTGCTATGATAGACATGGACTTGTTTTTCCCACATGGCTAAAAATAGAACACAAAAACCTGCCAACAGTGCTGGTGGGCAAAATGCTGCTTTTTTCACTAACCACCACATTCTGCTAAAATATGGGCAAATTTTGCCATTTATATATTCCTGGAAAGTAAAAATCCATAACACATTCTGGAACATTGCTCACAGGATATTATTTCTGCTGAGTTGAAAGTCAGCTCCATTATCCTTTTCTGAAACAGAGCACCATACAAACTCATGACCACTTCCATCTAGAAGGGCAGCTGATACATAGGAACACCACTACTTGCAAGTTCCCTTCCAAGCCACTCACCATCCTGACATGGAAATATGTTGCTGCTCCTTTCCTGGGTCAAAATCCTGGAAATCCTCTCCACAGCACTGTGGGTCAACCACAGAAGATGGACTGCAGTGATTCAAGAAGGCAGCTCACACCAGCTCTCAAGGGCACGTAGGGATGGGCAATAAATGCTGGCCAGCCAGCGATGTCTATGTCCCATGAATGAATAAAAACAACTTTCCATGCCTCCTTTGCTACCACCACCAGTATCTGAATTTACATTTTCAACAACTTTTCGCTCGTATTTCTATTTTACAAATTGCAAGTCTTATTTAAAAGTTCAGAATATCCATGCTTAATTCAGAATATTTGCTTCATCATCATAGCCTATAACTACTGGCGTACCAGAGGAATCAGTGCAATATAGATGAATGACTTGGATGAAGGAAGTGAATGTTCGTGGTTATCATGAGAAATAAGCCTTCACCCTACAGAAATGAGGAGTGGAATTACATTGCACCTCCAGACTAGGTTCCTTCACAATTACAGAGAATCTTACCAGCCCTGTATTAACAATAGAAAGGATTCATTCTTACTGTTAAATGTTGCAGATGGAATAAGATTCACCAAGACTAGTTACACTGATTGAATGTGTTTCTCACGTTATGTTTGAATTCATGATGCATAGAGCGTCTGGACATTGACAATCAAGCTTTCGATCATCATCATGAAGCATTCCCAGATTGTGTCCAATCTCATGTGCCATTACTGAGGCTGTAATTAAGTAGCTCACATTATTGTCCTAAAAGGAGCAGAATGAAATTTCTGTGAATATATTTCAGTACCGTTCTCTGACACCAATAATAAGGTGTTGCGTGAAATGGTTAACACTCATGTAGAATCTTCCAACAGCTTTAGACTGAGTCGAGCAGTCCTTCTTACATACTGATAACATATATATAACATTTACATTCTTGTTAACATTGGGTGTTAGTGCAATTATAACACCTGGACAGACAATAGCCTAGTAAGAGGTCTGACAACACCAGCTTTAAATCCAACCGATTTAATTTCATAGTAAACTTGCTAGCTTTCGGCCTTTGTAGCCTTCTTCAGGCGAATGAGGTGTTCTGGTCTCCAATAGCACACATATCAGCACAGACAGTTTACAGACTGCTGATCAGAATGTGAATCTTTACACCTAACCTGTTATTCAAGTCTTAAAGTGGCTAACAATGTGAGTGGAAGGAGCACTGAGTACAGGTTAGAGAGATGTGTATTGTCTCCAGACAGCACAGTAAGTGAGGTTTTTTTGCGAACTCAGGCAAGTCATGGGGGTTACAGATTAGGCAAATTGGGACTGTTATTAGGCAAATTGGGACTGTTTTCCTTAGAAAGACATAGATTTAGAGGAGATCTGATAGAGGTGTACAAGATTTTGAAAGGGATAGAGTAAACAGGGTTAAGCTTTTTCCTAGGATGGACTCAAATAGCACAAGGGGTCACGGGCTTAGGGTGAGGGGGGTAAGGTATAATTTGGATGCTAGAGGGAGTTTTTTCACACAGAAGGTGGTGGGGGTATGGAATGCGCTGCCAAGTAAAGTGGTGGAGGCAGGTACTCTGGAGTTGTTTAAGAAATACTTAGATGGACAGAACAGACATGAACAGAATGGGAATGGAGGGGTATAGGAAACTGATTTAAAATAGGGGTCATGAGCCTTGGGAGTCCCTGGGAAGTGTGTAAATAGATGATGATATTGATGTACTTGTTTTTATCCTACAGGTGCTTTGGTCCACCTTGTTGTCTAACAAGGGACATACACGCGATGGGTCGTGAGAGGGCTGCTCTTGGATTTTTTTCGAGAGTATCCTAGTGCTTCACGTCGTTAGTGTACGCTTGACCTGGACCATTTGATGGGCAACACGACAGCTCAGTGATTATTGCTGTGCTGTGCAGATACATGGATTTGGGCCTGTGTCTGTGGGAGTTTGCGCATTCTCCTCGTGCTTGCGTGGGTTTTCTCCGGGTGCTCCGGTTTCCTCCCACATCCCAAAGATGTGCTCTTAGGCTAATTGGCAAAACAAATTCTCCCTAAATTGTCTCAAATTTGGTTTTTAATCCATAGATCTATAAACATGGACAGGGATCGCAGGTAGAGGTGGGAACATTGGGGTGGCGGCGCGGGCTCGTTGGGCCGAAGGGCCTGTTTCCCGTGATGTTTTGTTCTTTGTTCTTCGTTCTTTGTTTTTTGCTAACCCAGGCATGTCATGGGGGTTACTGATAGTGTGACATGCAGCCAAGATCCCTGTTAAGACCATCCTTATTGTTCCTTGGGAGCGGCTGGTGTGAGGAGAGCTGGTGAGCAAATTTCTGTGTTTTTTTTTCCAAAATCGTGTATGGTTTTTTTTTAAACTCTAAAAACCGGAAACAGGAAGTAGTCACAGGGAGGCCTGTGCAGGAGTTTTTTTTTCACCTGGACCTCCATAAATTGGGAAAGTGAAGAATCCCGATACACGTGTAGAGTATCCCAACCCTCCCCCCTCCTCTAACCTAATTAAAAAAGGAGACTAGGAGTGTGAGTGGGTAAGTTTAAGTTTATATTTGTTTCTGGGTAAAGGAAGTAATAGTGATGGCAGTGCAGGCAGTGCGATGTACCTCCTGTGGGATGTTTGAGGTGAGGGACACTGGTAGTGTCCCAGCTGATTACACCTGCCAGAGGTGCATCCAGTTCCACCTCCTTGAGGACCGTGTTAGGGACCTGGAGCTGGAACTGGAGGAACTAAGAATTATTAGGGAAGCAGAGATGGCTGTTGATAAAAGCTACAGGGAGATAGTTACTCCTAAATGTGATACATGGGTGACTGTTAGAAGGGGTAAGAAGCAGTCAGTGCAGAGTTCCCCTGAGGCTGTTCCTCTAAGCAATAAGTACTCTGCTTTGGATGCTGTTGGGGATGTAGACACAACCGGGGTAAACCATGGAGTACAGGTCTCGGGAGTTGAGCCTGTCCTTGATGCTCAGGTGGGAAGGGGGAAGAAAAGATCTGGATTAGTGATTGGGGACTCCCTAGTTAAGGGGATAGATAGGAGGGTCTGTGGGAAGGAGCGGGACTCGCGGTTGGTATGTTGCCTCCCGGGCGCTGGGGTCAGTGATATCTCTGACCGAGTGTTCGGGATCCTTAAGGGGGAGCGGAACCAGCCCCAAGTTGTGGTGCATGTAGGTACCCATGACATAGGTAGGAAAAGGATGGGGATATAAAGCAGAAATTCAGAGAGTTAGGGTGGAAAATTAGGGCTAAAACTAGCAGAGTGGTTATCTCTGGTTTGTTACCTGTGCCACGGGATAGCATAGAAAAGAATAGGGAGAGAGAACATTTGAACTCGTGGCTAAAGGGATGGTGCAGGAGGGAAGGGTTCAGGTACTTGGACAATTGGGGCTCATTCTGGGGAAGGTGGGACCTCTACAAGAGGGATGGTCTGCACCTGAACCGGAGAGGTACCAATATCTTGGGGGGTAAATTTACCAGTGCTATTTAGGGGGGGTTTAAACTGATTCAGGGGGGTATGGGAACCTGAATTGTTGTGCCAGTATACAGGAGGATGTGAATAGGGGGAAAAAAAAACACAGAAATTTACTCACAGCTCTCCTCACACCAGCCGCTCCCAAGAAACAATAAGCATGGTTTTGTGAAGGGTAGGTTGTGCCTCACAAACCTTATTGAGTTTTTTGAGGAGGTGACCAAAGAGGTAGATAAGGGTAAGGCAGTTGATGTAGTGTATATGGATTTTAGCAAAGTGTTTGATAAGGTTCCCCATGGTAGGCTACTGCAGAAAGTGCAGATGCATGGGATTGAAGGTGATTTAGCAGTTTGGATTAGGAATTGGCTAGCTGATAGAAGACAGAGGGTGGTGGTTGATGGGAAATATTCAACCTGGAGTGCAGTTACAAGTGGTGTACCTCAAGGATCTGTTTTAGGGCCACTGCTGTTTGTCATTTTTATAAATGACCTAGATGAGGGTGTAGAGGGTTGGATTAGTAAATTTGCTGACGATACCAAAGTGGGGGGAGTTGTAGACAGCGAGGATGGATGTTACAGTTTGCAGAGGGACATAGATAGGTTGCAGAGCTGGGCCATGAGGTGGCAAATGGAATTCAATACGGATAAGTGTGAGGTGATTCACTTTGGTAGGAATAACAGGCATATGAAATATAGGGCTAATGGAAGGACCCTTAATAGTGTTGTCGAGCAGAGGGATCTTGGGGTACAAGTACATAGCTCTTTGAAAGTTGGCACCCAGGTTGATAAAGTTGTTAAGAAGGTGTACAGTGTGTTAGCTTTTATTGGTAGAGGGATTGAATTTAGGAGCCGTGAGGTTATGTTACAACTGTACAAAACTCTGGTGCGGCCGCACTTGGAGTATTGCGTACAGTTCTGGTCGCCGCATTATAAGAAAGATGTGGAAGCATTGGAAAGGGTGCAGAGGAGGTTTACCAGGATGTTGCCTGGTATGGTGGGAAGGCCTTATGAGGAAAGGCTGAGGGACCTGAGGTTATTTTCATTAGAGAGAAGAAGGTTACGCGGTGACCTAATTGAGGCGTATAAGATGATCAAAGGACTGGATAGGGTGGATAGTGAGAGCCTTTTTCCTCGGATGGTGATGACCAACACGAGGGGACATAACTTTAAATTAAGAGGTGGTAGTTATAGGACGGATGTCAGAGGCAGGTTCTTTACACAGAGGGTGGTGAGAGCGTGGAATGCCCTGCCTGCAGCAGTTGTGGACTCGCCTACTTTGGGGGCATTCAAATGTTCGGTGGATAGGCATATGGATGATATTGGAATAGTTTAGGTTAGAGGGTCCACTGGCCAGCGCAACATTGAGGGACGAAGGGCCTGTACTGCGCTGTAATGTTCTATGTTCTATGTTCATGTGTGCGGAACTTGGTATCAGTCTCTGCTCAGCGACTCTGTGCTGTCGTGTGTCGTGAAGGCCTCCTTGAAGACCTCATCAAACGCCTTGCTAAAGTCCACGTACACCACGTCCACCGCTCTTCCTTCGTCAATGTGTTCAGTGACATGTTCGAAGAACTCAACTGGCTTGTAAGGCACGACCTGCCCTTGACAAAACCATGCTGACTATTTCTGATCATTCTAAACTTCTCCAAATGCTCATAAATCTTGTCCCTCAGAAGCCTCTCCATCAGCTTACTGATCACTGAGGTCAGACTCACTGGTCGGTAATTTTCCGGACTATCCCTGTTCCCTTTCTTGAAAATAGGAACCACATCCGCAACCCTCCAATCCTCCGGAACCTCTCCCATCTCCATCGACAATGCAAAGATTATCGCCAAGGGCTCTGCAATCACTTATCTACCTCTTGAAGCCATATCAACTCTGCTTCGTTTTTGTAGATATTTCTAACTGATGTGATACTACATCCTTTATAATGGACTCTAACAGTTTCTAATGACCAATGTCAAGCTAACTGGCCTATAAATACCCTCATTTTTTGAATAATTGGCAGTTTTCCAATCCTCTGAGACTTTTCCAGAATATAAGGATCCTTGTAAGATTACTATCAATGGATCCACTATCTCCATAGTTACTTTCTTTAATATCCTGAGATGCAACCCATCAGGTTCAGGGACATATAGGGCTTTAGTCCCATTACTTCCCTTATACTTCTTCTCCAGTGATAGTTATTGTTCACCAATAACATTCTGGAATTGCAAAAAGCATTTTTAAAAGTGTGCTTAAAACTTCCCATTATTGAGACAGAAGAAACAGGAGTGCCAACCAGTCTGAGCCACTGCTGAAGCTTCATGGCTGATCCCACTTGTCTTTGACCCAGCGAGCCATCACTTGCTGTCTATGGTCAAGATGTCATTCAGCAGCATTGTAATAAGGACAAGTTGATAAGATGCTGTGGTTGCTGATTGGGCCAACGCTCTGCCTAAACTAAAACCACATGCACTCAGAGTCCGTATCCATCCATTCCCATTGTATCATGTATTTGTCTAGTTGCACCTTAAATGCTGCTGTCATCTGCTCCTACCATCTCCCCAGGCAGCGCATTCTAGACATTCATTACCCTGTATGAAAAATTTGCCTCGCACATTTCCTTCTCTAAACTTTTCTCCACACACCTTAAACCCATGTCCCCTAGTATTTGCCTTTTCTACTGGAGGAAATAATGCATTTTGGAAGTTCCAGTGCATGTAGGAATTATACAGTAAATGTTAGAATTCTTATGAGTACTGATAGGCAGAGAGACGTACATGTCCACCGATCACTGAAAATGGCAGTGAAGGTGGATGAGGTAGTCAAGAAGGCTTACAGCATGCTTATCTTCATCAGTTGGGGCATTGGGTTCAGAACCTGGTATCCTGGTAAACCTCTTTTGTACCGTCTTCAAAGTATCGCCCTCTCTCTCCAACCACCCACCCCTCCCCCCCCCTCCCCAAGCACCCCCACCCCCCCCAACCCCCGTCCTCCAACCACCCACTCTGCCCCACCCCCCTCCCCCCCTCCTCTCCAACCACCCCCCTCCCCTCCCCCCCCCCCACCCACCCGTCCTCCTAAACACCTCTCCAGCCTGCTTCTCCCCGCCCCACTTCTCTCCAAGGATGAGAGGAGATCTGATTGAAACAAAAAACAAAGAAAAGTACAGCACACGAACAGGCCCTGGGTTGATCATAATGTCCTGACTGAAAAAAAAGAAACACAAAAATTTTAACAGAGCTGGATATACAAGATGCTGGGAAGATGGGAAATCTACAACCTGGGGACACATTGTCAGGATACAGGGTAAACCATTTATGGCTGAGATGAGGACGGATCAAGAGAGTTGAACCTGTGGAATTCTCTACCATAGAAGGAGATCAAGTCACTGCACAACTTGTACATAATATGTCTAAAAAATAAATTTGTAATTGAGCGATATGGGGAGAAATGCAGAAACGTAACACTGAGATTGATGATCAGTCATGATCATATGGAATGGTGGAGCAGGCTTGAAGGACAGAATGGCCTACTCCTGCTCCTTTTTTCTATGTTTCTCTATTTTCACCATAGTCCACAAGGAATGAGGAAATAGAAGGAAAAATGATTGCTCACCGATGAAATTGCTACAGAACGTGTTCGTGTACAAACACCATTCACCCATCCTTTACCTCCTTTGCTTTCTGCAAAGCCGATGCCGCTGTCAAAGAGAAATGAAGATTAGAAGAAAGAATTACAGACCGTGTAGACGATCACTCCGGTGAATACTAACATGAACAGATGTGTCTGTAATAGGTAAATTGGTAAGAACAGGTTGTTATATTGGTTTACAACATGCTGCAAGCTCAGTCTGAGACATATATCCTTCAGCCAGTTCAGCTAGATGTCAATGATGAGGATTTTGCAGGTGTGAAGTAAATATTAATATTACATAAGAACATAAGAAACAGGAGCAGGAGTCGGCCATCCAGCCCCTCGAGCCTGTCCCACCATTCAATAAGACCATGGCTGATCTGTAGTGGTTCAGTTCCACTTTCCCGCTTTCTCCCCGTAACCCTTAATTCCCTTGTCAATCAAAAACCTATCCACTCTTGAACAAAGAACAAAGAACAGAACAGCACGGGAAACAGGCCCTTCGGCCCAACGAGCCCGTGCCGCCACCCCGATGTTCCCATCTCTACCCGCGATCCCTGTCCATGTTTATAGATCTATGGATTAAAAACCAAATTTGAGACAACTTAGGGAGAATTTGTTTTGTCAATTAGCCTAAGAGCACATCTTTGGGATGTGGGAGGAAACCGGAGCGCCGGAGAAAACCCACGCAGTAGAATGCGCAAACTCCTACAGACACAGGCCCAAATCCATGTTTCTACACAGCACAGCAATAGTCACTGAGCTGACCATCAAATAGTCCAGGTCAAGCGTACACTAACGACGTGAAGCACTAGGATACTCTCGAAAAAGATCCAAGAGCAGTCCTCTCACGACCCATCGTGTGTGTGCCCCTCGTTAGACAACAAGGTGGACCAAAGCACCTGTAGGATAAAAACAAGTACATCAATATCATCATCTATTTACACACTTCCCAGGGACTCCCAAGGCTCATGATCCCTATTTTAAATCAGTTTTCTATACCCCTCCATTCCCATTCTGTTCATGTGCCCATCTAAGTATTTCTTAAATAACTCCAGAGTACCTGCCTCCACCACTTTACTTGGCAGCGCATTCCATACCCCCACCACCCTCTGTGTGAAAAAACTCCCTCTAGCGTCCAAATTATACCTTATCCCCCTCACTCTAAGCCCGTAACCCCTCGTGCTATTTGAGTCCATCCGAGGAAAAAGCTTAATCCTGTTTACTCTATCAATCCCCTTCAAAATCTTGTACACCTCTATCAGTACTCCCCTAAGTCTACGTCTTTCCAAGGAAAACAGTCCCAATTTGCCTAACCTCTCCTTGTAAGTCAGACTTGAACATATTCAGTGAGGAAGCCTCCACCACCTCATCAGACAGAGAATTCCAAAGATTCACCACCCTTTGCGTAAAGAAACCGCTCCGCAACTCTTATCTGAACCATGTCCCCCCTCTTATTTTGAGGCTATGCTCTCTAATCCTGCTATCTTTTCTAAGTGGGAAGAGTCTCTCAATCTCTATCCTATCCATCCCCTTCATTATTTTATACGCCTCTATAAAATCCCCTAACAGTCTTCTAAACTCCAACGAGTACAAACTTAGCCTATTCAATCTCTCCTCATAATCCAACGCCCTCATCTCCGGTATCAGCCTAGTGAACCTTCTCTGCACCCTCTCCAAGGCCAATATATCCTTCCTCAAATGTGGCGACCAAAACTGCACACAGTACTCCAGCTGCAGCCTCACCAGTACCCTATACAGCTGCAACAGAGCCTCTCTACTTTTATATTCTATCCCCCGCTATAAAGGCCAACATTGCATTCGCCTTCTTAATCACCTGCTGCACCTGCAGACTGTGTTTTTGTGATTCGTGCACAAGGACCCGCAGGTCCCTCTGCATCATCGCATGCTGCAGCTTTTTGCCAGTTAATTAATATCATAGAACATAGAAGATAGAACAATACAGCACAAACAGGCCCTTCGGCCCACGAGTTGCGCCGATCACATCTACCAATCCACAGACCCATCTATAACCCCCTATCCTATTCTTTTCCATATACTCATCCAGAAGTCTCTTAAAAGACCCCAGTGAGTTTGCCTCAACAACCTCCGACGGCAGTCGGTTCCATTCACTCACCACCCTCTGAGTGAAAAACCTACCCCTGACATCTCCTTTGTATTTGCTTCCCTGCACCTTAAATCTGTGTCCTCTCGTAGTGACCATTTCAGCTCGGGGAAATAGTCTCTGAGAGTCCACCCTATCTATTCCTCTCAACATTTTATAAACCTCTATCAGGTCGCCTCTCAACCTACGTCGCTCCAGTGAGAAGAGTCCCAGCTCCTTCAACCTATCTTCATAAGGCCTGCCTCCCAATCCAGGCAGCATCCTTGTAAATCTCCTCTGAACTCTCTCAATAGCCTCTACATCCTTCCTATAATGAGGCGACCAGAACTGCGCACAATACTCCAACTGGGGTGACAAGAGTCTTATAGAGCTGCATCATTACCTCTCTGACTCCTAAACTCTATTCCTCGATTAATGAAGGCCAGTACACGTACGCCTTCTTGACCACTTCCTCCACCTGCGAGGCCGATTTAAGAGTCCTATGGACCCGGACCCCGAGATCCTTCTGCTCTACAACACAGCTAAGACTCCTACCCCTTATATTGTACTCCTTCATCCCATTATTCCTGCCAAAATGGACCACTACACATTTATCTGCATTGAAGTCCATCTGCCACTTCTCCGCCCAGTCTTGCATCCTGTCTATGTCCCGCTGCAACTTTTGGCATCCCTCCAGACCATCCACAACACCACCGATCTTTGTATCGTCGGCGAACTTACTAACCCATCCTTCCACTTCCTCATCCAGGTCATTTATGAAAATGACAAACAGCAGGGGTCCCAGAACAGATCCCTGGGGCACTCCACTGGTTACCGACCTCCATGCAGAACAAGACCCGTCCACAACCACTCTCTGCCTTCTGCCGGCAAGCCAGTTCTGGATCCACGAGGCCAAAGCCCCTTGGATCCCATGCCCTCTCACCTTCTCCAGAAGCTTTGCATGTGAGACCTTGTCAAACGCCTTACTAAAGTCCATGTACACTACGTCCACCGCCCTTCCTTCATCAATTTCATTTTTCGAAGTCACATTTTCGAAGAACTCAACTAGGCTCATAAGGCATGACCTGCCCTTGACAAAACCGTGCTGACTATTTCTAATCAGTCCAAACTTCTCCAACTGTTCATATATCTTATCCCTCAGAAGTCTCTCCATCAACTTACCAACCACTGAAGTCAAACTCACCAGTCGGTAATTTCCTGGACTATCCCTGTTCCCTTTCTTAAAGATAGGAACCACATCTGCAATCCTCCAATCCTCTGGAATCTCTCCCGTTTCCATGGACGACGCAAAGATCATCGCCAGGGGCTCTGCAACCACTTCCCTCACCTCCCACAATAACCTGTGGTACATCCCATCCGGTCCCGGCTACTTGTCTGTCTTGATATCCTTCCTACTGTCATTCCTACCAAAGTGGATAACCTCATACTTGCTAAATTACTTGCTGCCATCTGCCAGGTCCTCGCCCACTTACTCAACCTATCCAGATCCCTTTACAGGCTTTCCACACCCTCCACACAATTTGCTTTTCCACTCATCTTCGTGTCATCAGCAAATTTCATCACCCTGCACTCAGCCCCTTCCTCCAGATCATCTGTGTAAATGGTAAATAGTTGAGGCCCCAGCACTGATCCCTGGGGCATTCCACTAGTCACCAGCTGCCAATCAGAATAGTACCCATTAATACCTACTCTCAGACAACCAATTCTCTATCCAGTCTAACACCTAGCCCCAACTCCCTGCAAAACCTTCCGCAGCAATTTTTTGAGAATCGCCTTATCAAACGCCTTTTGGAAATCCAAAAACACCACATCCACCAGTTCCCCTCTATCTACCGCACTAGTTCACTTCCTTATAGAACTCCAATAAATTTGTCAAGCACGACTTCCACTTAATGAATCCATGCTGCATCTGCCTGATCAAACCGTTCATATCCAGGTGCCTCATTATTTCTGCTTTGACGACAGATTGAAGCATTTTTCCGACTGCAGATGTTAAACTAACCGGCCTATAATTCCCTGCCTTCTGTCTGCTACCTTTTTTAAACAGCGGCGTAACATTGGCCATTTTCCAATTTTCTGGCACTTTCCCAGAGTCCAGTGAATTTTGAAAGATAATTACCAGGACATCCACTATCATCTGTCCATTTCCTTGAGGACCCTGGGATGCATTCCATCCGGTCCCGGGGACTTATCTGCCCTCAGCCCCATTAACCCATCAAGCACCACCTCTCTAGTGACTGTAATATCATCAAGGACCTCATCTCCTACCATCCTTCTATCATTAATTTTGGGCAAGCTATTTACATCCTCTTCCATAAAGACCGACACAAAAAACTTATTCAAGGTCTCCGCAGTATTCTTATCGTCCACCACTAAATCCCCCCTCTCCAAGGGTCCTACATTAACTCTGGCCATCCTCCTATTCTTTATATATTTATAAAAACTTTTACTATCCTTTCGATATTTTGAGCTAGTTTAGCCTCATATTCTATCTTTCCTTTTTTAATCACCTTTTCAGGTGATTAAAACAATTGCTGTTGTTTAAAACTTTCCCAATCCTTCAATTGCCCACTATTTTTAGCCGTTCTGAACGCCTCAGCTTTTGATTTAATACTCTCCTTAATTTCCCTTGAGAACCATGGCTGATTTTCCCTTCTCTTACAGTCCTTCTTCACCATTGGAATATATTTCTGCTGAGTACCGGAAAAGGTCGCTTTAAAAATCCTGCACTGTTCCTCAGCCGTCCTACCAACCAACGTACTCCTCCAATCCGTGGTCATCAATTCCTCTCTCATCCTATCATAGTCCCCTCTGTTCAAACATAGTACACAGGTCTGGGACGCATCATAAATTCTACCATACTGTGATCACTCGTCCCTAGAGGATTCCTCACACGAATATCCCTAATTCTACCTGCCTCATTATAGAACATAGAACATAGAACATTACAGCGCAGAACAGGCCCTTCGGCCTTCGATGTTGCGCCGACCAATTATGAAAAAATCAATGACCCTCCAAACTAAACCATTCCCTTCACTTCCATAAACTTATCAACTAACCTCTTAAACGCCACCAAACTTGGCGCATCTGCAACTGCCGCAGGCAGGGCATTCCACTCCCTAACCACCCTCTGGGTAAAGAACCTACCTCTGATATCCGTCCTATAACTGTCACCCCTTAATTTAAAGCTATGTCCCCTCGTGCTAGCCTTTTTCCTAGGATGGAGAAAGCTATCACTGTCCACCCTATCTACACCTCTAATCATCTTATATGTTTCGATAAGGTCTCCTCATAGCCGCCTTCTTTCTAACGAAAACAACCTCAAATCCCTCAGCCTCTCCTCATAAGACCTGCCTTCCATACCAAGCAACATCCTGGTAAACCTCCTCTGTACCCTCTCCAATGCCTCCACATCTTTCTTATAATGTGGGGACCAGAACTGCACACAATACTCCAAGTGCGGCCGCACTAGAGTTTTGTACAGTTGCAACATGACGTTGCGGCTCCGAAATTCAATCCCCCTACCAATAAAAGCTAAGACTCCGTATGCCTTCTTAACAACCTTATCGACTTGATTGCCTACTTTCAGGGATCTATGCACATATACACCAAGATCCCTCTGTTCATCAACACTATTAAGAATCCTACCATTAGCCCTATACTCTACACATTTATTATTCCTGCCAAAGTGCATTACCTCACACTTTTCCACATTAAACTCCATTTGCCACCTCTCGGCCCAGCTTTGCAACTTGTCCAAGTCTCTCTGCAAACTATAACACCCCTCTTCACTATCTACCACTCCTCCGACTTTGGGGTCATCCGCAAATTTACTAATCCATCCTTCAATACCCTCATCCAGATCATTAATAAAAATTACAAACAGCAGGGGCCCCAAAACACACCCCTGAGGTACACCACTTGTACCATTATATAGTACCAGTCTAAGATAGCATGCTGTCTCGTCGGTTCTGTAACATACTGTTCAAGGAACCCATCCCTATAGCATTCCAAAAACTCTTCCTCTCGTCCTCATCTCTGATATCTGGGATGTCGAAGCTTCAGAAACCATCTTCTTCCATCCCGAGCCCATTTCCACTACACAGCAATCAGTCCCTCCCAAACCTCCAAGGCTTCCCCAGCCCTTTTGTCTCCCAGGATCCCTGGGACTTACCTTTCCAGAGGTGCTGGAGCTTAGATCCAGACAGAGCACTTGCTGCACTATCAGTGTGTGGCTAGGTTGAAAAGCTGTCAAACAGTCTGATTGGGTGTTCACCCTCTCATGGGTGGGATTTCCTTCCAAGGGCGAATGGAATTCCCATGCACTGTCCATCAATGCTTATGTGAACGATAAATGGCAGCGGGAGTTTGCTGGCCAGCTTTAAAATCCTATCCAAGAACACAAGAAATGGGAGCAGACCATATTGTGCATGGTGGTATCATCAATGGACTTAATAATCCAGTGGCTTTGTATTTCACCAAGGCAGGTGGTGAAATTTAAATTCAACTAAAAAAAAATTTGAATTAAGAGTCCTAATTAGAATTTAAGTTAAAAATTAGAACCACTGTTAGTTGTAAAATACCACATAATTTACTTTTGTTCTTTCGGGAAGGAAATCCACTGTCTTGACCTTATCTTGTCTGTCCTAGTTAAAGGTAATTAGAGATGGGCAATGAACGCCAACTCAGCCTCCAATGCCCACATTTTTAAAAATTCATTTTCCAGGATGTGGGTATCGGTGGTTAGACCAGCACTTCTGATAAGGCTTTTGATAAGGTGGCCCATGGAAGACTTCTACAGAAAATGCAGATGTGTGGAATAGAGGGTGATTTAGCTAATTGGATTAGAAATTGGCTGGCAGATAGAAGACAGAGGGTGGTGGTTGATGGGAGATATTCATCGTGGAGTTCGGTGACGAGTGGTGTGCCTCAGGGGTCTGTTTTGGGGCCCCTGCTGTTTGTAATTTTTATAAATGATCTGGATGAGGGTATCGAGGGATGGATCAGTAAATTTGCAGATGATACTAAAGTTGGTGGTGTGGTAGATAGTGAAGAGGGGTGTTTTAGTTTTCAGAGTGACTTGGACAAGTTGCAGAGCTGGGCCGAGAGGTGGCAAATGGAGTTTAATGTGGAAAAGTGTTAGGTAATGCACTTTGGCAGGAACAATAAATGTGTAGAGTATAGGGCTAATGGTAGGGCTCTTAATAGTGTTGAGGAACAGAAGGATCTTGGTGTATGTGTCAATAGATCCCTGAAAGTAGGCAGTCAAGTGGATAAAGTGGTTAAGAAGGCTTATGGAGGCTTAGCTTTTATTGGTAGGGGGATTGAATTTAGGAGCCGCAGCATCATGTTGCAGCTGTACAAAACTCTAGTGCGGCCGCACTTGGAGTATTGTGTGCAGTTCTGGTCGCCACATATAAGAAAGATGTGGAGGCATTGGAGAGGGTACAGAGGAGGTTTACTAGGATGTTGCCTGGTATGGAGGGCAGGTCCTATGAAGAGCGGTTGAAGGATTTGAGGTTGTTTTCGTTAGAAAGGAGGCGGCTAAGAGGGGATCTTATTGAAGCATATAAGATGATTAGAGGTTTAGATAGGGTGGACAGTGATAGCCTTTTTCCTAGGATGGAGAAAGCTAGCACGAGGGGACACAGCTTTAAATTAAGGGGTATGAGTTATCGGACGGATATCAGAGGTAGGTTCTTTACTCAAAGGGTGATTAGGGAGTGGAATGCCCTGCCTGCAGCTGTTGTAGATGCGCCAAGTTTGGTGGCGTTTAAGATGTTAGTTGATAAGTATATGGATGAGAAGGGAATGGTTTAGTTAGGAGTGGCATTGCTTTTTATTTTGGTCGGCACAACATCGAAGGCCGAAGGGCCTGTTCTGTGCTGTATTGTTCTATGTTCTATGTTCTATGTTCTTCACAACTCTAACTACCTTTGAGAAAATAGTGGTGAGCAATCTTCTTGAAATGCTGCAGTCCAGTCCCTCAGATGTCGGTACAGTGAAGGTGATATGGACATGGTATCCTAAGATGTCTGCTGCCCTTGTCCTTCTAGATCATAGTAATCATGGGTTTAGTCCCTAAGGATCCTTGGTGTATCTGTAGATGGTACATGCTGATATTACAGCTCATTGTTGAAAAGGATTGAATGCTATGGAAGGGATACCAGTCATGCAGGTTGCTACATTTCTGACTGTGTCGCGTTTTTGCAATGTTGTTTGAACTGTATTCATCCAGGCAAGTGGAGATTATTCTATCAGACCATTACATTCCTGACTTGTGCTTTGTAAATGGTTGATAGGCTTTTTTTTGGGTGGGGGGAGTGGGGCAGGGGGTGGGGGGGTCAGCAAGTGCTGGGATTCCTAGCTTTTGATCTGCTTTTGTAGCCACATAGAACCAAAGAATCTCCACAGTGCAGAGGGAGGCCATTTGGTCCAACGCATCCAAATTGACCACAATCCCACCCAGGTCCCATTTCCATAACCCCACATATTAACCCTATTAATTCCCTGACACTAAGGGGCAATTTAGCATGGACAATCAACCTAACCCACAGATCTTTAGGCTGTGGAAGGAAACCAGAGCACCTGGAGGAAACTCACGAGACACAGGGAGAATGTGCCTGTGAAGCAGCAGTGAATCCCTGGCGCTGTGAAGCAGCAGTACTAACTACTGTACTAACACGCAGCCCAGTATTTATATGGTGAATCAGTTCAGTTTCTGGTCAATGGTAACCCTCAAAATGTTGACAGTGGGGGATTCACTGATGGTATTGTCATTGATATCAGGGCAATGATTAGATCATCTCTTGTTAGAGATGGTCATTGCCAAGTACTTGTGTGCATAAATGTTACTTGGTACTTGTCAGCCCAAGCCTGGGTAATGTCCAGGTCATGCTACATTTGGACACGAACTGTTTCAGTGTCTGGAGAGTTGCTAATGGAGTGAGACATTGTGCATCATGTGTGCACATCCCCACTTCTAACCTGATGATGAAAGGAAGGCATTACTAGAGAAGCTGAAGATGGTTGGCCCTCGGACACTGAGAATCTCCTGGAAGGAACCTGATATTACCTGATAACGGAGCAGTACTTCAAAAGCTACTAGCTTTTGCTACCAAATAAACCTGTTAAAACCTGATGTTGTGAGACTTCTTATTGTGTTTACTTCAGTCCAACACCAGCACTTCCACATTATAATTCCACCCAGCAGATAGTTTCCCCCCGATTCCCATTGTCTCCAGCTGTTCTAGAGCTCCTTGATGCCATACCCAGGCAAAGAATGGCAAAGGCAATCACTTTCACCTCATATCACATCCCACGAATAAACCCAGAAGGAGTATGCTCCAGCTGATTTTCAACTTCAACACAACTTTCCCACCTGCTCTCTTAATTCCATGACAGACTGAAAAGTTTCCCAAATGTACAAAAAAAGAACAAAGAACAAAACAGCAGGGGAAACAGGCCCTTCGGCCCAATGAGCCCGCACCACCACCCTAATGTTCCCACCTCTACCCGCGATCCCTGTCCATTTTTATAGATCTATGGATTAAAAACCAAATTTGAGACAATTTAGGGAGAATTTGTTTTGCCAATTAGCCTAAGAGCACATCTTTGGGATGTGGGAGGAAACTGGAGCACCCGGAGAAAACCCACGCAAGCACGGGGAGAATGCGCAAACTCCCACAGACACAGGCCGAAATCCATGTATCTGCACAGCACAGTGATAGTCACTGAGCTGTCTGTTGCCCATCAAATGGTCCAGGTCAAGCGTACACTAACGACGTGAAGCACTAGGATTCTCTCGAAAAAGATCCTAGAGCAGCCCTCTCACGACCCATCGTGTGTGTGCCCCTCGTTAGACAACAAGGTGGACCAAAGCACCTGTAGAATAAAAACAAGTACATCAATATCATCATCTATTTACACACTTCCCAGAGACTCCCAAGGCTCATGATCCCTATTTTAAATCAGTTTTCTATACCCCTCCATTCCCATTCTTTCATGTCCCATTAAAAGGAAAAAGGAGGCTTATGTCAGGATGAGGCTTGAAGGCTCAGTTAGTGCAATGGATAGCTATAGATTAGCCAGGAGGGAGCTAAAGAGTGAATTGAGGAGAGCTAAGAGGGGACACGAGAAGACTTTGGCTGATAGGATCAAGGAGAATCCTAAAGCTTTCTTTAGATATGTTAAGAATAGAAGATTGGTTAGGGCAAGATTAGGGCCAGTCATAGACAGCAGTGGGAAGTTGTGCGTGGAGCCTGAAGAGATTGGAGAGGCACTGAATAAATATTTCTCTTCGGTATTCACGCAGGGAGATGTAAATGTAGTTGTGGAGAACACTGAGGTACAGGGTTGCAAACTGGAAAGTATTGAAGTAGATAAGGAGGATGTGCTAGATATTCTTGAGGGTTTGAAGTTAGATAAGTCCCCTGGGCCGGACGGGATTTACCCTAGGATTCTCTGGGAGGCAAGAGAGGAGATTGCAGAGCCTCTGGCTCTGATCTTCAGGTCGTCGTTGGTTACGGGTATGGTTCCGGAGGACTGGAGGATAGCGAATGTGGTCCCATTGTTCAAGAAGGGGAAGAGAGACCTTCCAGGGAATTATAGGCCAGTGAGTCTTACTTCTGTTGTGGGCAAAGTATTGGAGAGAATTATTAGGGATAGGATTTATAGTTATTTAGAGAGAAATGAATTGATTGGGGATAGTCAGCATGGTTTTGTGAAGGGTAGGTCGTGCCTTACTAACCTCATTGAGTTTTTTGAAAAAGTGACCAAAGAGGTGGATGGGGGTAAGGCGTTGATGTGGTATATATGGACTTTAGTAAGGCGTTCGATAAGGTGCCCATGGAAGGCTTCTGCAGAAAATGCAGATGTATAGGATAGAGGGTGATTTAGCTAATTGGATTAGGAATTGGCTAGCAGATAGAAGACAGAGGGTGGTGGTTGATGGGAGATATTCATCGTGGAGTTCGGTTACAAGTGGTGTACCTCAGGGGCCCTGCTGTTTGTAATTTTTATAAATGATCTGGATGAGGGTATTGAAGGATGGATTAGTAAATTTACAAATGACACCAAAGTCGGTGGAGTGGTAGATAGTAGTGAAGGGTAGTGAAGAGGCAGTCAAGTGGAAAAGTTGTTAAGAAGGCATATGGAGTCTTAGCTTTTATTGGTAGGGGGATTGAATTTAGGAGCAGCATCATGTTGCAACTGTACAAAACTCTAGTGCGGCCGCACTTGGAGTATTGTGTGCAGTTCTGGTCCCCACATTATAAGAAAGATGTGGAGGCATTGGAGAGGGGTACAGAGGAGGTTTACCAGGATGTTGCCTGGTATGGAGGGCAGGTCCTATGAAGAGAGGTTGAAGGATTTGAGGTTGTTTTCGTTAGAAAGGAGGCGGCTAAGAGGGGATCTTATTGAAGCATATAAGATGATTAGAGGTTTAGATAGGGTGGACAGTGATAGCCTTTTTCCTAGGATGGAGAAAGCTAGCACGAGGGGACACAGCTTTAAATTAAGGGGTATGAGTTATAGGACGGATATCAGAGGTAGTTCTTTACTCAAAGAGTGATTAGGGAGTGGAATGCCCTGCCTGCAGCAGTTGTAGATGCGCCAAGTTTGGTGGCGTTTAAGAGGTTAATTGATAAGTATATGGAAGAGAAGGGAATGGTTTAGTTTGGAGGGGCATTGCTTTTTATTTTGGTCGGCACAACATCGAAGGCCGAAGGGCCTGTTCTGTGCTGTAATGTTCTATGTTTTATAGTTTGCAGAGGGACTTAGACAAGTTGCAGAGCTGAGCTGAGAGGTGGCAAATGGAGTTTAATGTGGAAAAGTGTGAGGTAATGCACTTTGGCAGGAATAACAAATGTATAGAGTATAGGGCTAATGGTAGGATTCTTAATAGTGTTGATGAACAGAGGGATCTTGGTGTATTTGTGCATAGATCCCTGAAAGTAGGCAATCAAGTCGATAAGGTTGTTAAGAAGGCAGATGGAGTCTTAGCTTTTATTGGTAGGGGGATTGAATTTCGGAGCCGCAACGTCATGTTGCAACTGTACAAAACTCTAGTACGGCCGCACTTGGAGTATTGTGTGCAGTTCTGGTCCCCACATTATAAGAAAGATGTGGAGGCATTGGAGAGGGTACAGAGGAGGTTTACCAGGATGTTGCCTGGTATGGAGGGCAGGTCTTATGAAGAGAGGCTGAGGGATTTGAGGTTGTTTTCGTTAGAAAGAAGGCGGCTAAGAGGAGACCTTATCGAAACATATAAGATGATTAGAGGTTTAGATAGGGTGGACAGTGATAGCCTTTTTCCTAGGATGGAGAAAGCTAGCACGAGGGGACACAGCTTTAAATTAAGGGGTGATAGTTATAGGACGGATATCAGAGGTAGGTTCTTTACCCAGAGGGTGGTTAGGGAGTGGAATGCCCTGCCTGCGGCAGTTGTAGATGCGCCAAGTTTGGTGGCGTTTAAGAGGTTAGTTGATAAGTTTATGGAAGAGAAGGGAATGGTTTAGTTTGGAGGGTCATTGCTTTTTTCATAATTGGTCGGCGCAACATCGAAGACCGAAGGGCCTGTTCTGAGCTGTAATGTTCTATGTTCTATCGAAGTATTTCTTAAATCACTCCAGAGTACCTGCCTCCACCACTTTACTTGGCAGCGCATTCCATACCCCCACCACCCTCTGTGTGAAAAAACTCCCTCTAGCATCCAAATTATACCTTACCCCCCTCACCCTAAGCCCGTGACCCCTTGTGCTATTAGAGTCCATCCTAGGAAAAAGCTTAACCCTGTTTACTCTATCTATACCCCTCATAATCTTGTACACCTCTATTAGATCTCCTCTAAGTCTATGTCTTTCTAAGGAAAACAGTCCTAATTTGCCTAACCTGTCCTCGTAACTCAGACCTTCCATACCAGGCAGCATCCTGGTAAACCTCCTCTGCACTCTCTCCAGACTCTCCACGTCCTTCCAGTAGTAAGGCGACCAGAACTGGACGCAGTATTCCAAATGAGGTCTAACCAACGTTTTATACAACTGCAACATTAAAGGCCAGCTCTTGTACTCTATGCCCCTTCCTATAAAGGCTAGCATACCATATGCTTTCTTCACAACCTTCTCCACTTGCACTGCCACCTTCAGAGACTTGTGCACCTGCACTCCCAGGTCCCTCTGCGTTTCTATACTCTTAATAGGTCTACCCTTTATCATATACCTCCCCGCTACATTCTTTCTCCCAAAATGCATCACCTCACATTTATCAGGATTGAATTCCATCTGCCACCTATCTGAACAAGCTACCAGCCTATCTATGTTCTGTTGCATCACCTGACAATGCACCTCACTATCTGCAAGTCCAGCCATCTTTGTATTGTCTGCAAACTTGCTGATCACTCCACTTACTCCCTCTTCCAAGTCATTTATATATATTACAAATAGAAGAGGTCCCAGTACTGAGCCCTGCGGCACACCACTAGTGACCGACCTCCAGCTAGAAAAACACCCTTCCACTATTACTCTCTGTCTTCTATTACCAAGCCAGTTACTTATCCATCTAGCTACCTGTCCTTGTATCCCATTAGCCTTGACCTTCTCAACTAACCTCCCATGAGGGACTTTGTCAAACGCCTTACTGAAATCCATATAGACGACATCAACGGCTCGCCCTTCATCCACCGTTTTCGTCACCTCCTCAAAAAATTCTACCAGATTCGTAAGGCATGACCTCCCCTTAACAAATCCATGCTGCATATCCCTAATCAGATTGCAACGCTTTAAGTGCCTATACATCCTATCTCTAAGAATCCCCTCCAACAGTTTCCCTACCACTGACGTCAAACTCACTGGCCTATAATTTCCAGGGTTATCCCTACTACCCTTTTTAAACAACGGCACAACACTGGACTATTCTCCAGTCCTCTGGGTCCTCACCTGTGTCCAAAGAAGAGACAAAAGATTTGCGTCAGAGGCCCAGCAATTTCACCTCGCACCTCCCTAAGCAGCCTGGGATAAATTTGAACTCCAGTTCAAAACATCTGAACTCGTGGCTAAAGGGATTGGGAAGGAGGGAAGGGTTCAGGTATTTGGACAATTGGGGCTCATTCTGGGGAAAGTGGGACCTCTACAGAGGGATGGTCTGCACCTGAACCGGAGAGGTACCAATATCTTGGGGGGTAAATTTGCCAGTGCTATTTGGGGGGGTTTAAACTGATTCGGGGAGGGATGGGAACCTGAATTGTTGTGCCAGTGTACAGGAGGATGTGAATACGGAGGTCAGGGATAAAGTTTCTAGGTCGCAGCAGTGTAGTGGCAAACAGGAGAGTGGTTTGAAGTGTGTATACTTTAATGCGAGGAGCATACGCAATAAGGTGGATGAACTTGCAGCCTGGATTGGTGCTTGGGACTTCGATGTTGTGGCCATTTCAGAGACGTGGATAGAGCAGGGGCAGGAATGGTTGTTGCAGGTTCCGGGGTTCAGATGTTTCAGTCAGAGCAGAGGTGGTGGTAGAAGAGGGGGAGGAGTGGCATTGTTCGTTAAGGACAGCATTACGGTGGCAGAAAAGACGTTTGATGTGGACTTGTCTGCTGAGGTAGTGTGGGCTGAGATTAGAAACAAGAAAGGAGAGGTCACACTGTTGGGAGTTTTTTATAGGCCTCCAAAAAGTTCCAGAGAAGTAGAGGAAGGGATTGCAAAGTTGATCCTGGATAGGTGTGAAAGTAACAGGGTAGTTGTAATGGGGGACTTTAACTTTTCTAATATCGATTGGAAAAGCTATAGTTCAAGTACGTTGGAGGGGTCAGTTTTTGTTCAAGGTGTGCAAGAAGGTTTCATGACTCAGTATGTAGATAGGCCAACAAGAGGTGCGGCTATACTGGATTTGGTACTGGGTAATGAACCAGACCAGGTGTTAGACTTGGAGGTGGGTGAGCACTTTGGTGATAGTGACCACAATTCGGTTACGTTTACCTTAGTGATGGAAAGGGATGGGCACATACCGAATAACAGTAGTTATAGCTGGGGGAAAGCTAATTATGAGGCTATTAGGAGAGATTTAGGATGCATAGGGTGGAGCAGGAAATTGCAGGGGCTGGGGACATCTGAAATGTGGAGCATATTTAAAGAACAGCTTCTGCATGTCCGTAATAAATATGTACCTGCCAGGCAGGGAGGAAGTGGTCGAGTGAGGGAACCATGGTGTACTAGGGAAGTTGAATCTCTGGTGAAGAGGAAGAAGGAGGCTTATATAATGATGAGACGTGAAGGCTCAGTTAGGGCACTGGAGAGCTATAAATTAGCCAGGAAGGAGCTAAAGAGGGAGTTGAGAAGAGCTAGAAGAGGACACGAGAAGACTTTGGCGGATAGGATTAAGGAGAATCCTAAAGCTTTTTACAGGTATATAAATAATAAAAGATTGGTTAGGGCAAGATTAGGGCCAGTCAGAGATAGCAGTGGGAAGTTGTGCGTGGAGCCTGAGGAGATAGGAGAGACACTGAATGAGTATTTTTCGTCAGTATTCACGCAGGAGAAAGACAATGTTGTCGGGGAGAATACTGCGATACCAGGTTGTAGACTGGGCAGGATTGAGGTTCATAAGGAGGAGGTGTTAGCGAATCTTGAGGGTATGAAAATTGATAAGTCCCCTGGGCCAGATGGGATTTACCCTAGGATTCTCTGGGAGGCTAGAGAGGAGATTGCAGAGCCTTTGGCTTTGATCTTCATGTCGTCGTTGGCTACAGGTATAGTGCCGGAAGACTGGAGGATGGCAAACGTTGTCCCTTTGTTCAAAAAGGGGAGTAGGGACCATCCTGGAAATTATAGACCGGTGAGCCTGACTTCTGTTGTGGGCAAGGTCTTGGAAAGAATTATAAGGGATAGGATTTATAAGCATCTAGAGAGAAATAAATTGATTAGGGATAGTCAGCACGGTTTTGTGAAGGGTAGGTCGTGCCTCACAAACCTTATTGAGTTTTTTGAGGAGGTGACCAAAGAGGTAGATAAGGGTAAGGCAGTTGATGTAGTGTATATGGATTTTAGCAAAGCGTTTGATAAGGTTCCCCATGGTAGGCTACTGCAGAAAGTGCAGATGCATGGGATTGAAGGTGATTTAGCAGTTTGGATTAGGAATTGGCTAGCTGATAGAAGACAGAGGGTGGTGGTTGATGGGAAATATTCAACCTGGAGTGCAGTTACAAGTGGTGTACCTCAAGGATCTGTTTTAGGGCCACTGCTGTTTGTCATTTTTATAAATGACCTAGATGAGGGTGTAGAGGGTTGGATTAGTAAATTTGCTGACGATACCCAAGTGGGGGGAGTTGTAGACAGTGAGGATGGATGTTACAGTTTGCAGAGGGACATAGATAGGTTGCAGAGCTGGGCCGTGAGGTGACAAATGGAATTCAATACGGATAAGTGTGAGGTGATTCACTTTTGTAGGAATAACAGGCATATGAAATATAGGGCTTATGGAAGGACCCTTAATAGTGTTGTCGAGCAGAGGGATCTTGGGGTACAAGTGCATAGCTCTTTGAATGTTGGCACCCAGGTTGATAAAGTTGTTAAGAAGGCGTACGGTGTGTTAACTTTTATTGGTAGAGGGATTGAATTTAGGAGCCGTGAGGTTATGTTACAACTGTACAAAACTCTGGTGCGGCCGCACTTGGAGTATTGTGTACAGTTCGGGTCGCCGCATTATAGGAAAGATGTGGAAGCATTGGAAAGGGTGCAGAGGAGGTTTACCAGGATGTTGCTTGGTATGGAGGGCAGGTCTTATGAGCAAAGGCTGAAGGACCTGAAGTTATTTTCATTAGAGAGAAGAAGGTTACGCGGTGACCTAATTGAGGTGTATAAGATGATCAAATGACTGGATAGGATGGATAGTGAGAGCCTTTTTCCTCGGATGGTGATGACCAACACGAGGGGACATAACTTTAAATTAAGAGGTGGTAGTTATAGGATGGATGTCAGAGGCAGGTTCTTCACACAGAGTTTGGTGAGGCCGTGGAATGCCCTGCCTGCAGCAGTTGTGGACTCGCCTACTTTGGGGGCATTCAAATGGTCGTTGGATAGGCATATGGATGACATTGGAATAGTTTAGGTTAGAGGGTCCACTGGCCGGCGCAACATCGAGGGCCGAAGGGCCTGTACTGCGCTGTAATATTCTAAATGCCATCAGGCCCAGAGATAACTACAGATTAACAGCTATATGGTTCCTAAAATGTCTCAACTGTCCACTGAAATGTCTGAGCAATACATTCATTTCAAAAGCTATGAAGGATGCATGGCAAACATTGGTCTTTCTAGCGATGTTCATATCTCATGATATAATATTAAAAAAAAGGCTGTGGGACATTAGCCAAAGGGAAGGACATACTATTGACCAATAGATGATTGAGGACAAAATTTTCTAGATTTTTATGATAAATCGGATCTCATGGAGAATTACTCATGAAGATTTATTCATAAACATACAAATGTTAGGCTTATTTGTAGGATAATGCATTTTTTCATTTTGTTGTGCAATCATTTCTTAAAATACTGTGAATGTCATGAATAAATCAAAGATTTCAATCAGCATGAAAAGTGATATTTAAGTTGTTGGAGATCTATTCCTAAATATATTGACATAGATAGGCTGGTCGATTGGGCAGATAGATGGCAAATGGAATTTAATCCGGATAAATGCGAGGTGATGCATTTTGGCCGGAATAATGTAGAGGGGAGTTATAAGATAAAAGGTAAAACTATCTGGAGTATAGAGACGCAGAGAGACCTGGGGGTGCAGGTTCACAAGTCTCTGAAGGTGTCAGTACAGGTGGAAAAGGTGATAAAGAAAGCGTATGGTATGTTAGCCTTCATAGGAAGGGGTATAGAATACAAGAGTAGGAGTCTGATGTTGCAGGTGTATAGAACGTTGGTTAGGCCTCATCTGGAGTACTGTGTCCAGTTCTGGTCGCCGTACTACAGGAAGGATGTGGAGGCCCTGGAGAGAGTGCAGAGGAGATTTACCAGGATGCTGCCTGGTATGGAAGGGCTGTCTTACGAGGAAAGATTGAAAACACTGGGGTTGTTTTCCCTCGAAAGACGTCGGCTGAGAGGGGATCTTTTAGAGGTATATAAGATTATGAGGGGTATAGATAGAGTAAATGCTGGTCAGCTTTTTCCACCATTAGAAATGGATAGAACGAGGGGTCACAGGCTCAGGGTGAGGGGGCTATGTATAAGACGAATATTAGAGGCCAGTTTTTCACACAAAGGGTAGTGGGGGTGTGGAATGCACTGCCGAGTAAGGTGGTGGGAGCAGGCACGCTAGGGCTGTTTAAGGGTCTCTTGGACAGCCACATGAGCGGTCTGCGGATAGAGGGATATAGCAGGACTGTTTGAATATCGGGAGGACCAAATAGTAGTAGACTATCTTTTAGTTTCGTCTCGGGAATGTCTTAGTTTTTTTTTAGCATGTTTAATTAAGTCTTATTTGTTTCCGCAGGCAATTCGGTCCACCTTGTTGACCAACAAGGGCCATGCATGCGGCATGTCGTGCGAGAGCTGCTCTTGGAGGTTGCTTCAGGAGTTGCCTAGTGCTTCACGTCTTCAGTGTATGCTTAAACTGGACTATCTGATGGGCAACATGACAGCTCAGAGACTATCGCTGTTGCTGTGCTGACACATGGATTTGGGCCTGTGTCTGCGGGAGTTTGCGCGTTCTCCCCCCACCCACGTGGTTGCGTGGGTTTCCTCCGGGTGCTCCAGTTTCCTCCCACATCCAAAAAATGTGCTTTTAGGCTGATTGGGTAATAAGTTGTCCCTATATTGGTCCCTATATGGGAATCTTCAACAATAGGCATAGCCTAAAGACAAGGATACGTCATTAGGACATTAGGACGGCGGCGTGGGCTCGTTGGGCCGAAGGGCCTGTTTCCCGTGCTGTGTTGCTCTTTGTTCTTTGTTCTTAAATACTGTGACATTATGAAATGTTTGTGACTATTTTCTGAAAGTCACATGATGAAACACCCTCAAAGAAATATTCAAATATTGTAGAAGTAGATTCAAATATTGGATCAGAACATCAAATGATGTTTAGTTGCAATAAGATTCAGTGATGCCCTGAGAACAAAAATTTAACATATTTATTAGGGCCTCAGTGATTTATTGTTTATGCACTCTCGGAACTTAAATAGCATCTTTTTTTCTGCCAGAGGTACAGTTAAATTTTAATTAGCACAGCTACCTCACAGGACCAGGGACCTGGATCTGATTTCTGACTTGGATCGCTATCTGAGTGGACTTTGCTCATCCTCCCCATGTCTGCGTGGGTTTCCTCCAGGTGCTCCAGTTTCGTTCCACAGTCCAAAGATGTGTGAGTTAAGTGGATTGGCCATTCAAAACTGCCCATTAAGGTCAGGGGGATTAACACGTATGGGATTGTTGGTATATGCTCAATGGGCCAAATGGCCTCCTTATGCACCATAGGGATCCTATGATTCTATGATCTTTGGGAGTGAAGAGTGTTCCCCATTTGACTATAAATGCATTCCCAGTCAAAGAATGGCAAAGGCAATCACTTTCACCTCATATCACATCCCATGAATAAAACCAAAAGGAGTATGCTCCTTTCAACTTCAACGCAACTTTCCCACCTGCTCTCTTAATTCCATGACAGACTGAAAAGTTTCCCAAATGTAACTACAGATTAACAGCTACATGGTTCCTAAAATGTTCTCAACTGTCCATTGAAATATTGAAATGTAAGATCTCTTAAATTGTCATAGGAATCTAAGGTCCTCCAAACACCTTGGAGTGGACCTTTAAGAGTTAAGGTCCTCCAAACAAATTTCATCTCTAGATCTGGCTCTCAGGCTGAAATATTTCTCCATCTCTAACCAACAAGAGCAGCAGGTGGATGGGACATCACTGCCTACTCAGTCCTTCCCAAGTTACACACTACCCAGATTTGGAATTGTATCACCCTTCCTTCATTGTCACTGGGTCAAAATTCTGAAACTCCCTCTCTCACACCACTGTAGCTCTACCTACACTACACTGACTGTAGTGGCTCAAACAGACAGCTCATCACCACCATCTCCAGGGCGAGTAGAGATGGGCAATAATGCTGGCCTTAACAGTGACACACCCAGTGAATGAATAGAAAAATATGATCTTCTACCCAATTTTAATGAGAATGTTGGGTATCAGTTACTCACACAATGAGTTGGGCGTTGTCATTGGGTATTCTTGCTAAAAGATTATTTGCTCTCCAAGCAGAAAATTGTGTCAGGACTTTCAGGGAATCCGAGTCAACTGTGATTTGATCTGCAGTCCACACCTCGATAGCCATTGGAGAAATGCGAAGGTTAAGTGGTCTGTAGTACTGAAAAGGAAGAATAGTTAAGAGATCATATGATATGATTTATCTGAAACTGATTGGCTTAAATGGATGAGGAGATGCTGGTGTCGTGATATTCTCACTGAATTAGTAACTTAATGACCAAGGGTGACCCAGATTTGAATCCTGCCACGGAAGTCATTGATGTCTGAAATTAAAATAGAAATCTAGAATTAAAAATAAAACATGATGACCATAAACCTTTGTTGACTACTGTAAAACCCACTGTTAAAATTCTTCAGTACTGAGGAGTATCTTCAGGAACTCCTGCACAGGCAGTTGTCAGGGAAACAGATCTTTATCGCAGTCTTACTCACTCCATGTTCTAAACTGACATCTCAAGGCAGTCCCCGAGCACATTACCCGACACCCTAGGTCACTTGACAGGGAGGTTATGTTGTAGCTGAATGAGGTGCTGGTGAGGCCATACCTCATATACTGTGTACAACTTTGGTCTCCTTACTTGAGAAAGGACATACTGGCTCTGGAGGGGGTGCAGAGGAGATTCACTTGGATGATTCCAGAGTTGAGAGGGTTGGCTTATGAGGGGAAACTGAGTAAACTGTGACTATATTCACTGGAATTAGAAGAATGAGGGGGGAATCATATAGAAGCCTCTAAAATTATGAAGAGAATAGGTAAGATAGAAACAGGGAAGTTGTTTCCACTGGCAGCTGAAACTAGAATCGAACATAGCCTGAAAATAAGGGGGAGCAAATTTAGGACTGAGGTGAGGAGGAATTTCTTCACACAAAGGGTTGTGAATCTGTAGAATTCCCTGCCCAGTGAAGCAGTTGAGGCTTCCTCATTGAATGTTTTAAAGGCAATGATAGATAAAATTTTGAACAGTAAAGGTGAGTGGGCAGGTATGTGGAGCTGAGTCCATGAAAAGATCAGCCATGATCTTATTGAATGGTGGAGCAGGCTCCAGGGGCCAGATGGCCTATTTCTGCTCCTAGTTCTTATGTTCTTATGGCCCATTTCCTTAAAGGGGCTACACCCTAATATACATAACACTTTTTTTATCTGCTAAATAACAATCTCCCATAACAGCAGTAGCATTTTTAAACATTTACAGACAATTATATATTTTTAATTTTTATATAATTTCCAAATAATTTGTCAAGAAGCCAATCTTTACAATATGGCACAGTCCATTCTTTCAGTCTCCATCCATAAGTCCATCTTACATTGAAGTTTAGGTTTAGGGGCAATGTGATTTTGACAGACTGGGAGGCAGCACTAGAAATGTCATTACATTCAAGGCTATGGGCCAAATACATTGATACGATTAATCTGTCAGGGGTCACAGTCCAGTGGGATTGTTTCCAGGGAATAGGAACCTGGCTTAGGTTCCTTTTTGGCGATTGTGGTCTTGATGAAGCCACCATCGGTGAGCTTTCTTCTTAAAAATCATCAGTCATAGAATCATAGAATGCAGATTGACTCATCGAATCTGCACCAACATACAAAAAAACCACCTAAACTCCCACTAATCCCACCTACCAGCACTTGGTACATAGCCTTGAATGTAATGACATTTCTAGTGCTGCCTCCCAGACTGTCACCATACTGAGTAAAAATAACATTGCCCCTAAACTTCCCGCCCTCACCTGTACCTAGGTCCCCTCATGGCTGACCCTTCAACCAAGGAGAAAAGTTGCTCTTTATTTACAGAACTCTGTGATACACATGTGGGCACTGGCTTCCACTCACTAAAACAACCTTCTACCATCAATCCAGTTAACATTTCAAGTGTTAGCTCTTTCATAATAGTAATTTATTTCGGTTCCACAGTTGCATCAGTGTTTTGGTTGTTCAGTAGTTCTGTGTGCATTCAAATACAATGTCTTTAGATCTGCCTTTTTTTCCATTTATTTTCAATTCTGATCATGTTTAATGCTTGCCTAGTCTTTATTTGTCTCCCAGTTTTGCTTTCTATTTTCAGAAACAAAAACAGGAAATGTTGAAAAATCTCAGCAGGTCTGACAGCATCTGTTGAGAGAGAACAAAGCTAAAGTTTTGAGTTTGGAAGACTCATTATCTCTGCACGGTGGTACAGTGGTTAGCACTGCTGCCCCATAGCACCAGACCTGGTTTGAGTCCCGCTTGGATCATTGTCTGTCTGGAGTTTGTACATTCTGTCCATTTCTGTGTAAGCTTCCTCCGGGTGATTTGGTTTCCTTCCATAATCCATAATAAAAAATATATTGATTAGGTGGATTGGCCATGCTAGATTGCCCCTTAGTGTACTCACACAGGCACCAGAGTGTGGTGTCTAGGGGATTGCAGTGTTAATGTAATATGCGTGTGACACTCATGAATAAACTTTAAACTTAACTTTAAACTTTAAGATCCTTTCAGACCTGCTGAGATTTTTCAGCATTTTCTGTTTTGTTTCATGTTCCAGCATTTGCATGATCTTGCTTTTTGCTTTCTTCTTTTCTGCTTGCTTTTCCCAGCTTTGTTTCTGTTGAATCTGAGTTCCCTTTCGGATTCATATCCCCTGTCTAATGAGATACTGGAGTTCAGATCCTTCTGAAACTGCAAAGTGCAGAGGAATGTAATGGTTTTGTGATGAGAGTGGAGGATAATGTATGGCCTTAACTTTAATGATGACATTGTCCAAATTCAGTGTCTGGGCAATGTAGTTTCAGAAGATCACCCTCATAAACAGGACTCAAACAGCAGGTGTATTTCAAACTCAGTAATCTCCTGTGAAGCTCAGAGTCAGTGAATGGGCAAATCTAATGCCAGAGATTTCTATTCTACATTCAATATCCATTTTCATTCTGATATGGTTGGCAGCAAAAGAATCATTAATACAGATATTGATGAAATCGATTAACTCAGCATCACAGAGAAAACAATCTCCATACTCACCATGTCCACTGTATTTACAAGCTTAAGCACATAGGTCACCACAGCCGTTTGAGTTGTATATTTTAAAAGCTAAAAGGAATTCAAATAATTGGAAGATTCAGTGAGAAAAACTGGCTCATCAGACACCTATATCTACAAATATCTTTTACAAAGCCCTTCAATCCAAGCATAATCCCCCCTCCATCTAACAATATACCCAAACACCGACCCACAATCCTGACAACAAACACTGTCTGATCCCAACCACATCGCCTCGATCCATTCAATAAACCTCCCATAATTCTGATCGACCAAAACATACCTCCCTGCATCCTTCCCTCCCCTCACCCAATCCTGACCACAATCTGTCCTCAGTCCTGACCACAAACCTATCCTGATTCCGACCACAATCCCTCCTCCCAAATCCTGACCTCAAACCCCCCCAATCATGACCACAATCCCTCCCTCACTCAAAGAACAAAGAAAATTAAATACAAGAAGAGGACCTTTGGCCCTCCAAGCCTGCACCGACCATGCTACCTAAACTAACTGAACTAAAACCCTCTATCCTTCTGGGGACCATATCCCTCCATTCCCATTCTATTCATGTATTTGTCCAGATATCCCTTAAACTCACTATTGTATCTGCTTCCTGTATCTCCCTTGGCAGCAAATTCGAGGTACCCACCACTTTCTGTGTAAAAAACTTGCCTTGTGCATCTCTTCAAACCTTACTCCTTGCACCTTCAACTTATGACCCCGAGTAATTGATTCTTTCACCCTGGAAAAAAGCTTCTGATTATCCACTCTGTCCCTGGTCTCATAATGTTGTAGACTTCTATCAGGTCACTCCTCAACCTCCATTATTCCAGTGAGAACAAGGCAAGTTTCTCCAACCTCTCCTCATCGCTAATGCCTTCCATACCAGGCAACATCTTGGTAAATCTTTTCCGTGCCCTCTGCAAAGTCTCCACATCCTTCTGATAGTGTGGCAACCAGAATTGAACATTATGTTCAATAAATGTGGCTGAACTGAAGTTCTGTAAAGCTGAGAAATGATTTGCCAATTTTTTAAGCTGAATGCTCCAGCTGATGAAGGCAAGTATACTGGATGCCTTCTTGACTACTTTCTTCACCTACGTACATCAGTACACCCAGATCCCTCTACCTATCAAAACTCTTAAGGATTCTGCCATTTACTGTATTTCCTGCTATTTACTGCCATTTCTGATCTATATTAGACCTTCCAAAAAAACATTACTTCACATTTGTCCAGGTTAAACTCCATCTGCCATCTTTCTACCCAAATCTCCAACCAATCTATATCTTGCTGAATGCTTTGATGGTCCTTATTGCTCTCCGTAAATTCACCAACATTTGTGTCGTCCGCAAACTTATTAAGCAAATCAGTTACATTTTCCTCATTTGTATATATTACAAACACAAAGGTCCCAGCACTGATTTCTGAGGAATGCCACTTGTCACAGCCCTCCATTTAGAAATGCACCCTCCCACTGCTACCCTCTGTCTTCTATGACCAGTTTTGTATACATGCTGCCAGCTCATCTTGATCCCATGCAACTTCACCTTCTGCCATGAAAGACCTTGTCAAAGGCTTTACTGAAGTCCATGTAGACAACATCCACTGCCCTATCCTCATTAATGTTCTTTGTCACTTTCTTCAAAAACTCAATCAAGTTAGTGAGGCACAACCTCCCCTTCACAAAACCATGTTGTCTCTCACTAATATGTCCACTTATATCCAAGTGGGAGTAATTCCCGTATTGAAGAATCCTTACCAATTATTATCTACCACTGGCGGAAGGCTCACTGGCCTATAATTACCTGGATTGTTCTTGCTACTCTTAAACAAAGGAACAACATTGGTATTCTTCAATCCTCTGGGACTTCCCCTGTAACCAGTGAGGATACAAAGATTTCTCTCAAGGCCACAGCTATTTCCTCCCTTGCCTCTCTCAGTATTCTGGGGTATATCCCATCAGGCCCTGGGGACTTGTCTACCTTAATGTTTTCCAAGTTTGGTGGCGTTTAAGAGGTTAGTTGATAAGTATATGGATGAGAAGGGAATGGTTTAGTTAGGAGGGGCATTGCTTTTTATTTTGGTCGGCACAACATCGAAGGCCGAAGGGCCTGTTCTGTGCTGTATTGTTCTATGTTCTATGTTCTATGTTCTAAGTGTCCCAATATCTACTCCTTTTTGATCTCAACATGACTCAAACTATCTACACACCCTTCCCCAGCTTCATCATCCACTAAATTGTACTCTTTGATGAATACTAATGTAAAATATTAATTTAATACCTTGCCCACATTCTGTTTCCATGTATAGATTTCCTCCCCTGTCCTTCAGTGGGTTAACTCTATTCCTGTCTACCTAATTGCTTTTTATATATGCATAAAAAGCTTTGGGATTTTCCTTAATCCTACTGGCCAATGATTTTTGTGACCCCTTTTAGCCCTCCTTACTCTCTGCTTAAGTTTCTTTCTACTTTCCTTCTATTCCACACTTGCTTTGTATGTTGCCAGCCTCCCTGCTTTGATAAGTGCTTCCTTTTCCCCTCTGACTAGGCTCACAATGTCTCTCGTTATCCAAGGTTCCCAAAACTTGCCATACTTATCCTCCATCCTCACTGGAATATGCCAGTCCTGAATCCCTGTCAACTTCCACTTGAAAGCCTCCCACATGCCAGATGTTAATTTGCCCTCAATCATCTGCCCCATATCTACATTCTTCAGTTCCTGCCTAATATTGTTGTGTAATTAACCTTCTCCCAATTTAGCACCTTAACTTGAGGACTACACTTATCTTTATCCATCAGTACCTTAAAGCTTACTGTAGTCAGCTATTAGAACATAGAACATAGAACATAGAACAATACAGCACAGAACAGGCCTTTCGGCCCTCGATGTTGTGCCGACCAAAATAAAAAGCAATGCCCCTCCTAACTAAACCATTCCCTTCTCATCCATATACTTATCAACTAACCTCTTAAACGCCACCAAACTTGGCGCATCTACAACAGCTGCAGGCAGGGCATTCCACTCCCTAATCACTCTTTGAGTAAAGAACCTACCTCTGATATCCGTCCTATAACTCATACCCCTTAATTTAAAGTTGTGTCCCCTCGTGCTAGCTTTTTCCATCCTAGGAAAAAGGCTATCACTGTCCACCCTATCCAAACCTCTAATCATCTTATATGTTTCAATAAGATCCCCCCTTAGCCGCCTCCTTTCTAACGAAAACAACCTCAAATCCTTCAACCTCTCTTCATAGGACCTGCCCTCCATACCAGGCAACATCCTAGTAAACCTCCTCTGTACCCTCTCCAATGCCTCCACATCTTTCTTATAATGTGGCGACCAGAACTGCACACAATACTCCAAGTGCGGCCGCACTAGAGTTTTGTACAGTTTTGTACAGTTTTGTACAGTAGAGTTTTGTATTGTGGTCACTGTTCCCAAACCGCTCCCTACTGAAACATTGATTATCTGGGCGGGCTCATTCCCCAATTCCAGGTCCAGTACGGTACTTTCCCCAGTTGAACTGTCTACGTACTGTTTCAAGAAGATTTTTTGGATGTTCCTTATAAAATCTGGCCCATCCATGCCCCAAGTACTACGTGAATCCCAGTCAGTTAAAATCTCCCACCACAACAGCCCTGTTACTTTTATACTTTGCCAAAATCTGCCTACACATCTATTCATATATACAAATGAATGGGATTGGAGGGGTGTAGAAAACTGATTTAAAATAGGGATCATGAGCCTTGGGAGTCCCTGGGAAGTGTGTAAATAGATGATGATATTGATGTACTTGTTTTTATCCTACAGGTGCTTTGGTCCACCTTGTTGTCTAACGAGGGGCATACACGCGATGGGTCCTGAGAGGGCTGCTCTTGGATTTTTTTCGAGAGTATCCTAGTGCTTCACGTCGTTAGTGTACGCTTGACCTGGACCATTTGATGGGCAACACGACAGCTCAGTGACTATCGCTGTGCTGTGCAGATACATGGATTTGGCCTGTGTCTGTGGGAGTTTGCGCATTCTCCCCGTGCTTGCGTGGGTTTTCTCCGGGTGCTCCGGTTTCCTCCCACATCCCAAAGATGTGCTCTTAGGCTAATTGGCAAAACAAATTCTCCCTAAATTGTCTCAAATTTGGTTTTTAATCCATAGATCTATAAACATGGACAGGGATCGTGGGTAGAGGTGGGAACATAAGGGTGGCGGCGTGGGCTTGTTGGGCCGAAGGGCCTGTTTCCCGTGCTGTTTTGTTCTTTGTTCTTTGTTCACCAAGACGTCCCAATTCCAGTATTCAATATTCTGACCGATGAAACCAAGCATGCTGAATGGCTTCTTCAACCACACGGCTGACCAGGAACCTATACTGCTATTACTACCTGTCATTGGTGTATGGTGGAAGGATTTGCAGATTTATATTCAATCTGTTTGCCCAAATTATGAAAGCACCTTCCCTACACATTAAGTCCTGGAGTGGGAGTTCAACCAGAAATTTCTAGCCCAGAGGCAGGGATGTTACTCTGGTTGACGAGGGGTCACAGGCTTAGGGTGAGGGGGTAAGGTATAATTTGGATGCTAGAGGAAGTTTTTTCACACAAAGGGTGGTGGGGATATGGAATGCACTGCCAAGTAAAGTGGTGGAGGCAGGTACTCTGGAGTTATTAAAGAGATACTTAGATGGGCACATGAACAGAATGGGAATGGAGGGGTATAGAAAACTGATTTAAAATAGGGATCATGAGCCTTGGGAGTTCCCTGGGAAGTGTGTAAATAGTCGATGATATTGATGTATTTGTTTTATCCTACTGGTACTTTGGTCCACCTTGTTGTCTAACGAGGGGCATACACACGATGGGTTGTGAGGAGGCTGCTCTTGGATTTTTTTTTCGAGAGTATCCTAGTGCTTCACATCGTTAGTGTACGCTTGACGTGGATCAGTTGATGGGCAACACGACAGCTCAGTGACTATCGCTGTGCTGTGCAGATACATGGATTTGGGCCTGTGTCTGTCGGAGTTTGCGCATTCCCCCCGTGCTTGCGCGGGTTTTCTCCGGGGGCTCCGGTTTCCTCCCACTTTCCAAAGGTGTGCTCTTAGGCTAATTGACAGACAAATTCTTCCTAAATTGTCTCAAATTTGATTTCAATGCATAGATCTATAAACATGGACAGGGATCACGGGTAGAAGTGGGAACACCAAGGTGGCAGCGCGGGCTCGTTGGGCTGAAGGGCCTGTTTCCCGTGATGTTTTTTGGTTTTTTTTGTTCTTCTTTGTTCTATTCCTCTATTTCCTGCTGGCTGTTGGGCAGCTTTTAATAAACTCCCAACATTGTGACTACACCCTTCCTATTCCTGAGCTCAACCATATTGCCTCACTGTATCAGCCCTCCAAACTATCCTTCTGGGGTACAGCTGTGATATTGTCCTTAACCAATTGTGCAACTCTCCCACCCCTTTTACAACCCTCTCTGTCTCACCTGAAACATCTGTATCCTGAAATGCTCAGCTGCCAATCCTGTCCTTCCAGTAACCAAGTATCTGTAATAGCAACAACATCATAATTCCAAGTACAAATCCAAGTTCTAAGTTCATCTGTTTTACCTGTTACACTTCTCACATTGAAACAAATGCATAATATAAATTATGGAATGTCTCCCTTCCCTGATTTGTCCCACCCACACTATTCAGTCTTGGCAAACTGAAGGCTGACATCACTATAACTGAGGCTCTTATTTTCCTTCCTCCATTCTCAGTCTTGCTCTTTATTCTGTACTGTGAACCCTGATGTCTCTATTTTTGGCCTGGCTCCTTATTCTGCGGACTCTGATGCTGGCTTTCAGCCATTCATATCACAGAACATAGAACATAGAACAATACAGCACAAACAGGCCCTTCGGCTCACGAGTTGCGCCAATCACATCTACCAATCCATAGACCTATCTATAACCCCCTATCCTATTCTTTTCCATATACTCATCCAGAAGTCTCTTAAAAGACCCCAGTGAGTTTGCCTCAACAACCTCCGACGGCAGTCGGTTCCATTCACTCACCACCCTCTGAGTGAAAAACCTACTCCTGACATCTCCTTTGTATTTGCTTCCCTACACCTTAAATCTGTGTCCTCTCGTAGTGAACGTTTCAGCTCAGGGAAATAGTCTCTGAGAGTCCACCCTATCTATCCCTCTCAACATTTTATAAACCTCTATCAGGTCGCCTCTCAACCTATGTCTTTGCAGTGAGAAGAGTCCCAGCTCCCTCAACCTATCTTCATAAGGCCTGCCTCCCAATCCAGGCAGCATACATGGACAGAAAAGATACCCACCATTGATCTGTCTGCCACAAACACTGTCTCCATATACTTCATTTCTGTCAGCAAACTCCTTTTTATCTGTAAAAGGGGAAAAGCTCAATTAATTTGTGATGGAATCATATAGGTAGCCCTGTCTGGGCAGGCGTCCTGTACCTAACCTTTTATTTTATATATGCGTTTTTTGTCCCATTCTGTGTCACTATTTCAATAGATTCCAATTTGGCAAATAATACGTATTTTTGTTATGTTATTCCCCACTCATCTGTGTCTTTCCTACCCCCACTTTTTCTTCCCACACAGTCTCTCTTCCCTTTCTTTATTAGTACATGTTTCTATTTTCCACAACCCTACTGTACCTCTTTTCTCTCATTTTCACTCAGTTCCTTTCTCTTGTTACTCCAATATTCTTCTCCCCTCCCTTGATAAAAAAAAGGCAAATGGAATTTAACACAGACAAGTGAGAGGTATTACACTTTGGAAGGACAAACCAAAAAAGAACGTACAGGCTAAATGATAGGACTCTGAATAGTGCAGTTGAACAGAGGGATCAGGGAATACAGAGACAGAATTCCCTAAAAGTGACGTCATAGTTGGATAGGGTCGGAAAGAGTGCTTTTGGGACATTGGCCTTTATAAATTGGAGTATCGAGTATAAAACTTAGAGAATTATAGTAAGGTTATATAAGGCACTGGTGAAGCCGAATTTAGAGTATTTGGTCACCTAGTTACAGGAAGGAGGTAAATAAGGTTGAAAGAGTGCAGAGAAGGTTCACAAGGATGTTGGACTTGAGAAGCTGAGTTACGAAGAGAGATTGAACAGGTTTAGAACATAGAACATAGAACATTACAGCGCAGAACAGGCCCTTCGGCCTTTGATGTTGTGCCGACCAAAATAAAAAGCAATGCCCCTCCAAACTAAACCATTCCCTTCTCTTCCATATACTTATCAATTAACCTCTTAAACGCCACCAAACTTGGCGCATCTACACAGCTGCAGGCAGGGCATTCCACTCCCTAATCACTCTTTGAGTAAAGAACCTACCTCTGATATCCGTCCTATAACTCATACCCCTTAATTTAAAGCTGTGTCCCCTCGTGCTAGCTTTCTCCATCCTAGGAAAAAAGGCTATCACTGTCCACCCTATCTAAACCTCTAATCATCTTATATGTTTCGATTAGGTCCCCTCTTAGCCGCCTCCTTTCTAACGAAAACAACCTCAAATTCCTCAGCCTCTCTTCATAAGACCTGCCCTCCATACCAGGCAACATCCTGGTAAACCTCCTCTGCACCTCTCCAATGCCTCCACATCTTTCTTATAATGTGGGGACCAGAACTGTACACAATACTCCAAGTGCGGCCGCACTAGAGTTTTGTACAGTTGCAACGTGACATTGCAGCTCCGAAATTCAATCCCCCTACCAATAAAAGCCAAGACTCTGTATGCCTTCTTAACGACCTTATCGACTTGATTGCCAACTTTCAGGGATCTATGCACATATACACCGAGATCCCTCTGTTCATCAACACTATTAAGAGTTCTACCATTAGCTCTATACTCTACACATTTGTTATTCCTGCCAAAGTGAATTACCTCACACTTTTCCGCATTGAACTCCATTTGCCACCTCTCGGCCCAGCTCTGCAACTTGCCCAAGTCTTTTTGCAAACTATAACACCCCTCTTCACTACCTACCACTCCTCCGACTTTGGTGTCATCCGCAAATTTACTAATCCATTCTTCTATACCCTCATCCAGATCATTTATAAAAATTACAAACAGCAGTGGCCCCAAAACAGATCCCTGAGGTACACCACTTGTAACCGAACTCCATGATGAATAGTTTCCATCAACCTCCACCCTCTGTCTTCTATCTGCTAGCCAATTCCTAACCCAATTAGCTAAATCACCCTCAATCCCATACATCTGCATTTTCTGCAGAAGCCTTCCATGGGCCACCTTATCGAATTTGGATTTTATTCCCTAGAGCGTCGAAGAATGAGGGGAGATTCGATAGAGGTGTATAAGATTTTGATGGGTTTAGATAGAGTGAATGCAAGCAGGCTTTTTCCACTGAGGCTAGGGGAGAAAAGAAAAACTCGAGGGCGTGGGTTAAGGGTAAAAGGAGAAAAGTTTAAAGGGAATATTAGAAGGGGCTTCTTCACACAGAGAGAGGTGGGAGTGTGGAATGAGCTGCCGGATAAAGTGGTAAATGCGGGGTCACTTTTAACACTTAAGAAAAGCTTGGACGGGATCATGGATGAGAGGGGTGTGGAGGGATATAGTCCAAATGCAGGTCAGTGGGGCTAGACAATAAATGGTTCAACACAGACAAGGAGGGCCAAAAGGCCTGTTTTTGAGCTGCAATTTTCTATTGTTGTATGGTTCTATGATGTCTGTAGGTTGTTGAATTACAGAGATATGAAAGAGTTCTTACCAGTCACATGCATGAACACATAGATCATGTGTTCTGTGACCATGCATCTCTGATAACAATTTCCCTCTCTAGGCTACAAAACTTTAGTTAATAACAATAACTGGAGGTTATAACCAGTACCTCTTAGAAATACATGGCAAATATACTTAGTGAATAAAATCACTTGGAGATAGTCATCTGAATTAAAAAAGGTGATAGATGTCAGAGGTAGGTTCTTTACCCAGAGGGTGGTAAGGGTATGGAATGCCCTGCCTGCAGCAGTTGTAGATGCGCCAGGTTTGGGGGCATTTCAGTGGTCAGTGGATAGGTTTATGGATGAAAAGGGAATGGTTTAGGTTAGAGGGTCATTGCTTTTTCTCAATTGGTCGGCGCAACATTGAGGGCCAAAGGGCCCATTCTGCGCTGTAATGTTCTGTATTTTAACCTTAGAATTAGGAATTATTGTAGACTAGATAGACCCTAGAACTTGCTCTGCCATTTAATATTTTACGCTTTCATGTTTATGTTTTAATGCAAGGAGTGTTGTTAAAAAAGTGGGTGAGCTTAGAGTGTGGATCATTACTTGGAAACGTGATGTGGTGGCCATTACAGATATTTAGACGTCTCAGGGACAGGACTGAATACTTCAAGTGCCGGGTTTCAGACATTTCAGGAGGGACAGGGAGGGAGGCAAAAGAGGTGGAGGACTGGAACTGTTGATCAGAGATAGTGCCATGGCTGTAGAAAAGAGAGATGCTATGGAGGGATTGTCTACGGAGTCTCTGTGGGTAGATGTTCAGAACAGGAAGAGGTCAATAACTTTACTGGATGTTTTCTATAGGCTGCTCAAAAGTAACAGGGACGTTGAGGAACAGACAGGGAGGAGTTTGTTAGGTGTGTTCAGGAGGGTTTCCTGACACAGTATGTGGATAAGCCTACAAGAGGAGAGGCTGTACTTGATTTGGTATTGAGAAATGAACCTAGTCAGGTGTCAGATCTCTCAGTGAGAGAGCATTTTGGGGATAGTGAATAAAACTCTATCTCCTTACATTGGCATTGGAGAGATAGGATCAGACAAGCTAGGAAAGTGTTTATTTGGAGTAAGGAGAAATTGGAAGGAGGTTTCCTGAGGGAAATGTCCAGAAACAATGTGGCATATTTTCAAGGAATATTTGTCTGGAGTTCTGCACAGCAACGTTCCAATGAAGTTTTGGTAGGTTACAAGAACCGTGGTGCACAAAAGCTGTAATGAATTTTGTCGAGTGGCGTACAAAAGGTTCAGGGAACTAGGTAATGTCAGGGATCTAGAGGAGTATATGCCTTGTAGAAAGAAGTTTAAGAAGGAAATTAGGAGAGCCAGAAGAGGTCATGAGAAGGCGGGTAAGATTGAGGAAATCCCCAAGGCATTCTACAAGTATGTGAAGAACAAAAGGATGAGATGTGAAGGAAAAGGACCTATCAAATGTGACGGTGGGAAAGTTTGTATAGAACTGGTAGAAGTAGCAGAGATGCTTAATGAATTTACTTCAGTATTCACAGTGGAAAAGGATTTTGGTGGTTGTAGTGCAGGATTGCAGCAGACTGAAAAGTTTGATTGTATTGATATTAAGAAAAATTTTGAAAAGCATCAAGTTAGACAAGTCACCAGGGCCGGATGGAATGTACTCCATGTTACTGTGGGAGGCGAGGGAAGAGATTGCAGAGCTCCTGGTGACGATCTTTGCATCAAAGATGGAGTGGTTCCAGAAGATTAGAGTATTGTGGATGTAGTTCCTTTATTCAAGAAAGAGAGAAGAGATAGCCCAGGAAATTAACAACCGGTAAGTCTAACCTCAGTGTTGGTAAGTTGATGGAGAAGATCCTGAGGGACAGGATTTATGAATATTTGGAGAGGTACAGTATGTTCAACAATAGTCAGCACAGCTTTGTCAAAGGCAGATCATGCCTTATGAGCCTGGTTAAGTTTTTTGAAGATGTGACTAAACACATTGATGAAAGAAGAGCATTTGATGTGGTTTATATGGACTTCAGCAAGGCATTCGATAAGGCCCCCTATGGAAGGCTTATTGGGAAAGTGAGGGGGCATGAGATCCAAGGGAACATTGCTTTATGGATCCAGAACTAGCTTGCCCGCAGAAGGCAAAGAGTGGTTGTAAATGGGTCATATTCTGCATGGAGGTCGGTCACCAGTGGAGTGCCCCAGGGATCTGTCCTGGGACCCTTGCTGTTTGTGATTTTTATAAATGACCTGGATGAGGAAGTGGAGGGATGTGTTGGTAAGTTTGCCAATGACACGAAGGTTGGATGTGTGATGGATAGCCTGGAGGGATGTCAGAAGTTGCAACGAGGCATAGATAGGATGCAAGACTGGGTGGAGAAGTGGCAGATGCACTTCAACCCAGATAAGTGTGTGGTGATTCATTCTGGCAGTGAAATAGGATGACAGAATATAATGTTAAGGATAAGACTCTTGGCAATGTGGAAGATTAGAAGGATCTTGGGGTCCGGGTTCATAGGACGCTCAAATCAACTTCGCAGGTAGAGGTTGTGATTAAGAAGATGTATGGTGTACTGGCCTTCATCAATCAAGGAATTGAGTTTAGGAGTCGGGAGCTAATGCTGCAGCTTTATAAGACCCTGGTCAGTTCTGCTCGCCTCATTACGAGAAGGATGTGGAAGCCATAGAAAGGGAAAAGGGGATTTACAAGGATGTTGCCTGGGATCGAGTGGCATGCCTTATGATGATAGGTTGAGAGAGCTCGGTCTTTTCTCCTTCGAGAGATGGAGAATGAGAGGAATTAATCGAATGTATTCTCAGAGGGTTTTTTCCCAGGGCTGAAATGGCTGCCACATGAGGACACAGGTTTAGGGTGCTGGGGAGTAGGTACAGAGAGGAGGTGTCAGGGGTGAGGTTTTCACTAAGAGAGTGATGGGTGCATGGAATCGGCTGCCGGCGGTATGGTGGAGGCAGATTCAATAAGGTCTTTTAAAAGACTTTTGGATAAGTACATGGTACTTAGTAAGATAAAGGGTTAAAGGTAAGTCTCGTTGGTAGGGACATGTTCAGTGCAACTTGTGGGCTGAAGGGCCTATTTATGCTGTAGTTTTTACAAAGAACAAAACAGCACGGGAAACAGGCCCTTCGGCCCAACGAGCCTGCACCGCCATCGCGATGTTCCCACCTCTACCCGTGATCCCTGTCTATGTTTATAGATCTATGGATTAAAAAACCAAATTTGAGACAATTTAGGGAGAATTTGTTTTGCCAATTAGCCTAAGAGCACATCTGTGGGATGTGGGAGGAAACCGGAACACCCGGAGAAAACCCATGCAAGCACAGGGAGAATGTGCAAACTCCCACAGACACAGGCCCAAATCCATGTATCTGCACAGCACAGCGATGTTTCTAAGTTTTTATGTTTTAATATGATCATGGTAGATCTTTTGCCTCAACTTTCCCATCCTCTCCTTATTTCCCTCATTCAATAAAAGGACAAATGCTATCTGTTTCAGCATTGAATATACGGTGCATTAACAACTTTCAGCATCGAAAATTTGCAAAGATTCACAAACCTGCAATGAAGAAATTTCTCCTTATCTCTGTTCTAATTGGTCAACCCTTATTCTAAGGCTTTGTAACCATAGGCAGGGGAAAGAATATTTCAAATCCTTTCAGAATCAATGAGATCACCTCTCATTCTTCTAAACTCCAAGAAAAACAGGTTCGATTTACGCAACCTCAGTTAACCTAATGTATCTTTCCTGGTCTTCTTGCCTCTCCTTCGCAACTTACTTTCTCTTTTGGGTGGCACGGTGACACTGTAGTTTGCATGGTTGTCTCACAGCGCCAGGAACCCTGGTTGAACTCCCAGCTCGGATCATCGTCTGTGTGGAGTTTGCACATTTTTCCTGTGTCTGTGTGGGTTCCCTCTGGGCCCTCCAGTTTCCTCCCATAGTCTAAAGATGTCTGGGTTAGATGGACTGGCCATGCTAAATTGCCCCTTAGTGTCAGGGTGATGAGCTAGGTTATGAGGTTATGGGAATATGGCCTAGATGGGATTGTAGTCAATGTACACTGGATGGGTTGAAAGGCCTCCTTCTACATTATAGGATTCTATGTCTTTTTATATTTCCAGCAAATTTAGCAACGTTTCCTTTAGTCCTTTCATCCAAGTCATTCATAAAATTTGTAAAAAGTTGAAGCCCCACTACTGATTCCAACGTTACATCACTCATCACATTCTGCAAACTAGAAAAATATCCAATTATGCTAACTGTGTTTTCTGTTAGCTAGCCAATCTTCGATCAATGCCAACAATTCACAAACATTTATTTTCCACAAGAAGGCACCATAACAAAGATTGAAACATATAAGATGATTAGAGGTTTAGATAGGGTGGACAGTGATAGCCTTTTTCCTAGGATGGAGAAGGCTAGCACGAGGGGACATAGCTTTAAATTAAGGGGTGGTAGTTATAGGACGGATATCAGAGGTATGTTCTTTACCCAGAGGGTGGTTAGGGTATGGAATGCCCTGCCTGCTGCAGTTGTAGATGCGCCAAGTTTGGTGGCGTTTAAGAGGTTAGTAGATAAGTTTATGGACGAAAAGGGAATGATTTAGGTTAGAGGGTCATTGCTTTTTCCTAATTGGTCGGCGCAACATCGAAGGCCGAAGGGCCTGTTCTGCGCTGTAATGTTCTATGTTCTATGTTCTATAACAAAGGTATTGTGGCACCTTATTCAATGTCTTCTAAGAATAGTACATCCACAGTTTCCACTTTATGCACAACACACGTCATTCAAAAACCTGCAATAAATTGGTTAAACATGGTTTTCCTTTCATAAAACCATGATCAATTGAAAAAAGACAGTTGGTGTATGGAGATGGGTGATGTCACAACCAAAAAGAAAATAGTGAGTGACCTTGCCACATTTGTCTCCAGTCACTCACAAGACAACTGCAAAGTGTTCTTGGAACATTATTCTAAGGCTGTGCAACCATAACCATTCAGGAACTGGATAATGAAAATTCATAGATTAAATATATATGAAAGCAAATTAATTGTATGCCTTTAATTTGCTCAGGTATTGATAATTTTAAAAAAAATTGAGATGTTCTTCTAGAGAAGAATCTCTCAGCATTTTGTCACAGATGCTGATTTTGGAAGGTTTGTAGTCAATGATTGCAGCCAACGAGTGTCGGATTCTCCAAAATGGGTGCAATTGAAGGTGCTATCACTGCTAGGGAATCTTTCATTCTCCTTTGCTCTTCCATTCTGGTTTTTTACTCAATCTAAAAAAGTGACCATAATACTTCCTTGTGGCATGTCCAGATGTTCGGCTTGTGTTTCCTACTGATGATGGTCAATGTGGCGCACAGAAAGCAACTTCGTCAGGAAAACCTTAAAAAGCTTGTGTGGAATCCTGGTGTTCTATTTTCCACTGGTCCGCTGTCCATACAATACCATCATGGGCAGATAGCTGGTATCTATCAGGCAATGGGACCCATCCAACATAGTTGGCTTTGCAGAAGGATCACCCTCAAGTTGATAATGTTAGTTGTTTCCAGGATTTGAACATTCAAGATGCTGAGAGATCCAATGACTGCTTAGCTCTATTTGTTTCAATCTATGCAAAGAGTACATTTTAAGATATTTCTGCCAATGCAATTAACTCTGCTAACTTGACTACATGTAGAATCAAAAGGCTAAAAAATGACTGCATTCCTGAAGGGTTCACAATTCAGGCAAACAAAAGCATAACTGCAGCTGCAAGAATTGTTTTTCTAAGTCAGAGACAGCCTGCGGAAAACACAGAGCATAGAACATTACAGCGCAGTACAGGCCCTTTCGCTCTCGACGTTGCGTCGACTAGTGGAACCAATCTAATGACCCTCTAACCTAAACTATTCCAATGTTATCCATATGCCTATCCACTGACCATTTGAACACCCTTAAAAGTTGGCAAGTCCACAACAGACGCAGGTAGGGCATTCCACACCCTTACTACCCTCCGAGTAAAGAACTTACCTCTGGCATCCATCCTATAACTACCACCCCTTAACTTAAAGCTATGTCCCCTTGTGTTAGCCATCTCCATCCGAGGAAAAAGGCTCACACTGGCCACCGTATCTAACCCTCTGATCATCTTGTATGCCTCAATTAGGTCACCGCGTAACCTTCTTCTCTCTAATGAAAATAACCTCAAGTCCTTCAGCCTTTCCTCACAAGACCTACCCATCATACCATGCAGCATCCTGTAAACCTCCTCTGTACCCTCTCCAATGCCTCCACATCTTTCTTATAATGTGGCGACCAAAACTGTACACAATACTCCAAGTGCGGCCACACCAGAGTTTTGTACAGTTGCAACATGACATCTCGGCTCCGAAATTCAATCCCTCTACCAATAAATGCTAACACACTATACGCCTTCTTAACAACCCTATCAACCTGCATGCCAACTTTCAGGGATCTATGCATATAAACATAGAACATAGAACATTACAGCGCAGTACAGGCCCTTCGGCCCTCGATGTTGCGCCGGCCAGTGGACCCTCTAACCTAAACTATTCCAATATCATCCAAATGCCTATCCACCGACCATTTGAATGCCCCCAAAGTAGGCAAGTCCACAACTGCTGCAGGCAGGGCATTCCACGCCCTCACCACACTCTGTGTAAAGAACCTGCCTCTGACATCCATCCTATAACTACCACCTCTTAATTTAAAGTTATGTCCCCTCGTGTTGGTCATCACCATCCGAGGAAAAAGACTCTCACTATCCACCCTATCCAGTCCTTTGATCATCTTATACGCCTCAATTAGGTCACCACGTAACCTTCTTCTCTCTAATGAAAATAACCTCAGGTCCCTCTGCCTTTCCTCATAAGGCCTTCCCACCATACCAGGCAACATCCTGGTAAACCTCCTCTGCACCCTTTCCAATGCTTCCACATCTTTCTTATAATGCAGCGACCAGAACTGTACGCAATACTCCAAGTGCGGCCGCACCAGAGTTTTGTACGGTTGTAACATAACCTCACAGCTCCTAAATTCAATCCCTCTACCAATAAAAGCTAACACACCGTACGCCTTCTTAACAACTTTATCAACCTGGGTGCCAACTTTCAAAGAGCTATGTACTTGTACCCCAAAATCCCTCTGCTCGACAACACTATTAAGGGTCCCTCCATTAGCCCTATATTTCATATGCCTGTTATTCCTACCAAAGTGAATCACCTCACATTTATCCATATTGAATTCCATTTGCCACCTCACGGCCCAGCTCTGCAACCTATCTATGTCCCTCTGCAAACTGTAACATCCATCCTCGCCGTCTACAACTCCCCCCACTTTGGTATCGTCAGCAAATTTACTAATCCAACCCTCTATACCCTCATCTAGGTCATTTATAAAAATGACAAATAGCAGTGGCCCCAAAACAGATCCTTGAGGTACACCACTTGTAACTGCACTCCAGGTTGAATATTTCCCATCAACCACCACCCTCTGTCTTCTATCAGCTAGTCAATTCCTAATCCAAACTGCTAAATCACCTTCAATCCCATGCATCTGCACTTTCTGCAGTAGCCTACCATGGCGAACCTTATCAAACGCTTTGCTAAAATCCATATACACTACGTCAACTGCCTTACTCTTATCTACCTCCTTGGTCACCTCCTCAAAAAACTCAATAAGGTTTGTGAGGCTCGACCTACCCTTCACAAAACCGTGCTGACTATCCCTAATCAATTTATTTCTCTCTAGATGCTTATAAATCCTATCCCTTATAATTCTTTCCAAGACCTTGCCCACACAGAAGTCAGGCTCACCGGTCTATAATTTCCAGGATGGTCCCTACTCCCCTTTTTGAACAAAGGGACAACATTTGCCATCCTCCAGTCTTACGGCACTATACCTGTAGCCAACGACGACATGAAGATCAAAGCCAAAGGCTCTGCAATCTCCTCTCTAGCCTCCCAGAGAATCCTAGGGTAAATCCCATCTGGTCCAGGGGACTTAGCAATTTTCATACCATCAAGATTCGCTAACACCTCCTCCTAATGAACCTCAATCCTGCCCAGTCTACAACCTGGTATCGCAGTATTCTCCCCGACAACATTGTCTTTCTCCTGCGTGAATACTGACGAAAAATACTCATTCAGTGTCTCTCCTATCTCTCAGGCTCCACACACAACTTCCCACTGCTATCTCTGACTGGCCCTAATCTTGCCCTAACCAATCTTTTATTATTTATATACCTGTAAAAAGCTTTTGGATTCTCCTTAATCCTATCCACCAAAGTCTTCTCGTGTCCTCTTCTAGCTCTTCTCAACTCCCTCTTTAGCTCCTTCCTGGCTAATTTATGGTTCTCCAGTGCCCTAACTGAGCTTTCACGTCTCATTATTATATAAGCCTCCTTCTTCCTCTTCACCAGAGATTCAACTTCCCTAGTACACCATGGTTCCCTCACTTGACCACTTCCTCCCTGCCTGGCAGGTACATATTTATTACGGACATGCAGAAGCTGTTCCCTAAATATGCTCCACATTTCAGATGTCTCCAGCCCCTGCAATTTCCTGCTCCACCCTATGCATCCTAAATCTCTCCTAATAGCCTCATAATTACCTTTCCCCCAGCTATAACTACTGTTATTCGGTATGTGCCCATCCCTTTCCATCACTAAGGTAAACTTAACCGAATTGTGGTCACTATCACCAAAGTGCTCACCCACCTCCAAGTCTAACACCTGGTCTGGTTCATTACCCAGTACCAAATCCAATATAGCCTCGCCTCTTGTTGGCCTATCTACATACTGAGTCATGAAACCTTCCTGCACACATTGAACAAAAACTGACCCCCTAACGTACTTGAACTGTAGCTTTTCCAATCGATATTAGAAAAGTTAAAGTCCCCCATTACAACTACCCTGTTACTTTCCCACCTATCCAGGATCAACTTTGCAATCCCTTCCTCTACTTCTCTGGAACTTTTTGGAGGCCTATAAAAAACTCCCAACAGTGTGACCTCTCCTTTCTTGTTTCTAATCTCAGCCCACACTACCTCAGCAGACAAGTCCCCATCAAACGTCTTTTCTGCCACCGTAATGCTGTCCTTAACTAACAATGCCACTCCTCCCCCTCTTCTACCACCACCTCTGCTCTGACTGAACCCCGGAACCTGCAACAACCATTCCTGCCCCTGCTCTATCCACGTCTCTGAAATGGCCACAACATCGAAGTCCCAAGCACCACTCCAGGCTGCAAGTTCATCCACCTTATTGCGTATGCTCCTCGCATTAAAGTATACACACTTCAAACCACCTTCCCGTTTGCCACTATACTGCTGTGACCTAGAAACCTTATCCGTGACCTCCCTATTCACATCCTCCTGTATACTGGCACAACAATTCAGGTTCCCATCCCCCCCCTGAATCAGTTTAAACCCCCCCGAATAGCACTGGTAAATTTACCCCCCAAGATATTGGTACCTCTCCGGTTCAGGTGCAGACCATCCCTCTTGTAGAGGTCCCACCTTCCCCAGAATGAGCCCCAATTGTCCAAATACCTGAATCCTTCCCTCCTGCACCATCCCTTTAGCCACGAGTTCAAATGTTCTCTCTCCCTATTCTTTTCTATGCTATCCCTCGGCACAGGTAACAAACCAGAGATAACCACTCTGTTAGTTTTAGCCCTAAGTTTCCACCCTAACTCTCTGAATTTCTGCTTTATATCCCCATCCCTTTTCCTACCTACGTCATGGGTACCTACATGCACCACAACTTGGGGCTGGTTCCCCTCCCCCTTAAGGATCCCGAACACTCGGTCAGAGATATCACTGACCCCAGCGCCCGGGAGGCAACATATCAACCAATATGACCACTTTCCCGCAACAGAAGTAAGGCTTACTGGTTTATAATTGATGTGGAAATGCCAGCGTTGGACTGGGGTAAACACGGTAAGAAGTCTCACAACACCAGGTTAAAGTCCAACAGATTTATTTGGTAGCAAACACCATTAGCTTGGGGGACTTTGTCCCTTTGTCAAGTAAGTGGGGAGTTCTGATCACAAACATTCAGCTTACAGGGTACTGATTAAAATGTGAGTCTCTACAGCTAATCAATTAGAACGTGGAACACTACAGCACAAACAGACCCCTCAGCCCACAAGTTGCGCCGATCACATCTATACCTACCAAGCCATAGACCTATCTGTAACCCCCTATCCCATTAGATCCCATATACTCATCCAGAAGTCTTTTAAAAGACCCCAGCGAGTTTGCCTCTACCACCACCGACTGCAGCCGATTCCATTCACTCACCACCCTCTGAGTGAAAAACTTACCCCTAACATCCCCTCTGTATTTGCTTCCCAGCATCTTAAATCTGTGTCCTCTCATAGTGACCATTTCAGCCCGGGGAAATAGCCTCTGAGAATCCACCCTATCTATTCCTCTCAACATCTTATAAACCTCTATCAGGTCGCCTTTCAACCTTCGTCTCTCCAGGGAGAAGAGTCCCAGCTCCCTCAACCTATCTTCATAAGGCCTGCCTCCCAATCCAGGCAACATCATTGTAAATCTCCTCTGCACCCTTTCAATAGCTTCTACATCCTTCTTACAGTGAGGCGACCAGAACTGCGCACAGTACTCCAAGTGGGGTCTGACAAGGGTCTTATAAAGTTGCAGCATTAATTCTTAAAGATGCAGACAATGTGAGTGGAGATAGCACTAAGCAATGATTAAAGAGAGGTGTATTGTCTCCGGATAGGACAGTAAGTGAGATGTTGCAAGCCCAGGCAATCATCGGGGTTACAGATAGTGTGACATGAACCCAAGATCCCGGTTGAAGCCACCCTCATGTGTGCGGAATTTGGCTATCAGCCTCTGGTCAGCGGCTGCACTGTCGGGTGTCATGAAGGCCGCCTTGGAGAACATTTACCCAAAGATCAGAGGCTGAATGGGCATGTTTGTGATCAGAACTCCCCAGTCAGCTGACAAAGGGGCAAAGCGCCGAAAGCTGGTAGTGTTTGCTACCAAATAAACTTGTTGGATTTTAACCTGGTGTTGTGAGACTTCTTACTGGTTGTAATTACCAGAGTTGTCTCTACTCATCTTCTTGAACAAGCGGACAATATTTGCTATCCTCCAGTCTTCTGGCACTATTCCTGTAGACATTACCAATAACGAGATAACAGTTGAAATATAGTTTGGATTTTAGTGTGTGTTTCAGTTTATTTCAAGCTTGGTTCAGTATTCAGTCCAGAGATTGTCAGTCTCCAAGTTTGTTTAATCTTTTGGCTTTTATATGTTAATTTTAAGCTTTGTTCATTAAAAAAATTAAAAATTCATATTCGTATCAGTGTTGTCCTCATCTATTCAAATGAATGAGTGTACCCAACAGTTTCTGGTAAATAAACAGGGTCATTGAAAGCCTATTGACTGAATCCAAGGCATCAAACCTACATCATGACCTTGGAGATAAAACCTCCTTTTAATTAAAAGTACTCAGTCGATTGTCTAAGTCTTGTTCTTCTCTTTACGTAATTAATGAACTGACTCACTGGCACTAAAGCTCAAGGCCCCACTCAGAGATATTTCATTTTGACAATGTCTAGAATAGCCTAAGGCATGAGACCCATTAACCCAATAAACCATTACCAAGCAAAAAGTTCGACCAAAACTCCTCCATAGACAATAACAAATGTGTAGAGTATAGGGCTAATGGTAGGACTCTCAATAGTGTTGATGAACAGAGGGATCTTGGTGTATATGTGCATAGATCCCTGAAAGTTGGCAATCAAGTCGATAAGGTTGTTAAGAAGGCATATGGAGTCTGAGCTTTTATTGGTAGGGGGATTGAATTTCGGAGCCGCAACGTCATGTTGCAACTGTACAAAACTCTAGTGCGGCCGCACTTGGAGTATTGTGTGCAGTTCTGGTCCCCACATTATAAGAAAGATGTGGAGGCATTGGAGAGGGTACAGAGGAAGTTTACCAGGATGTTGCCTGGTATGGAAGGCAGGTCTTATGAAGAGAGGCTGAGAAATTTGAGGTTGTTTTCGTTAGAAAGAAGGCGGCTAAGAGGAGACCTTATTGAAACATATAAGATGATTAGAGGTTTAGATAGGGTGGACAGTGATAACCTTTTTCCTCGGATGGAGAAAGCTAGCACGAGGGGACATAGCTTTAAATTAAGGGGTGGTAGTTATAGGACGGATGTCAGAGGTAGGTTCTTTACCCAGAGGGTGGTAAGGGTATGGAATGCCCTGCCTGCTGCAGTTGTAGATGCGCCAAGTTTGGTGGCGTTTAAGAGGTTAGTAGATAAGTTTATGGATGAAAAGGGAATGGTTTAGGTTAGAGGGTCATTGCTTTTTCCTAATTGGTCGGCGCAACATCGAAGGCCGAAGGGCCTGTTCTGCGCTGTAATGTTCTATGTTCTATGTCCTATAGAATCAGTTACCGACCAGAGTGAAAAGCAGGCAGGCTCCAGCTAATATTTCAGAGGATGAAACAGATTTGACTTCCCAAAGCCCATACTGAGATTGAACAAAACTGGTCTTTGGATGAGATAAAGAGGCTCTGGGGAAAGCTGACCCGTATGAAGGATAAGGAATGCATAAGATAGGGCAGATCCGGCAACAGAATGAATCATAAAGATTTCTCAACATGACTACAATCTGACCAATGCAAAGAACCAATTGAAAGCAGTGTATGAGCTGTTGGAATATAAAAAGCAGGAGTTAGAAGGTTAGAAGTAAAAAATATGGGACTTAAGACTGAAAACAAAACCCTTAAAGCTGAAAACCAAGATTTTAAAAAACAATCTTGGAAAGAACCACTGCTGATTAAAGGAGTATGCACTGGTCCTGGCCAGGCTACCCGAGCATGGCGCAGATAGGAAAGGAACAACAAGGCTGACATAGGCACATACTTAACAGGCCCCCAAATAACAACTTTGAGGTGGGATGGGCTTTAAATAAATAAATAAGAGATCCGTACAAAAACAGAACAGTGTTAGTATTGGGAGATTTCAATCTGCATATTGACTGGGCAACACAAGTTGGACACAGTGAGCTGGAGGAAGAGTTTTTGGAATGCTGTAGGGATGGGTTCCTCGAACAGTCTGTTACAGAACCGACAAGAGAGCATGCTACCTTGGATCTGGTACTATGTAATGAGGCAGGTAGAATTAGGGATATTCATGTGAGGGATCCTCTAGAGACGAGTGATCATAGTATGGTAGAATTTATGATGCAGATGGAGGATGAGGTAGTAGCATCCCAGACCTGTGTACTATGTTTGAACAGAGGGGACTATGATAGGATGAGAGAGGAATTGGCGACCACGGATTGGAGGAGTACGTTGGTTGGTAGGACGGCTGAGGAACAGTGCAGGATTTTTAAAGAAATCTTTTCCGGTACTCAGCAGAAATATATTCCGATGGTGAAGAAGGACTGTAAGAGAAGGGAAAATCAGCCGTGGTTCTCAAGGGAAATTAAGGAGAGTATTAATCAAAGCTGAGTATTAATCAGAGCGGCTAAAAATAGTGGGTGATAAGAGGATTGGGAAAGTTTTAAACAACGGCAAAGAATGACTAAAAAGGTGATTTAAAAAAGGAAAGATAGAATTTGAGGCTAAATTAGCTCGAAATATCAAAAATGACAGTAAAAGTTTTTATAAATATAAAAGAATAGGAGGATGGCCAGGGATAATGTAGGACCCTTGGAGGATGAGAGGGAGGATTTAGTGGTGGACAATAAGAATACTGCGGAGACCTTGAATAAGTTTTTTGAGTCAGTCTTTATGGAGGAAGATGTAAATAGCTTGCCCAAAATTAAGGATAGAAGGATGGTAGGAGATGAGGTCCTTGATGAGATTACAGTCACTAGAGAGGTGGTGCTTGATAGGCTAATGGGGCTGAGGGCAGATAAGTCCCAGGGTTCTCAAGGAAATGGCAGAGGTGATTGCGGATCTCTAGTAATTATCTTTCAGAATTCGCTGGACTCCGGAAAAGTGCCGGAAGATTGGAAAACGGCTAATGTTATGCCACTATTTAGAAAAGGTAGCAGACAGAAGGCAGGGAATTATAGGCCAGTTAGTTTAATGTCTGTAGTCGGTAAAATGCTTGAATCTGTAGTCAAAGCAGAAATAACAACCCTGTACTGCGCTGTAATGTTCTATGTTCCAAGGTAATGATATAATGATACATTTTAGCAGATAAATAATGCATAAAAATTGAAGTTGGTGGGGCAAGTTTAGACAAACCTGTCTTTGGCTTTGTAAATAGAAAAATAGAGCTGAAAATCAAGGAAATTGTAATGAACCATTATAAAATACTATTCAACCTCAACTGAGGTTTTCGTTAGAAAGGAGGCGGCTAAGAGGGGATCTTATTGAAGCATATAAGATGATTAGAGGTTTAGATAGGGTGGACAGTGATAGCCTTTTTCCTAGGATGGAGAAAGCTAGCACGAGGGGACACAGCTTTAAATTAAGGGGTATGAGTTATAGGACGGATATCAGAGGTAGGTTCTTTACTCAAAGAGTGATTAGGGAGTGGAATGCCCTGCCTGCAGCTGTTGTAGATGCGCCAAGTTTGGTGGCGTTTAAGAGGTTAATTGATAAGTATATGGAAGAGAAGGGAATGGTTTAGTTTGGAGGGGCATTGCTTTTTATTTTGGTCGGCACAACATCGAAGGCCGAAGGGCCTGTTCTGTGCTGTAATGTTCTATGTTATATGTTCTATGAGGTACTGCATCCAATCTTGGGCATCACACTTTAGAAAGAATGTGAATATTTTAAAAGGTCAATTCCGATCTTGGGTGACTATCTGTGTGGAGTTTGCACATTCTCCTTGTGTCTGCGTGGGTCTCCTCCAGATGCACCAGGGACAATGTTCCATTAATTTGCCCTGATAGGCGCAAAAAGAAAAAGCTTCAGCATGTTGAAAAGCTTCATCTATAGTCAGGTTTAAACCAGAAGAACCTTCTTCACATAGAGCATTGTGAGACATTGGGATTTACTTGCAGAGTTAGCGGTTGAGGCAGAAACTATGTTAACATCAAGTATAGATCAGAAAGATAGATTAGGGAAATGGAAGTGAGAGCAAAGTGGGTAAATTTTATTGAAACATTTTGCTCAAATGGAGGATAAGTCCCAAAATAGGCTGGTTGGACTGAATGATGAAGTTGTGGATAACAATTTCTATTTATTGATCATTTGTTGCTTTTAGTCAGTTAGTGGCTGTGCTCATTACTTACCCTTGTTGAATGCTGAATGTGATTAATCAGGTTGAACTCAGAGATGGCACAGCTAATCAGTTCTGAATTGAGATCTTCAGATCTGTATAACAAGTGGAGGCCAATTGTATCCCCCTCCAGATGTTCAATGACATATGTTTGATTGCTGAAAAGAATCACAGCACTGGAGGACAGAAAGGGAGAAAGCATGTATACCTTACTGAATAGAAAATCTGTCACTACACGTTGAATAACTCATTCCTGCAGAGTAAAATATTAATACCAGGAGTGCATGATCCTGATGTAATTGTGGTGTTATGACACAGTACATATTGACAGAGGTCTGCAAGAAAAGAGAAGAGTAACCTCATGCAGAATTCAAAGACATACATATATATGCACACAAGGCTTAAACAAACTTGAGGAAATTAGACTAACTCAGGAGAATCACACCCCAAAACTAAACACAAGATGTAACAGGTGATAGTGATTCAAAAGAGCCAGAAAATCATTTAATGTGATTGGTTCTGGCCCCATCTACCCAAGCTCCTGAAATTCCTACCTATGGTCAATGGACTTTTTGCTGATCCATCAAATTGTCCATCCCATCCATGAGCATTTTAATAGAAGGTGGAGCTGGATGATTTATGCCCCAAAAATTCCAGACGTGACAAGCTGACAGATCTTTGAAAGAAGGATGAAAGGAATGGATTGAAGACTAACTTGAGCACTTGGAGCAAAGTGCAACAGATCCAAGCTGAGACAGAGTTAAAGGTTAGAAGTAATGAACAAATGTTGTCCCCTTGTTTAAGAAGGGGAGTAGAGATCATCCTGCAAATTATAGACCAGTGAGCCTTACATCTGTTGTAGGGAAAGTTTTGGAAAGAATTATAAGAGATAGGATTTATAGTCATTTAGAAAGAAATGAATTGATTAGGGATAGTCAACATGGATTTGTGAGGGGAAGGTCGTGCCTCACAAATCTTATTGAGTTTTTTGAAAAGGTGACCAAAGCGGTGGATAAGGGTAAGGCAGTTGATGTGGTGTATATGGATTTTAGCAAAGTGTTTGATAAGGTTCCCCATGGAAGACTACTGCAGAAACTGCAGATGCATGGGATTGAGGGAGATTTAGCAATTTGGATTAGGAATTGGATAGCTGATAGAAGACAGAGGGTGGTGGTTGATGGGAAATATTCAACCTGGAGTGCAGTTACAAATGAGGTACCTCAAGGATCTGTTTTGGGGCCACTATAGTTTGTTGTTTTTATAAATGACCTGGATGAGGGTGTAGAGGGATAGGTTAGTAAATTTGCTGACGACAACAAAGTCGGACGAGTTGTAGACAGTGAGGATGGATATTACAGTTTGCAGAGGGACATAGATAAGTTGCAGAGCTGGGCCGAGAAGTGGCAAATGGAGCTTAATGTGAAAATATGTGTGCAGAATATAGGGCTAATGGTAGGACGCTTAGTAGTGCAGATGAGCAGAGAGATCTCGGTGTACAGGTACATAGATCTCTGAAAGTTGGTACTCAAGTTGATAAGGTTATTAAGAAGGGATATAGTGTGTTAGCATTTATTGGTAGAGGGATTGAATTTCAGAGCCGAGATGTCGTTTGCAACTGTACAAAACTCTGGTCAGCCGCACTTGGAGTATTGAGTACAGTTTTGGTCCCCACATTATAAGAAAGATATGGAGGCTTTGGAAAGGGTGCAGAGGAGGTTTACCAGGGTGTTGCCTGGTACGATGGGTAGGTCTTATGAGGAAAGGCTAAGGGACTTGAAGTTATTTCATTAGAGAGAAGGCTAAGAGGTAACTTAATTGAGACATAAAGGATGATCAGAGGGTTAGATAGGGTGGACAGTGAGAGCCTTTTTCCTCATGGAGATGGATAACACAAGGGGACATAGCTTTAAATTAAGGAGTGATAGTGATAGGACAGATGCTAGAGGTGGGTTCTTTACTCACAGGGTAGTAAGAGCGTGGAATGCCCTGCCTACAGCAGTTGTGGACTCGTCAAGTTTAAGGGCGTTCAAATGGGCAGTGGATAGGCATATGGATAGCATTGGAATAGTTTAGGTTAGAGGGTCATAAAATTGGTTCCATTGGTCGGCGCAACATAGAAGGCCGAAGGGCCTGTACTGCGCTGTAATGTTCTATGTTCTAACACTGATTACAATCCATAAGCCAAATTAATTATGCAAATGGAAATCCAGAGCTTACGGTAAGCATGGATTTTACACTGCCATTCCCAGAACCATTCAAAAAGTGCTAAAGGCTTGCAATGAACTAATCATTGGGATGATTGGAAAAAGAGAACTTCAGGACATCAAAGAATTTCAGGAATGAACTAGTTGTCAAAGCTTTACTTCTTGCATTCATCAGAACAGGTGTTCAAATGGTCAGTGGATAGGCATATGGATAGCATTAGAATAGTTTAGATTAGAGGCTCATTAGATTGGTTCCATTGGTTGGTGCAACATCAAAGGCCGAAAGGCCTGTACGTGCTGTAATGTTATATGTTGTATGTTCTAGGTGTAAGAATGCCAAATTTCAAAGAGAATAAGAAAAACCCTGGAACAAAAAGCTGAGTTCAATACACTCATCATAGAATCGCCACAGTGAAGAAGGAAACCATTCAGCCCATCAAGTTTGAATAACTCTCTGACAGAGCCCACCTCCCCCACTCTATCCCCATGACCCTGCATATTTACCATAAATAGTCTACCTTAGTTGCACATCTTGGGACGTGGGCAAAGGCAGAGCACCCGGATGGAATCCATGCAAACATTGGGAAATGTGGAATGTTCACACAGACATTACTTTTTTTATTTATTAGCCACAAGTAAGGCTTATATTATTAACAATGCAATGAGCTTACTGCGAAGTTTCCCTCATCGCCATAATCCAGTACCTGTTTGGGTCAACGTATCTAACCAGCATGTCTTTCAGAATGTGGGAGGAAACTAGAGCACCCAGAAGAAACCCATGCAGATATGGGGAGAACATGCAAACGCTACACAGACATTTACTTTATATAATTGGAGCATCATTGTTGATGATACAATAGCAAGTCGATGTGATTTCAAGCTTTAAAAATGAAGTTCCCTAGGCACTTGATTCATACATCAATGTTTAAAATGTCATAATTCAATGGACAAAATTGAATAAACAGAAACAAAAGCTGAAATAATTCCTCAAAGGCTATTATCTCTTCACTAAATTCCCTTTATTTACAAACGCTATTCACTCAGAGTGCTTCTAGTACATAGTCAGTAGAACTGATACTCCTATTTTTATGCATAGATGAGACTCCCTGATTGGGCAGGCAATAGTTGACCTCAATCACAGAGCTCATCCTCCTAGAATCTGTTCTCCTATCCCTCATTTAAACTTATTACAAAAATAAAATGAATTTATGAACTTATTGATGAACATTTCTAAAGCCAGTAGGAAATTGTAACTATTGAATACTGAGAGATGAAATTTTGATTGTATAAATACTGGGGTCCTGAATGAAACTATTATGTTTTTTAACCTTTAAAAATTGATCTGTACACACTGAGGAAATGATCAACACTGTAACTGTTGTTTATTGTTTCAACAAACAAACTAAAAAGAAAACATATAGCGATTCTATAATGCACTGACTTGCTTCATACTAGAATTACTTTATTCTTTAATGTACTCTCTTTAACTTTGGTGCTGTTCTCAATGTTCTCTTCTGTCTCCTGACTGCTCTGGGTCCCACACCCCTGCCAAACTAGTTTAAACCCTCCCGAGTGGCTCTAGCACACTCACCACAGTCCTAACAGGTCTTTATCCCCAACTTTGACCCCGAGTTCTGGAATTCCCCATGATTGGCAAGATCTTTTCTGAATCTATTCTGTCTTACCCTGGAATTTCATAAGTTTCTATGAGATTCCCCTCACTCTTTTAAACTCCAATGAGTTTAGAGTTTACTTATGAGTCACAAGTAGGCTTACATTAACATTGCAATGAAGTTACTGTGAAAATCCACTAGTCGCCACACTTCACTGCCTGTTCGGGTACAGTGAGGGAGAATTTAGCATGACGAATACACCTAACCAACATGTCTTTCGGACTGTGGGAGGAAACCGGAGCATTGAGCCAAAACTCATGAAGATGTGGGGGGCGGGCGCAAAGATGCAGAATCGCAGATACTGATCCAAGCCAGGAATGGAGTCCAGGTCCCTGGCACTGTGAAGCAACAGTGCTAACAATTAGGCCATCACCTCCTCCTGTTCATTTTTGTTATATTCTGTTTTCCCAAATAAACATTATTTGATAAAAGCTTCCTCATGGTCATTTGAATCATTATTCATACTTGTATGCATTGTTAAGCTCCCCATTGTAGTTTAAAAAAAGGTAGTAAGGCTAACCCTGGAAATTATAGGCCGGTGAGTTTGACGTCAGTGGTAGGGAAGCTGTTGGAGGGGATTCTTAGAGATAGGATGTATAGGCACTTAGAGCAATGCGATCTGATTAGGGATATGCAGCATGGATTTGTTAAGGGGAGGTCGTGCCTTATGAATCTGGTAGAATTTTTTGAGGAGGTGATGAAAATGGTGGACGAAGGGTGAGCCGTTGATGTCGTCTACATGGATTTCAGTAAGGCGTTTGACAAAGTCCCTCATGGGAGATTAATGGAGAAGGTTAAGGCTCATGGGATACAAGGACAGGTAGCTAGATGGATAAGTAACTGGCTTAGTAATAGGAGACAGAGAGTAATAGTGGAAGGGTGTTTTTCTAGCTGAAGGTCGATCACTAGTGGTGTGTCGCAGGGCTCATAACTGGGACCTCTTCTATTTGTAATATATATAAATGACTTGGAAGAGGGAGTAAGTGGAGTGATCAGCAAGTTTGCAGACGATACAAAGATGGCTGGACTTGTGGATAGTGAGGAGCATTGTCAGGCGACGCAGCAGGACATAGGCTGGTAGCTTGGGCAAATAGATGGCAAATGGAATTTAATCCTGATAAATGCGAGGTGATGCATTTCGGGAGAAAGAATGTAGGGGGGAGGTAGACCTATTAAGAGTATAGAAGGGTAGACCTATTAAGAGTATAGAAATGCAGAGGGACCTGGGGGTGCAGGTGCACAAGTCTCTGAAGATGGCAGAGCAAGTGGAGAAGGTTGTGAAGAAAGCATATAGTATGCTAGCCTTTATAGGAAGGGGTATAGAGTACAAGAGCTGGCCTTTAATGTTGCAGTTGTATAAAACGTTGGTTAGACCTCATTTGGAATACTGCGTCCAGTTCTGGTCGCCTTACTACCGGAAGGATGTGGAGAGTCTGGAGAGAGTGCAGAGGAGGTTTACCAGGATGCTGCCTGGTATGGAAGGTCTGAGTTACGAGGAGAGGTTAGGCAAATTGGGACTGTTTTCCTTAGAAAGACGTAGACTTAGAGGAGATCTGATAGAGGTGTACAAGATTATGAGGGGTATAGATAGAGTAAACAGGGTTAAGCTGTTTCCTAGGATGGACTTGAATATCACAAGGGGTCACGGGCTTAGGGTGAGGGGGGGTAAGGTATAACTTGGACGCTAGAGGGAGTTTTTTCACACGAGGAACAAAGAACAAAGAACAAAGAGGGTGGTGGGGGTATGGAATGCGCTGCCAGCTAAAGTGGTGGAGGCAGGTACTCTGGAGTTATTTAAGAAATACTTAGATGGGCACATGAACAGAATGGGAATGGAGGGGTATGGAAAACTGATTTAAACTAGGGATCATGACCTTTGGGAGTTCCTGGGAAGTGTATAAATAGATGATGATATTGATGTACTTGTTATTATCCTACAGATGCTTTGGTCCACCTTGTTGTCTAATGAGGGGCATACACGCGATGGGTCGTGAGAGGGCTGCTCTTGGATTTTTTTTCGAGAGTATCCTAGTGCTTCACGTCGTTAGTGTACGCTTGACCTGGACCATTTGATGGCAACACGACAGCTCAGTGACTATCGCTGTGCTGTGCAGATACATGGATTTGGGCCTGTGTCTGTGGGAGTTTGCACATTCTCCCCGTGCTTGCGTGGGTTTTCTCTGTGTGCTCTGGTTTCCTCCCACATCCCAAAGATGTGCTCTTAGGCTGATTGGCAAAACAAAGTCTCTCTAAATTGTCTCAAATTTGGTTTTTAATCCATAGATCTATAAACATGGACAGGGATCACGGGTAGAGGTGGGAACATCGGGGTGGCGACGTGGGCTCGTTGGGCCGAAGGGCCTGTTTCCCGTGATGTTTTGTTCTTTGTTCTTTGATTGGAAGATAGGTAATGTTGTTCCATTGTTTAAAAAGGGCTCAAAAAGTAATCCAGGAAATTATAAGCCAGTAAATTTGACGTTAGTAGTAGATAAATTATTGGAAGGAGTACTAAGAGATAGGATCTACAAATACTTGAATGGACAGGGACTTATTAGGGAGAGTCAACATGGCTTTGTACGTGGTAGGTCATTTTTAACCAGTTGAGGAGATTACCAGAAAAGTGGATGAAGGGAAGGCAGTGGATGTTATCTACATGGACTTCAGTAAGGCTTTTGACAAGGTCCTGCATGGGAAGTTAGTTAGGAAGATTCAGTCGTATGATATACATGGAGAGATAATAAATTGGATTTGAGATTGGCTCAATGGAAGAAGCCAGCGAGTGGTGGTGGAGGATTGCTTCTCTGAGTGGAGGCCTGTGACTAATGGTGTGCCGCAGGGATCGGTGTTGGGTCCATTGTTGTTTGTCATCTGTATCAATGATCTGGATGATAATGTGGTAAATTGGATCAGCAAATTTGCTGATGATACAAAGATTGGAGGTGTAGTGGACAGTGAGGAAGGTTTTCAAAGCTTGCAGAGGGATTTGAAAAATCTAGAAAAATGGCCTGAAAAATGGCAAATGAAGTTTAATGCAGACAAGTGTGAGTCTTGCACTTTGGAAGGACAAACTAAGGTAGAACATACAAGGGAAAATGGTAGTGCTCTGAAGAATGTTGTAGAACAGAGGGATCTGGGAATACAGATACATAATTTCCTAAAAGTGGAGTCACAGGTGGAAAGGGTCGTAAAGAGTGCTTTTGGTACACTGGCCTTTACAAATCGGAGTATCGAGTGTAAAAAGTTGGAATGTTATGGTAAAGGTTATGTAAGGCATTCGTGAGGCCAAATTTAGAGTATTGTGTGTAGGTTTTGGTCACCTAATTACAGGAAGGATGTAAATAAGGTTGATAGAGCGCAGAGAGGGTTCACAAGGATGTTTCCGGGACTTGAGAAACTGAGTTACAGAGAAAGGTTGACTAGCTTAGGGCTTTATTCCCTGCAGTGTAGAAGAATGAGGGGAGATTTGATAGAGGTGTATAAGATTTTGATGGGTATAGATAGAATGAATGCAAGTAGGCTTTTTCCAGTGGGGCTAAGGGAGAAAAAAAACCAGGGGGCATGGGTTAAAGGTGAAGGGAGAAAAGTTTAAAAGGACTATTTGGGGGGATGTTTCTTCACACACACAGTGGTGGGAGAATGGAATGAGCTGCTAGATTAAGTGGTAAATGTGGGCTCATTTTTAACATTTAAAAAAACTTGGACAGGTACCTAGATGAGAGGAGTGTGGAGGGATATGGTCCAGGTGCAGGTCAGTGGGACTAGACAAAAAATGGTTCAGCACAGACAAGAGCCAAAAGGCCTGTTTCTGTGCTGTAGTGTTCTATGGTTTTATGGTTCTATACAGACAAAGCACACTGTTCATAGAGAAGGGAACAAGAGAGTGCAGAATGTTGTGTTACAATCATAGCCAGAGTATAGAAAAAGATCAGCTTAACATATGTACATCCATTCAAAACTCTGATGACAACAGCAAAGAAGTTGTTCTTAAGTCTGTTGGTATGTGATCTCAGACTTTTGCATCTTATACCTGAGAAGGTGGAAGAAAGAATTTCCAGGGTGTGTGGGATCTTTAATTCTGTTGGCAGCAGTAAGTGTAGATAGAGTCAATGGATATTAAGCTGGTTTGGTGATGAATTGGGTTACATTCACTATCTTTTGCAATTTCTTGCAGTCTTAGGCAGAGCAGGAGGCATACCAAGCTGTAATACAATCAGAAAAAAAATGCTTTCTATGGTGCATCTGTAAAAGTTGGTGAGAGTCATAGTGGACATGCCAAATTTCCTTAGTCTTTTGACAAAATAGAGGCGTTGGTGGACTTCCTTAACTATAGTGTCAGCATGAGGGGACCAGGACAGGTTGTTGGTCGTCTGGAAGCCTAAAAAACTGAAGCTCTTGACTCTTTCTACTTCATCCCCATTAATGCAGAAGGGGCATATATTCTCCATTAAGCTACCTGAAGTTGATGACCAACTCTTTCATTTTGTTGACATGTGAGTTTCCATCTATCACATCATGACATCAGTTACACTTGTACGTCCACATCAATCCATTATTTGTTTGTTTATTAAAGTCTATTTGTGGCGGGAGCTGCAGGCTTTCAGGACAACCTGTATCTTTGTCAAGTGGCTGGGAGTTCGGGACGGGTTTTCCCAGGAGCTTGCGGCTTTTGCTGTGGGTAGACCTGTTTGGACTTTAGGCTGCTGTTGTGGGATTTCTTTCTGTTTTACCCCAGTTCAATGCTAGCATCTCCACATTACCACTTCAGATGAGCCATGATTTTATTGAATGCAGGGCAGGCTCGAAGGGCCAGATGGCCAATTCCTGCTCCTATTTCTTATGTTCTTATGTTCTTATTTCTTTCTTACAAAGGATTGTGAATGTAGCCCAGTCCATTATCAAACCAGCCTCCTATCCATTGATTCTGTCTATATTTCCTACTGCCTGGAAATCAGCTAGCATAATCAAGACCCCACCTGGACACACTCTGTTCCACCTTCTTTTGTCAGGAAAAAGATACAAAGTCTGAGGTTATGTACCAACTGACTGAAGAACAGCTTCTTCCCTGCTACCATTAGACTTTTGAATGAACCTACCTTATACCATACTACTGAGGTGGGGAGAAATTTCATAACCCAGAGTGCGGTGAATGTATGGAATTCACTACCACAGAAAATAGTTGAGGCCAAAACATTGTCTGATTTCAAGAAGTTACATATAATTCTTGGGGCTAAAGGGATCAAGGGATATGGCTGGGCGGGGGGGAGGGGGGGAGGAATCAGGTTACTGAATTCAATGTCCAGCCATGATCAAAATGAAAGGCAGAGCAAGTTCAAAGGGCCAAATGGCCTCCTCCTGCTTCTAATTTCTATGTTTTTATGTCTAAGTTTCTATACTAAGTGATCTTTCTTGACACCTAGCTATGACTGTAAAGTGATCCTTCTCCCCTATTAGGCTAATGGGATACAAGGACAGGTAACTAGATGGATAAGTAACTGGCTTGGTAATAGGAGACAGAGAGTAATAGTGGAAGGGTGTTTTTCTAGCTGGAGCTCGGTCACTAGTGGTGTGCCGCAGGGCTCGGTACTGGGACTTCTTCTATTTGTAATATATATAAATGACTTGGAAGAGGGAGTAAGTGGAGTGATCAGCAAGTTTGCAGAAGATACAAAGATGGCTGGACGTGCGGATAGTGAGGAGCATTGTCAGGCGATGCAGCAGGACTCGAATAGGCTGGTAGCTTGGGCAGATGGCAGATGGAATTCAATCCTGATAAATGTGAGGTGATGCATTTCAGGAGAAAGAATGTAGTGGGGGAGGTATATGATAAAGGGTAGACCTATTAAGAGTATAGAAACGCAGAGGGACCTGGGGGTGCAGGTGAACAAGTCTCTGAAGGTGGCAGAGCAAGTGGAGAAGGTTGTGAAGAAAGCATATAGTATGCTAGCCTTTATAGGAAGGGGTATAGAGTACAAGAGCTGGCCTTTAATGTAGCAATTAATAAAACGTTAGTTAGACCTCATTTGGAATACTGCTTCCAGTTCTGGTCGCCTTACTACCAGAACGACATGGAGAGTCTGGAGAGAGTGCAGAGGAGGTTTACCAGGATGCTGCCTGGTATGGAAGTTCTGAGTTACGAGGACAGGTTAGGCAAATTGGGACTATTTTCCTTAGAAAGACGTAGAACATAGAACATAGAACATTACAGCGCAGAACAGGCCCTTCGGCCTTCGATGTTGCGCCGACCAATTAAGAAAAAGCAATGACCCTCTAACCTAAACCATTCTCTTTTCATCCATAAACTTATCTACTAACCTCTTAAACGCCACCAAACTTCGCGCATCTACAACTGCAGCTGGCAGGGCATTCCATACCCTTACCACCCTCTGGGTAAAGAACCTACCTCTGACATCCGTCCTATAACGACCACCCCTTAATTTAAAGCTATGTCCCCTCGTGCTAGCTTTCTCCATCCTTGGAAAAAGGATTTAGACTTAGAAGAGATCAAATAGAGGTGTACAAGATTATGAGGGGAATAGATAAATAGGGTTAAGCTTTTTCCTAGGATGGACTCGAATAGCACGAGGGGTCACGGGCTTAGGGTGAGGGGGGTAAGGTATAATTTGGATGCTGGAGGGAGTTTTTTCACACAGAAAGTGGTGGGGTATGGAGCGTGCTGCCAAGTAAAGTGGTGGAGGCAGGTACTCTGGAGTTATTTGAGAAATACTTAGATTCAACTAGCAAATTCAACTAGCTCTGAGACAGTGTGCAGCCCAGACAGACAAGAGCGCAGCACTGTCCAGAATTTCACAGGATGGGTGTGCTGTGTAGACAGTACTGCAGAGCTGCTGCTGTGTGAACAGTTGTGTTCATAACTGCCAAACTCCCTTGATTGATGCAACAGCTGACAGACTTGCTGCTAGTTAGGGAGACAGAGGTGGAATGTTGGCAATAAACCACAGAGCCCTTCAAACTGACAGATGGCAGGGTAAACAGTGCGACATTAATGGGATTTGAACCTGACTTCATAGGAAACCCCTCAGAAGTTAGTCTGTTTACCTGTTCCCCCTGGTGCACATGAGAAAACTTTGCCTACACGAGTAAATTATTTAAAGAGATCTGGCACTTTCTTATCAATCAATTCCTGATCAGGCTGTACATTCTTTTGCACCTCTTTATCTTCAACTGAAAGACGTGGGAAGGCAAAGCTGTGTGTCATTAAAACTAACAGTTGGATGATATCACCAAAAGGCAGAATGGAAATGAGAAGCAAGAGGTGCCAAGAATGCATCTTTGAGGGATAAACTCAGTAAAGTTTTGCAACACCAATTTAAAATCCAACCAATTTATTTGATAGTAAATCCACGAACTTTCGACACTATGTTGCCCCAGGCAAATGCAGTGTTCTGATCTGCAGAGGCACTCACATCCACACAGACAGTTACATACTGCTGATTAGAATGCGAATCCTTACATCTAACCTGCTATTCAAGTGTTAAAGTGGCTAACAATGTGTGTGAAGGGAATCCTGAGCATTGGTTAGAGAATTGTGTATTTTCTCCAGACAGCACAGTAAGTGATGTTTTTTGCTAACCCAGGCAAGTTACGGGGGTTACAGATAGTGTGTCATGAAGCCAAGATCCCTGTTAAGACCGTCCTCATGTGTGCGGAACTTGGCTATCAGTCTCTGCTCAGCAACTCTGCGCTGTCGTGTATCACGAAAGCCCCCTTGAAGAACATTTACCCGCAGGTCGGAGGCCGAATGCCCATGACTGCTGAAGTGTTCGCCCACAGGAAGGGAACTGTTTTGCCTGGTGATTGTTGAGCAATGTTCATTCATCCGCTGTCGTAGTGTCTGCATGGTCTCCCCAATGTACCATGCTTCGGGACATCCTTTCTTGCAACGTATTAAGTAGACAACGTTGGCCGAGTTGCAAGAGTATGTACCGTGTACCTGGTGAATGGTATTCTCACGTTTGATTATGTCGTCCATGTCTATGATCTGGCATGTCTTGCAGAGGTTGTTGTGGCAGGGTTGTGTGGTATTGTGGTCACCGTTCTGGTACCACCGTTGTGGTATTGCTGCAACTGCCTCAGTACTCAATGCCAACAACTGTCAGTTTCCGGATGCAATTTTACAACTCACCCGCTTCATCTTGGACCACAATGTCTTCACCTTCAACAACCAGCTTTTCATCCAGACACATGGAACAGCCATGGGGACCAAATTTGCACCTCAGTATGCCAACATCTTCATGCACAGGTTCGAACAAGACTTCTTCACTACACAAGATCTTCAACCAAGGTTATATACTAGATACATTGATGACATCTTCTTCCTTTGGACTCATGGTGAACAATCATTGAAACAACTGTATGATGATATCAACAAGTTCCATCCCACCATCAGACTCACCATGGACTATTCTCCAGAATCAGTTGCATTCTTGGACACACGCATCTCCATCAAGGATGGTCACCTCAGCACCTCACTGTACCGCAAACCGACAGACAACCTCACAATGCTCCACTTCTCCAGCTTCCACCTAGACACGTTAAAGAAGCCATTCCCTATGGACAAGCCCTCCGTATACACAGAATTTGCTCAGATGAGGAGGATCGTGACAGACACCTCCAGACGCTGAAGGATGCCCTCATGAGAACAGGATATGGCGCTCGACTCATCAATCGACAGTTCCGACGTGCCACAGCGATAAACCGCACTGACCTCCTCAGAAGACGAACACGGGACACGGTGGACAGAGTACCCTTTGTTGTCCAGTACTTCCCCGGAGCGGAGAAGCTACGACATCTTCTCCGGAGTCTTCAACATATCATTGATGACGATGAACATCTCGCTAGGGCCATCCCCACCCCCCCACTTCTTGCTTTCAGACAACCGCACAACCTCAAACAGATCATTGTTCGCAGCAAACTACCCAACCTTCAGGAGAACAGTGACCACAATACCACACAACCCTGCCACAGCAACCTCTGCAAGACATGCCAGATCATAGACATGGACGACATAATCAAACGTGAGGATACCATTCACCAGGTACACGGTACATACTCTTGCAACTCGGCCAACATTGTCTACCTAATACGTTGCAAGAAAGGATGTCCCGAAGCATGGTACATTGGGGAGACCATGCAGACACTACGACAGCGGATGAATGAGCATCGCTCAACAATCACCAGGCAAAACAGTTCCCTTCCTGTGGGCGAACACTTCAGCAGTCATGGGCATTCGGCCTCCGACCTGCGGGTAAATGTTCTTCAAGGGGGCTTTCGTGATACACGACAGCGCAGAGTCGCTGAACAGAGACTGATAGCCAAGCTCCGCACACATGAGGACGGTCTTAACAGGGATCTTGGCTTCATGACACACTATCTGTAACCCCCGTAACTTGCCTGGGTTAGCAAAAAACCTCACTTACTGTGCTGTCTGGAGAAAATACACAATTCTCTAACCAATGCTCAGGATTCCCTTCACACACATTGTTAGCCACTTTAACACTTGAATAGCAGGTTAGATGTAAGGATTCGCATTCTAATCAGCAATCTGTAACTGTCTGTGTGGATATGAGTGCCTCTGCAGATCAGAACACTGCATTTGCCTGACGAAGGCACAACATAGTGTCGAAAGCTCGTGGATTTACTATCAAATAAATTGGTTGGATTTTAAATTGGTGTTGCAAAACTTTACTGAGTTTACCCCAGTCCAACGCCGGCATCTCTACATCTTTGAGGGATGCCAGAGGTAACATTGGGAAGTAGGGAAGGAGGGAAGGAAGACATTGCAATTGATTCCCTTACTATGATTAGGTAAGAATGAAACGAGGAGAAAGCAGTCCCATCCAACTAGACAGCAGGTATTGGTGGAAGATGTTGTGACTAACCATGTCAAGAACTAGAGATGCTTTGAGAAGGGAAAATGTACCTTTGCCAGTGACATAAGATACTTAATAAAAGTAAATGCCCAACAAAATATGGAAGAATGGTCAAGTTGTATGCTTTAATTCAATTTCTGGAGTATAACATTTCGTACGTTGCACAATGAATGACATTCATTCTGCTGAATACACATCCCATATCTCAATAGAACTATCAGCTACAGATCAAAACTTGAATATTTCAGTAAAATTAGTCAGTTAATCTTTTTACCTGAGTCCTGAGCACGTGCTTGCAGAGACCTGGGATCCAGGAAATCTTCTGACAGAACCAATGTAGTAACAGTGATGCTGTAGAAAGATGACTAAATCTCAGAATAAAACCTCCAAACTCACAGTACATCCCATGAGAATCCATTGACAAATCTTCTTCCATATATTAAATGGCATAACTATCAGGAAACAAACCATAAACTTATCTGAGTTGGAAGCATTACTAGGCCATTTGACCTATCATACTTACTCTGTCATTTAATGAGATCATGACTAATCTGATCTGATAATCCTCAGCTCCATTTTCCAGCCTTATCTCTTTAATCCTTGATTCCTCTATTGACTAAAAATTTATCTCAGCATTGAGCATATTGTAGGCCTTCTACAAATACGTGAAAAGTAAAAGGATGAGAAGAGAAGGGATAGGACCTATAAAAGGTGAAGGGGGAAAAGTCTGTGTGAATCCAGAAGAAATGGCAGAGGTGCTTAATGAGTACATTGCCTCGGTATTCACAGTGGAAAGTGAACTGGGAGATTGCACTGCAGGTTTGAGGCATACGGAAAAGATTGAGTATGTGGATGTTAGGAAAGAGGATGTATTAGACCTGTTTAAATTCTATCAAGATAGACAAGTCACCGGGACTGGATGGGATGTACCCCAGGTTATTGTGGGAGGTGAGGGAAGTGATTGCAGAGCCCCTGGAAATGATCTTTGCGTCGTCCATGGAAACGGGAGAGGTTCCGGAGGATTGTGGATGTGGTTCCTATCTTTAAGAAAGGGAACAGGGACAGTCCAGGAAATTACCGACCGGTGAGTTTGACTTCAGTGGTTGGGAAGCTGATGGAGAGGCTTCTGACGGATAAGATATATGAACATTTGGAGAAGTTTGGACTGATTAGAAATAGTCAGCATGGTTTTGTCAAGGGCAGGTCATGCCTTACGAGCCTAGCTGAGATCTTTGAAAATGTGACTGAACATATTGACGAAGGAAGGACGGTGGACGTAGTGTACATGGACTTTAGTAAGGTGTTTGATAAGGTCCCACATGCAAGGCTTCTGGAGAAGGTGAGAGGTTTCGGATCCAAGGGGCTTTGGCCTCGTGGATCCAGAACTGGCTTGCTGGCAGAAGGCAGAGTGGTTGTGGATGGGTCTTGTTCTGCGTGGAGGTCGGTAACCAGTGGAATGCCCGAGGGATCTGTTCTGGGACCCCTGCTGTTTGTCATTTTCATAAATGACCTGGATGAGGAAGTGGAGGGATGAGTTAGCAAGTTCGCCGACGATACAAAGATCGGTGGTGTTGTGGATGGTCTGGAGGGATGCCAAAAGTTGCAGCGGGACATAGACAGGATGCAAGACTGGGCAGAGAAGTGGCAGATGGACTTCAACGCAGATAAATGTGTAGTGGTCCATTTTGGCAGGAATAATGGGATGAAGGAGTACAATATAAGGGGTAGGAGTCTTAGCTGTGTTGTAGAGCAGAAGGATCTCAGGGTCCGGGTCCATAGGACTCTTAAATCGGCCTCGCAGGTGGAGGAAGTGGTCAAGAAGGCGTACGGTGTACTGGCCTTCATTAATCGAGGAATAGAGTTTAGGAGTCAGGAGGTAATGATGCAGCTCTATAAGACTCTTGTCAGACACCACTTGGAGTATTGTGCGCAGTTCTGGTCGCCTCATTATAGGAAGGATGTAGAGGCTATTGAGAGAGTTCAGAGGAGATTTACAAGGATGCTGCCTGGATTGGGAGGCAGGCCTTATGAAGATAGGTTGAGGGAGCTGGGACTCTTCTCACTGGAGAGACGTAGGTTGAGAGGCGACCTGATAGAGGTTTATAAAATGTTGAGAGGAATAGATAGGGTGGACTCTCAGAGACTATTTCCCCGAGCTGAAATGGTCACTACGAGAGGACACAGATTTAAGGTGCAGGGAAGCAAATACAAAGGAGATAGAACATAGAACATAGAACATTACAGCACAGAACAGGCCCTTCGGCCTTCGATGTTGTGCCGACCAAAAATAAAAAGCAATGCCCCTCCAAACTAAACCATTCCCTTCTCTTCCATATACTTATCAATTAACCTCTTAAACGCCACCAACCTTGGCGCATCTACGACAGCTGCAGGCAGGGCATTCCACTCCCTAATCACTCTTTGAGTAAAGAACCTACCTCTGATATCCGTCCTATAACTCATACCCCTTAATTTAAAGCTGTGTCCCCTCGTGCTAGCTTTCTCCATCCTAGGAAAAAGCTATCACTGTCCACCCTATCAAACCCTAATCATCTTATATGCTTCAATAAGATCCACCTTAGCCCCTCCTTTCAACAAAACAACCCAAACCCAACCCCCAAACCCCCCCAACCACAACCCCAAACCCCCACCCCCCAACCCCACACCAAAACCAAACCACACAAACCCCAACCCCACAAACACAACAACCCCCAAACAACCCCCCCAAAAAACAAACCCAACCCAACAACACCACACCCACAAAGATGTCAGGGGTAGGTTTTTCACTCAGAGGGTGGTGAGTGAATGGAACCGACTGCCGTCGGAGGTTGTTGAGGCAAACTCACTGGGGTCTTATAAGAGACTTCTGGATGAGTATATGGAAAAGAATAGGATAGGGGGTTATAGATATGTCTGTGGATTGGTAGATGTGATCGGCACAACTCGTGGCCGAAGGGCCTGTTTGTGCTATATTGTTCTATGTTCTATTTAATGATGCAGCCTCTACAACACTCTTCAGTAAAGAATTCCACTGATCCACTTCTGAGAAAAGAATCTTCCTCAAACAGAACAAAAATGTTTAGAACTTCAGACAGAGACAACTGGAGAAGTAAATTTACTGACATTAGAGGAGAGTCTCAGCAGGTGCAGAAAAACATACAGGATGTCCAGCAAAGGGACCTCAACTAGTCACTGTGTCTACTATCAAATTAGATAAAGAATTAGAAAGTCAAATATCCAAATTTTCTGATGACAGAGAACTGAATTTCAATGCAGACACTAACTTTATATTGTGTTTTTCATTTTATATTGTCTCTCCTCATTCTTCCTACCAAGGTTAATCATTCCATTCATCTGTTAGATTGTTTCTTTCAACCTATCAATGATATTTTAGTGATCTGTGTACCTGATAAAGTGTTCGCTGGGGTACATGTGGAAAAATTGTTGAAGATAGTTGGGCAAAATGAGAAAGCAATTGATAAAAGCACAAAATCCTGGGCTTCAAGACTAGAAGCATTTATTACAAATCTAAGGAAGTTATGTTTAACCCAACTTCAACGTCAACTGGGCATTATCTCCAGATCTAGCACTATACTTTAGGAAAGATATGAATGCACATGAAATGGTGCATTAAAGATTCACAAGAATGGTTCAAGTTCAAGGAATGTCAGGTTTGGCAACAAATTGGAGAATAAGGGACCATTCCGCTTGAGAAGAGAAGATTAAGAAGGTATTTTAAAGAATGGTCTAGCCTGAGTAGATAGAGAGCTGTTCGCATTGTTCTTTTAAATGTTATTTCAGGATGCACGCACATAGCTGACTACACTAACATTTATTGCCATTCCTATTGTCCATGTGCCTCCGCCTGCACCACTGCTGTCCATGTCTAGTTGCACACCAACAGTGCTGTTTAGAAAGTGAATTCCAGTATTTTGACCCAGCAGTATTGAAGGAATTGGGTCTAGTTATAAGTCAGTATGGCATTGGGCTTGGATAGGAACTTGCAGATGGTGGCTATTCCCATGTAGCTGCCAGTCTCGTTCTTCCAGATAGCATAACTAGGTGGTGCTGTTGAAGGATCCATGTATGTTGCTGCAGTGCACCTTGTAGATGGCACACATTGCTGCCATGTATGTCGACCTGTGCCTTCAGAGGTGGATAGGCTTTGGGGGTCAGGAGGTGCGCTGTTAGATGCAGAATTTCCAAATGCCAACCTCCTCTTCTAGCTGCAGTGTTCATGCATCTGGTTCAGTTCAGCTCTTGATCAATTGTAATTCTCCAGATGTTGATAGTGGGAAATTCACTGATAATACCACGGAATGCTATCGAATGCCAAGGGGACATGACCAGAATCTATCTTATTGGTGATGGTCATTGTCTGGCAATTTAGTGGCATTGAATGTTCCTACTTAGTGGCACAATTAGTACTTGATCACTAGTATCCCAAGCCACAATTCTGTCTAGGTCTTACTGCATATGGATTGGCTGGCTGGTTAACAGTGAGGCAGAGTGTCTTGGGCCACAAGAAGGCCCATTCAAATAGGCAGATAAATGGTTGATAGAATTTGCATAAGAACATAACAACATAAGAAATAGAAGCAGGAGTAGGCCCTCGAGCCTGCCCCGCCATTCAATAAGATCATGGCTGATCTGTAGTGGTTCAGCACCACTTTCCCGCTTTCTCCCCGTAACCCTTAATTCCCTTGTCTATCAGAAACCTATCCACTCTTGACTTAAATATATTCAGTGAGGAAGCCTCCACCACTTCAACAGGCAGAGAATTCCAAAGATTCGCGACCCTTTGAGTGAAGAAATTCCTCCTCAACTCCGATCTGAACCCGCCCCCTTATTTTGAGGCTGTGCCCTCTAGTCCTGATATCTTTGCTAAGCAGGAAGAGTCTCTCTACCTCTACTCTATCCATCCCCTTCATTATCGTATACGTCTCTATAAGATCCCCTCTCAGCCTTCTAAACTCAAACAAGTACAAACCTAGCCTATTCAGTCTCCCCTCATAATCCAATGCCCTCATCTCCGGTATCAACCTAGTAAACATTCTCTGCACCCCCTCCAAGGCCAATATATCCTTCCTCGAATGCGGCGACCAAAACTGCACACAGTACTCCAGCTGCGGCCTCACCAGTACCCTATACAGCTGCAACAGAACCTCTCTACTTTTATATTCTACCCCTCTCGCTATAAAGACCAACATTGCATTCGCCTTCTTAACCACCTGCTGCACCTGTAGACTGTGTTTTTGTGATTCGTGCACAAGGACCCCCAGGTCCCTCTGCATTGTTGCATGCTGCAGCTTTTCACCATTTAAATAGTAATCCTTCCTACCATTATTCCTACCAAAGTGGGTAACCTCACACTTGCTAACATTATACTCCATCTGCCAGTTCCTCGCCCACTCACTCAACCTATCCAGATCCCTCTGCAGGCTTTCCACACCCTCCACACAATTTGCTTTTCCGCTCATCTTTGTATCATCAGCAAAGTTCGTCACCCTGCACTCTACCCCTTCCTCCAGATCATGTACGTAAATGGTAAATAGTTGCGGCCCCAGCACCGAACCTTGGGGCACTCCACTAGTCACCAGCTGCCAATCAGAATAGTACCCATTAATACCTACCCTCTGCTTCCCGTTAGACAACCAATCCTCTATCCAGTCTAATATCCTACCCCCAACTCCCTGTACCCCCTAACCTTCTTCAATCTTTTGTGAGGCATCTTATCAAACGCCTTTTAGAAATCCAAAAACACCACATCCACCAGTTCCCCTCTATCTACCGCACTAATCACTTCCTCATAGAACTCCAATAAATCCATCAAACATGACTTCCCCTTAATGAATCCGTGCTGCATCTGCCTGATCAAACCGTTCATATCCAGGTGCCTTGTTATTTGACGACAAATTCAAGCATTTTTCCGACTACAGACATTAAACTAACCGGCCTATAATTCCCTGCCTTCTATCTGCTACATTTTTTAAACAGCGGCGTAACATTAGCTGTTTTCCAATCTTCCGGCACTTTCCCGGAGTCCAGCGAATTCTGAAAGATAATTACCAGGGCATTCGCTATCACCTCTGCCATTTTCTTGGGAACCCTGGGATGCATTCCATCCGGTCCCAGGGACTTATCTGCCCCCTCAAGCGCCACCTCTCTAGTGGCTGTAATATCATCAAGGACCTCATCTCCTACCACCCTTCTATCCTTAATTTTGGAAAGCTATTTACATCCTCTTCCGTAAAGACCGACACAAAAAACTTATTCAAGGTGTCCGCCATATCCTTATCATCCACCATTAAACCACCTCAAGGGTCCAACGTTAACTCTGGCCATCCTCCTATTCTTTATATATTTATAAAAACTTTTACTGTCATTTTGATATTTCGAGCTAGCTTAGCCTCATATTCTATCTTTCCTTTTTTAATCACCTTCTTAGTCATTCTTTGCTGTTGTTTAAAACTTTCCCAATCCTCCGATTGCCCACTATTTTTAGCCGTTCTGAACACCTCAGCTTTTGGTTTAATACTCTCCTTAATTTCTCTTGAGAACCACGGCTGATTTTCTCTTCTCTTACATTCCTTCTTCACCATTGGAATATATTTCTGCTGAGTACCGGAAAAAGTCTCTTTAAAAATCCTCCACTGTTCCTCAGCCGTCCTACCAACCAACGTACTCCTCCAATCCGTGGTCATCAATTCCTCTCTCATCCTATCATAGTCCCCTCTGTTCAAATATAGTACACAGGTCTGGGATGCTACTACCTCATCCTCCATCTGCATCATAAATTCTACCATACTATGATCACTCATCCCTAGACGATCCTTCACATGAATATCTCTAATTCTATCTACCTCATTACATATTACCAGATCCAAGGTAGCATGCTGTCTCGTCAGTTCTGTAACAGACTGTTCGAGGAACCCATCCCTACAGCAATCCAAAAACTCTTCCTCCAGCTCACCGTGTCCGACTTGTGTCGCCCATTCAATATGCAGATTGAAATCTCCCAATACTAACACCGTTCCGTTTCTGCACCCATCTCTTATTAAACGGGCAGATAAATGACAGTTGGAATTTAATCATGAAGTGATATACTTTGGAAGGAGTAATTGGACAAGAAATTAATGCAGTTGTACAAAACGTTGGTTAGACCTCATTTGGAATACTGCGTCCTGTTCTGGTCACCTTACAACCGGAAGGACGTGGCAACTCCGGAGAGAGTGCAGAGGAGGTTTACCAGGATGCTGCCTGGTATGGAAGGTCTGAGTTACAAGAAGAGATTAGGCAAATTGGGACTGTTTTCCTTAGAAAGACGTAGACTTAGAGGAGATCTAATAGAGATATACAAGATTATGAGGGGTATAGATAGAGTAAACAGGGTTAAGCTTTTTTCTCGGATGGACTCAAATAGCACGAGGGGTCACGAGCTTAGGGTGAGGGGGGTAAGGTATAATTTGGATGCTAGAGGGAGTTTTTTTACACAAAGAGTAGTGGGGATATGGAACGCGCTGCCAAGTAAAGTGGTGGAGGCAGGCACTCTGGAGTTATTTAAGAGATACTTAGCTGGGTACATGAACAGAATGGGAATGGAGGGGTATAGAAAACTGATTTAAAATAGGGATCATGAGCCTTGGGAGTCCCTGGGAAGTGTGTAAATAGACAATGATATTGATATACTTGTTTTTACCCTACAAGTACTTCGGTCTGCCTTGTTGTCTATCGAGGGGCATACACGCAATGGGTCATGAGAGGGCTGCTCTTGGATTTTTTTTGAGAGTATCCTAGTGCTTCACGTCGTTAGTGTACGCTTGACCTGGACCATTTGATGGGCAATACGACAGCTCAGTGACTATCGCTGTGCTGTGCAGATACATGGATTTGGGCCTGTGTCTGTGGGAGTTTGTGCATTCTCCCCGTGCTTGAGTGGGTTTTCTCCGGGTGCTCCGGTTTCCTCCCACACCCCAAAGATGTGCTTTTAGGCTAATTGGCAAAACAAATTCTCCCTAAATTGTCTCAAATTTGGTTTCAATGCATAGATCTATAAACATAGACAGGGATCACGGGTAAAGTGGCAACATCGGGGTGGCAGCGCGGGCTCGTTGGGCCAAAGGACCAGTTTCCCGTGTTGTTTTGTTTTTTGTTCTTTGACGTGAAGAAATTCTGTGGAACATAAGGGCCTTGACATGTTTGTTCACAGATCTCTGAAGATAGAAGGGCATGTTAATAGGGTGTTGATAAGTGCTATGGGACACTTGTGTTTATCAATGAGACATAGATTACAAAAGTAGGGAAGTTATGTTGGAGTTGTATAGCACTTCGGTGATGCCACAGCTGGCGTACTGTGTGCAGTTCTAGTCGTCACATTAAAACAAAGAACAAATAAAATTATAGCACAGGAACAGGCCCTTCAGCCCCCAAGCCTGCACTGACCATGCTGCCCAACTTAACTAAAATCTCCTATCCTTCTGGCGACATACCCCTCTATTCCCATCCTATTCATGTGCCTGTTGAGACGCCCCTTAGAAGTCACTACCATATCTGCTTCCACTACCTCTCCCAGCAACGAGTTCCAGGCACCCATTATCCTCTGTATAAAAAAATTAACCTCGTATAATTCCTTTAAACATTGCCCTTGCACCTTAAACCCATACCCTTAGTAATTGACTCTTCCACCCTGGGAACCCTGTTCATGCCTCTCATAATCTTGTAGATTTCTATCAGGTCTCCCTTCAACGTCCATCCTCCAGTGAGAACAAACCAAATTTCTCAAACCTCTTCTCATAGCTAATGCCCTCCATACTAGGCAACATCCTGGTAAGTCTTTACTCTACCCTTTCCAAAGCCTCCACTTCCTTCTGGTGGTGTGGGGACCAGGATTGAACACTATATTCCAAGTGTGGCCTAACTAAGGTTCTATAAAGCTGCAATATGACTTGCCAATTTTTAACTCAATACATTACTGGAAAGATGTGATTGCACTGGACTGGGAGCAGAGGAGATTCGCTAAGATGCTACGAGGGAACAATTTAAATGAGCTGCATACCATCCAGAATCAAAGGGAGCGCTAAAGCAATAGCATCAAAACTTTAAAGACAATGTTGAAATCTTTTTATCAAGATTTTTCAGAGGATTAGGATACTTTTTGCAATTCGGAATATACCGAATGAATCAATCAAATTCAGTCCATTTGAATTGAATTTTGGTTATGAGGTATGGGAATCATTAATTAAATTAATTAAGGAAACATTGGTAAATCAGCATTTAAAGATTGTATTATTAGACACTGTGGCCAATCTTATCTAAAGAATTATAAATCCAAGGTAGGTGGGAAAACAGGAGAGTTTGAAATCTGTTTTTTGGGCAAGTTCAAATCTGCTATCTTTGCACTCAGTGCATGAAAATCAGCAGAATCTGATGAACTGGTGTAATGACAAAAATCTCTCTCTCAATGTCAACAAAATAAAGGAGATTGTCATCGATGTTATGAACTATAGAGGAGAACATGTCCCTGACAAAATAGAAATGCTCGAGAGCTTCAGGTTTTTCGATGTCCAGATCACCAACAACATATCCTGATCCCTCCTGCCAATACTATAGTCAGGAAAGCACACCAATGCCTCTACTTTCTCAGAAAAATAATGACATTTGGCATGTCCTCTATGACTCTCGTCAACTTTTATAGATGCATCATAGAAAGCATTCTTTCAGGTTGTATCACAGCTCGGTCTGGCTCCTGCTCTGACCAAGACCATATGAAACCAAAAAGGGTCGTGAACAATGCACAATCCACCACTCAATGAAGAGTCGTACAGTGGCTCGGTGGGGTGGCACAGTGGTTAGCACAGCGGTTAGCACGGCGGTTAGCACGGCGGTTAGCACGGCGGTTAGCACGGCGGTTAGCACGGCGGTTAGCACAGCGGTTAGCACAGCGGTTAGCACAGCGGTTAGCACGGCGGTTAGCACAGCGGTTAGCACGGCGGTTAGCACAGCGGTTAGCACGGCGGTTAGCACAGTGGTTAGCACAGTGGTTAGCACGGCGGTTAGCACAGTGGTTAGCACAGTGGTTAGCACGGCGGTTAGCACAGTGGTTAGCACGGCGGTTAGCACAGCGGTTAGCACGGTGGTTAGCACAGTGGTTAGCACGGCGGTTAGCACGGCGGTTAGCACGGCGGTTAGCACAGCGGTTAGCACAGTGGTTAGCACAGCGGTTAGCACAGTGGTTAGCACAGCGGTTAGCACAGTGGTTAGCACAGCTGCCTCACAGTGCCATGGACCCGGGTTTAATTCCTAGCTTGGGTCTGTGTCGAGTTCTCTCCGTGTCTGCGTGGGTTTCCTCCAGGTGCTCCAACAGTCCAAAGATTGGCCATGCTAAAACTGTCTCTTTGTGTTTAGGGAGACCAGCTAGGGTAAATTTGTGAGATTATGGGAATAGGGCCTGGTTGGAATTATGGTCGATGCAAACTCAATAGGCCAGGTGGCCTCCGTCTGCACTGTCGAATTCTGATTCTATGATTCAAATCAACCTCCCATCTGTTGACTCTATCTACACTTCCTGCTGTCTCAGCAAAGCAGCCAGCATAATTAAGGACCCAAACATTTTCTCTTTGAACTTTTTGCATTGGGAAAAAGATACAAAAGTCTGAGGACACAACAGATTCAAGAATAGTTTTTCCCTGCTGCCATCAGACTTTTGAATGGATAGAGCTTGCATTAAGTTGATCTTTCTCTGCATCCTAGCTATGACTGTAACACTACATTCTGTGCTCTCTCTTTTCCTTCACTATGAATGGTGTGCTTTTTCTGTATAGCATGTAAGAAGCAATACCTTTTGCCATACAATAATATATTTGACAATAATAAATCAAATCAAATCAAATTGTTGAGGGCCCATTTACAGCTTGTCTACTCAAAAACTATTCATTTACCCTCGCTCCCTGCTTCATGTTAGCTAGCAAACCCTCTAACCTTGATAATACTCCCCACTCTCACATTATGAGTTTGTATTTCATGCAGTAACTTTTGATGTGGCACCTTATCAAGTACTTTTTGGAATTCCACATCAATATGTTCCTTGTAGCCACATTACTTGTTACTGCCTCAAAGAACTCTACTAAATTAGTCAAAAATAATTTCTCTTTTATAAAACCATGTTGACTTTGTCTGGTTACATTAAGTTCCAAATTTTGAGCTATAACCTCCTGAATAAAATTCTAGAATTTTCCCTAAGACAGATGTTAGTTTAGCTGGCATATAGTTTACTACTTTCTTTCTCCCTATTTTCCTAAATGAAGGCAAATATTTCATTGAATCATAGAATCCTACAATGCAGAAGGAGGTCATTTGACCCATTGAGTCTGCATCGAGTACAATCCTACCCAGACCTTATCCCGATCAGGAAATGTTTCATAACACTCAGTGAAGGTACTTCCCAGTGAGAACGGAAGACTCCAGAAGAATGCACCATTTGTTACTCACTCAGGATGCACAAAATTGATAGAGAAAATGTATAATTTTGTGGTGTTTAGTGTTCCATGGTAGCTTTCGGCTGTTTTGAGTTTTTTCTTTGTTCCAAAATCACATGCTCTCTTCATGTTTTCAGATTGCATTCTACTCTAACTCCCTTTGTACTCTCTTGGTGAATAAATTTGGTCTCTGTGTACTGAAAGTCTATTGAACATAGAACGTAGAACACTAAAGCACAAATAGGCCCTTTGGCCCACAAGTTGCGCTGATCACATCTATACCTACCAATCCACAGACCTATCTATAACCCCCAATCCCATTAGATCCCATATACTCATCCAGAAGTCTTTTAAAAGACCCCAGCGAGTTCGCCTCGACCACCACCAACGGCAGCCGATTCCATTCACTCACCACCCTCTGAGTGAAAAACTTTCCCCTAACATCTCCCCTAACATCTATGTTTGAAACGCTCCACAGAATCACAACCCACCAGAAAGGGAATAGTAGAAAAATGAAAAAACAAAGTGTATCCATATGCAATGTATTTATAAATTAATCAACTTTAGTCTGGTTTTAGTTTGAAAGAGATTTCTCACCAGTTTAGGGTCCTTGTCTGTCAGCAGAGTCCCATTTGAATGATAGTGCAATACCTGAAACCCTTTTGGCAACAGGAGGCTATGAAAAAAAAAGAATCAAGATTTAACACAATTAGATTAACTGGCATAACCATCGGCCATTTAGGATACACACTGTCTGAATCTGTAAGGGAGACACTGATTTTTAAACCAGAATGAAATCCAAAATCCAATAGAATAAAAAAAACCTGAATTACAAAATAGAAATTTTCTTTGAAAAGGTACATTTCTTCATGCCCCTGATGTGAGGTAAAACTTACATTTTAGAATTATAATTCCAGGGAATATTGCTTCAGGAGCGATACTGATCCTGATCATACAGAGTTAGAGTTTAACAGCACAGAAAGTGGCCCTAAAACCACTGGGTCCATGCCAGCTATCAAACGCCAATCTACTCTCATCCCATTTTCCAACACTTGGTACATAGCCTTGTACACTATGACATTTCAAACATTCATCTAAATGCTTCTTAAGTATTGGGAGGGTTCCTGCTTAGTAAATAGAACATAGAACACTAAAGCACAAACAGACCCTTCAGCCCACAAGTTGCGCCGATCATATCTCTACTTACTAGGCTTACCTATAACCCTGAATCCTATTAAATTCTACGTACTTATCCAGAAGTCTCTTAAAAGACCCTATCGAATTTGTCTCTACCACGGCCGACGGCAGCCGATTCCACTCACCCACCACTCTGAGTGAAAAACTTAGCTCTAACATCTCCTCTGTACCTGCTCCCCCAGCACCTTAAACCTATGTCTTCTCGTAGTGACTATTTCAGCCCTGGGAAATAGCCTCTGAGAATCCACCCAATTAATACCTCTCAACATCTTATAAACCTCTATCAAGTCACCTCTCATCCTTTGTCTCTGCAAGGAGAAAAGACCTAGCTATAAGGCATGCTCCCCTATCCAGGCAACATCCTTGTAAATCTCCTCTGCACCTTTTCAATAGCTTCCACATCCTTCCTATAATGAGGCGACCAGAACTGAGCACAGTACTCCAACAGGTGTCTGACTAGGGTCTTATAAAGCTGCAGCATTATCTCCTGGCTCCATATATCTTCTACCTGCGAGGCCGAATTAAGAGTCCTATGGACCAAGACCCCCAAGGTCCTTCTGATCCTCAACACTGCCAAGAGTCTTATCCTTGATATTGTGCTCCTTCATCCCATTGATTCTGCCAAAACGGACCACTACACATTTATCCGCATTGAAGTCCATCTGCCACTTCTCCGCCCAGTCTTGCAACCCATCTATGTCTTGCTGCAACTTTTGACATCCCTCCAGACTATCCACAACACCACCGACCTTCATGTCGTCAGCAAACTTACTAACCCATCCCTCCACTTCCTCATCCAGGTCATTTATGAAAATCACAAACAGCAAGGGTCCTAGAACAGATCCCTGGGGCACTCCACTGGTGACCGACCTCCATGCAGAAAAAGACCCATCCACAACTACTCTCTGCCTTCTGCCGGCAAGCCAGTTCTGGATCCACAAGGCAACATCCCCTTGGATCCCACGCCCTCTCACTTTCTCAATAAGCCTTGCATTAGGGACCTAATCGAATGCCTTGCTGAAGTCCATATAAACCACATTTACTGCTCTTCCTTCATCAATGTGTTCAGTCACATTTTCAAAGAACTCAACCAGGCTCGTAAGGCACGATCTGCCTTTGACAAAGCCATGCTGACGACTTTTGCGCATACTAAACTTCTCTGAATGTTCATAAATCCTGTCCCTCAGGATCTTATCCATCAACTTACCAACTGAGGTCAGACTTACTGGTCAGTAATTTCCTGGGCTATCTCCATTTCCTTTTTTGAAATATAGAACATAAGAACATAAGAAATAGGAGCAGGAGTTGGCCATCCAGTCCCTCGAGCCTGTCTCACCATTCAACAAGATCATGGCTGATCTGTAGTGGTTCAGCACCACTTTCCCGCTTTCTCCCCGTAACCCTTAATTCCCTTGTCTATCAGAAACCTATCCACTCTTGACTTAAATATATTCAGTGAGGAAGCCTCCACCACTTTAACAGGCAGAGAATTCCAAAGATTTGCTACCCTTTGAGTGAAGAAATTCCTCCTCAACTCTGATCTGAACCACCGCCACAACACCCCCCTTATTTTGAGGCTGTGCCCTCTAGTCCTGCTATCTTTGCTAAGCAGGAAGAGTCTCTCAACCTGTACCCCATCCTTCCTTTTCATTATTTTACATGTCTCTATAAGATCCCCTCTCAGCCTTCTAAACTCCAACAAGTACAAACCTAGCCTATTCAGTCTCTCCTCATAATCCAACGCCCTCATCTCTCATATCAGCCTAGTGAACCTTCTCTGCACCCCCTCCAAGGCCAATATATCCTTCCTCAAATGCGGTGACCAAAACTGCACACAGTACTCCAACTACAGCCTCACCAGCACCCTATACAGCTGCAAAAGTACCTCCCTGCTTTTATATTCTGTCCCTCTCGGTATAAAGGCCAACATTGTTTCACCCTCTTAATCACCTGCTGCACCTGTAGACTGTGTTTTTGTGATTTGTGCACAAGGACCCCCAGATCCCTCTGCACCATCGCATGCTGCAGCTTTTCTCCATTGAAATAGTAATCCTTCCTACCATTATTCTTACCAAAGTGGATAATCTCACACTTGCTAATATTATATTCCATCTGCCAGGTCCTCGCCCACTCACTCAACCTATCCAGATCCCTCTGCAGGCTTTCCACACCCTCTACGCAATTTGCTTCTCCATTCATCCGCAATCCTTGAATCTTCTGGAACTTCTCCCGTCTCCGTCGATGACACAAAGATCATAGTCAGAGACTCTGCAATCTCTTCTCTCAGCTCCCACAGTAACCTGGGGTACATCCTATCCGGTCCCGATTTATCTATCTTGATGCTATTCAAAAGTTCCAACACATCCTCTTTCTTAATGTCCACATTCTCAATTTTTTTAGTCTGCCACAAATCTGCAGTACAGCCATCCAGATTTTTTTCCACTGTGAATACTGAGGTAAAGTATTCATTAAGCACCTTTGCTTTTTTCCCAGTCCAAACTTTTATAGGTCTTTTCCCTTCACATCTCATCCTTTTACTGTTCACATATTTGTAGAACACCTTGGTGTTCTCCTTAATCTTACCCGCCAAGGCCTTCTCATGATCCCTCCTGGCTCTCCTAATTTTCTTCTTAAGTTTCTTCCTACAAGCCGTATACTCCTCTAGATCTCTAACATCGCCTTACTCTCTGAACCTATTTGTATGCCTTTCTTTTCTTTTTGACTAGGTTCATTACAACTTTTGTGCACCCCGATTTCCGTAATCTACCAAAACCTCCCTGCCCTCCAGACAAACATTCCTAGAAAATCTGCCACATTACTTCAGTACTTTTCCCCAAGAACACCTCCTTCCAATTTACTTGTCTAATTTCCTGCTTGATGGCTTCATATTTCCCCTTACTCCAGATAAACACTTTCCTAGCCTGCCTGATCCTACCTCTTTCCACTGCCATCATGAAGGAGATAGAATTATGATCACTATCCCCAAGAAGTTCTCCCACTGAACAATCTGACACCTGTCCAGGTTCGTTAGCCAGTACCAGATCGAGTACAGCCTCTCTTCTTGTAGGTTTATCTACATGCTGTATCAGGGAACCCTCCTGAACACACCTAACAAACTCCACCCCATCCAAGCCCCTTATCTTAGAGAAATTCCAATCGATGTTTGGGAAATTAAAGTCTCCCATCACGATAACTCTGTTATGACTACATCTCTCCAGGATCTGTTTCCCTATCTGCTCCTCAACATCCCTGTTACTATTGGACGGCCTATAGAAAACATCCAGTAAAGTTACCAACCCTTTCCTGTTCAAAACTTTCCCCCCACAGAGGTTGGAAAAAGGGAGGGAGACTAACAGTAAGAAGCTATAGTCCAACTAGTTTAATGTTTGTTGTTGGAAAGTTGTTAGAATCCATCATTAAGGAAGTGCTAACAGAACATTTGGAATGTCAAAACGTAAGCCATTAGGGTTAATAAGGTTTTACAAAGTGTAAACCATGTGTGATTAATTTGCTGGACTTCCTCAAAGATGTAAAAAGCCAAATGTATAACAGGATCTGTGTAAGTAGCATATCTTGGAATTGGGGTAATTAATTAGTGTGAATAGAGGACTGGCTAACTGACAGAAGGCAGCGTCAGGAGAAATGAGTTCTTTTCTGGTTAGCAAGATTAACTAGTGGTTTGTGCCATCAGATTGCATCCTAGGGTCCCAACTATTTAGAATAATGACTTGGATACAAAGATGAAAGGTACAATAACCAAATTTGTAGATGACACAAAAATAAGTGAAATAATAAGTTGCAATGAGGAAATAAGAAATTTACAAATGAATGTAGATATGAGATGCCACATTACTATGAAAGACAATCTAATGCCCCTTGACATTCAATGGCGTTACCATCACTGAATCCCCCGCTGTCAACATCCTTGGAGTTACCATTGACCACAAACTTAACTGGATTCATCACATAAACACAGTGGCTACAAGAGTGGGTCAGAAGCTAGGAATACTGTGGCAAATAACTCACCTCCTGACTCCCTAAAACGTGTCCACCATCTACAAGACACAAGTCAGGAATGTGAATCAGGAATATAAAAGCAAATCACTGCAGATGCTGGAGTCTGAAACCAAAAAAGTGCTGGAAAATCTCAGCAAGTCTGGCAGCATCTGTAAGGAAACAAAAGAGCTGACGTTTCGATTCCAGATAAGCCTTTGTCAAAAACATAGAAAGTGAGAGATATTTATACTGCAGGGTGAGGAAATGAAAGATGAGTCATAGCCACAGAAACCAGAGAAAAAGACTACTAATGCAGTCCATAGAATCAATAAAGAGAGTGAATGGCCAAATGACAGAGAAGCTAAAATTAGAGGGTAAACTGTGACAGAAGATGATGTTGGGGGAGGCAGAGAAAATGGATGGGACAGAGGTAAAATTTAAAAAGGGGAAGTAAAGATAAGGGAAGGGGATAAAGTGGGGGAAAGAATTGGAGGAGAGAAAAGTTGAAAAAGACAATAAAGAAATAAAAAGTAGAGAATAGTAAAAAAAAATCACAAAATAGAATGAAAACAAAGGGGTTGAAGTGGGGTAGAGCTAATCAATCTGAAGTTGTTGAATTTGCTGTGAAGTCTGGAAGGCTGTAAAGTGCCTGGCTGGAGGATGAGATGTTGTTTCTCCAATTTCTGTTGAGCTTCACTGGAACATTAGCCAAGGACAGATATGTGGATTTGGGAGCAGAGTCGCGTGTTAAAACGGCAGCAACCAGGAGCCATAATGTGGAGATGCCGACATTGGACTAGGGCAAGCACAGCAAGAAGTCTCACCACACCAGGTTAAAGTCAAATAAGTTTATTTGGCAGCACAAGTTTTTGGAGTCTTGTTCCTCCATCAGGAGAGTGAGGACTTGTGTTCATAAACAGAGCATATACAGACATAAATACAATTTACAAGATAATGTTTGGAACGCAAATCTTTCAGGTACCGACAATGTGAGTGGAGAGAGGGTGAAGCACGAGTTAAAGAGGTGTGTATTGTCTCCAGCCAGGACAGTTAGTGAGTCAAGCAGCCAGAAGGTCAGGGTGCTGACTGCTCACAGCACCTTCGTTTGACAAGAGGTCATCTGGAATCGAAACATCAGCTCTTTTCTCTCCTTACAGATGCTGTCAGACCTGCTGAGATTTTCCAGCATTTTCTGTTTTGGTGTGATGGAATATTCCACCCTTGCCTGGATAGGTGCAGCTCCAATAACACTTAAGAAGCTTAATCCATGACAAAGCTTGACTGATCCCACATTAACAAACATGCATTGCCTCCACCACTGACACTTAGTAGCAGCAGTCTGTACTATCTAAAAATGGACTGCAGCAATTCATCAAAGCTAGCACTTTCCAAACCCATGGCCACTTCCATCCAAAAGGTAAAGATAGGCAGATGCATAGGAATACCGCCACTTATAAGTTGCCCTCCAAGCCGCTTACAATCCTGACTTGGAAATATATGGAGATGCCAGTTTTGGACTGGTGTAAACATAGTAAGAAGTCTCACAATATGAAGTTAAAATCCAATAGGTTTATTTAATAGCAAAAGCCACTAGCTTTCAGAACACTGCTCCTTTGTCAGGTGAGTGGGGAGTTCTGATCACAAACAGGGTGTATAAAGACAAACATTCATTTAATAGAAAACTGGTCAGAATGCAAGTCTTTACTACCAAATAAATCTGTTGGACTTTAACCTGGTGTTGTGAGATTTCTTACTTGGAAATATATCGCAGCTCCTTCACAATTGTTGGGTTATAATTCTGGAATTTACTCCAAAATGACATTGTGGGTCAACCCACAGCACATGGACTGCAGTGTTTCAAGAAGGTAGCTCACCACCACCTTCTCAAGAGCAATTAAGGATGGCCAGGCAGCAAAGAAGGAGTTTAAGATAGATGAGTGTGAGGGTATCCATTTTGATTGGAAAAATGGAAAAGCAACTTGTTATCAACAGAGACAGAGAGAAAGAGAGACTTTGGGGTACTTGGGTGCAGAAAGATCTGGGTGTCCTTGTGTATGACGAACAGAAATATTCAGGTAAAGCAGGTAATAAGAAAAGAAATTGAATTTTGATATTTACCCACACACGGAACTTCTTAGTGTCCTGTCATTCATCAAGTACTTTCTTGTCAAATTATGCCTTCCAAAGTGCATCATCTCACACTTTTCAGGGTTAAATTCCCTTTGCCATTTATCTGCCCATTTGACCATTCTGTCTCTATTTTCTTACAGCCCAAGGGCCCTCAACCTTACTGTTAACCTCTTTGCGTCATCTGCGTACTTACTAAGCCTACCTCTCACATAATCCGAGTCGCCGGGACCGGATGGGATGAACCCCAGATTACTGTGGGAGGTGAGAGAAGTGATTGCAGAGCCCCTGGCAATGATCTTTGCATCGTCGATGGAGACAGGAGAGGTTCCGGAGGATTGGAGGATTGTAGATGCAGTTCCTATTTTCAAGAAAGGGAAGAGAGATAGTCTGGGAAATTACCAACTGGTGAGTCTGACCTCAATGGTTGGTAAGTTGATGGAGAGGATTCTGAGGGACAGGATTTATGAGCATTTAGAGAAGTTTAGCTTGATCAGAAATAGTCAACACGGCTTTGTCAAAGGCAGGTTGTGCCTTACGAGCCTAGTGGGGTTCCTTGAAAATGTGACTGAACACATTGACGAAGGAAGAGCGGTGGATGTGGTTTACATGGACTTTAGCAAGGCATTTGATAAGGTCCCTCATGCAAGACTTCTTGAGAAGGTCAGAGGGCATGGGATCCAAGGGGCTTTGGCCTTGTGGATCCAGCACTGGCTTGCCTGCAGAAGGCAGAGAGTGGCTGTGGATGGGTCTTATTCTGCATGGAGGTTGGTCACCAGTGGAGTGCCCCAGGGATCTGTTCTAGGACTCTTGCTGTTTGTCATTTTTATAAATGACCTGGATGAGGAAGTGGAGGGATGGGTTAGTAAGTTTGCCAATAATACAAAGGTTGGTGGTGATGTGGATGGTCTGGAGGGATGTCAGAAGTTGCAGCATGACATAGATAGGATGCAAGAATGGGCAGAGAAGTGGCAGATGGACTTCAACACAGATAAATGTGTAGTGGTCCATTTTGGCAGGACCAATGAGAAGCACAATATAAAGGGTAGGAGTCTTGGCAGTGTTAAGGAGCAGAAGGACTTTGGGGTCCGGATCCATAGGACTCTTAAATTGGCCTCGCGGGCGGAGGATGTGGTTAAGAAAGTGTACGGTGTACTGGCCTTCATTAGTTGAGGGATTGAGTTCAGGAGTCGGGAGGTAATGCTGCAACTTTATAAGACCCTTGTCAGACCCCACTTTGCATACTGTGCGCAGTTTTGGTCGCCTCACTACAGGAAGGATGTGGAAGTTATTGAGAGAGTGCAGAGGAGATTTACAAGGATGTTGCCTGGATTGGGAGGCATGTCTTATGAAGATAGGTTGAGAGAGCTACGTCTCTTCTCCCTGGAGAGACGAAGGTTGAGAGGCGACCTGATAGAAATTTATAAAATGTTGAGAGGAATAGATAGGTTGGATTGCGGACGCTATTTCCCAGGGCTTAAATGGTCGCTACCAGGTTTAAGGTGCTTGGGAGCAAATACAGAGGAGATGTTAAGGGTAAGTTTTTCACTCAGAGGGTGGTGAGTGAGTGGAATCGTCTGCTGTCAGTGGTGGAGGAGGTGGACTCGCTGGGGTCTTTTAAAAGCCTTCTGGATGAGTACATGGGATTTAATGGGATTGAGCATTACAGATAGTTCCACGGCCTGGTAGGTATGGATATAATCGGCACAACTTGTGGGCCGAAGGGCCAGTTTGTGCTGTAGTGTTCGATATTCTATATTCTATATAATTATCAATGTCATTTACATATGCCCTTGAAAAGGTGGTGTTGAGCTACTTTCTTGAATCATTGCAGTCCTTATTCTGAGAGTTTGGAGTATTGTGTGTAGTTCTGGTCACCTCACTATAGGAAGGATGTGGAAGCATTGGAAAGAGTGCAGAGGAGATTTACCAGGATGCTGCCTGGATTAGAGGGTAAGTCTTATGAGGAAAAGTTGAGGGAGCTGGGATTTTCTGTTTAGAGTGGAGGAGGATGAGATGCGACTTAATAGAGATTTATATGATGAGGGGAAATAGATAGAATGGACATCAGAGACTATTTCCTGGGTGGATGTAACTGTTACTCAGGGGCATAATGATAAAGTTCATGATGGGAGATATAGGACAGATATCTGAGATAGATTCTTTACTCAGAAAGTGGTTGGGGTGTGGAATGCACTGCCTGCTGTGATTTTAGAGTCAGACACTTTAGGAACTTTCAAGCGGTTATTGGATAGACACAATGGAGCACACCAGAATGATAGGGAGTGGGATAGCATGATCTTGGGTTTGGACATAGCTCGGCACAACATCAAGGACCAAAAGGCCTATACTGTACTGTTCTATGTTCTATGACCCACAATCGTTGGGGAAGGAATTTCAGAATTTTGATTCAGCAACTGCGAAGAAATGGCAATATTTTACAAGTCAGGCTGGTGAGTGGCTTGGAGGGAATCTTGCAGACGGTGATCTTCTCATTTATCTGTAGCCCTTGTCCTAAATTGAAGTGGTTGTGGATTGGAAGGTGCCATCTGTGGATCTTTAGTGAATTGCTGCAGTGCATCTTGTAGTAGACACTGCTGCTACTGAACATGAGGGGCTGAATATTTGTAGATGTGGTGCGAAGTAAGCTGCTTTGTCCTGAATGGTATCGAGCTTCTTGAGTGTTGTTAGAGCTGCACCCATCCAGGCAAGTGAGGAATACTCCATCACAGGATTCTGATTTGTGCCTTGTAGACAGTGGATAGGCTTTGGGGAGTCAGCAGGTGAGTTAGTTGCTGCAGTATTCCTAACTTCTGATCTGTTCTTGTAGCCATTGTGTTTATGCGGTGAGTCCAGTTGAGTTTCTTGTCAATGGTCATAGGATTTATGACCATTTATAAAGATGCAGTTTAATCCGTGATAGTCAGCATGAGAGGTAAATCCTGCCTCACAAATTTGATTGAATTTTTTGAGGAGGTAACAAAGTATGTGGACGAAGATAGAGCAGTTGATGCTGTATACATGGATTTTAGTAAGGCGTTTGATAAGGTTCCCATAGTAGGCTCATGAAGAAGATAAGGATGTGTGGGATAGAAGGAAATTTGGCCAATTGGATAAGTTACTGGCTGTCTCATAGAAAGAAGTCTGACAACACCAGGTTTAAGTCCAACTGATTTATTTGATAGTAGACTCACAAGCTTTCGAGGCTGTGCTCTTCGTCAAGTGAATGAGGCGCTTTGATCTCAAACAGGTTTGTAAGACTTCTTACTGTGTTTACCCCAGTCCAACGCCGGCACCTCTACATCATGTCTCATAGAAGACGGAAGGTGGTGATGGATGGAAAATTTTCAGACTGGAGGCCAGTTATAAGCGGTGTACCACAGGGATCAGTGCTGGGTCCTCTGCTTTTTGTGATTTTTATCAATGACTTGGTAGTGGATGAGGTGGAGAGCTGTTGTAGGCTGCAAAGAGACATTGATAGGATGCAGAACTGGGCCGAAAAGTGGCAGATGGAGTTTAAACCTGATAAGTGCAACATGGTTCATTTTGGTAGGATAAACTTGAATGTGGATTACAGGGTCAACAACAGGGTTCTGAGGAATGTGGAGGAACAGAGAGATCTTGGGGTTCATATCCACAGATGAAGATTCTCTGAGGTTGCCACTCAAATGGGTAGATCTGTGAAGAAGGCTTATGGTGTGTTAGCGTTTATTAACAGGGGTTTGAGTTTATGAGCCGTGGAGTTATGCTGCAACTATACCAGACCTTGATGAGACCACATTTGAGTGTTATGTGCAGTTCTGGTCACCTCACTATAAGAAGGATGTGGAAGCAGTGGGGAGATTATAGAAGAGATTTACCAGGATGCTGCCTGGTTTAGACGGTAGGTCTTATAGAACATAGAACACTACAGCACAAACAGGCCCTTTGGCCCACAAGTTGTGCTGATCATATCCCTACCTGCCAGGCCTATCTATAATCCTCAATCCCATTAAAGGCTTCTATGAGGAAAGATTGAAGGAGCAGGGGGAGGTACATGATAAAGGGTAGACCTATTGAGAGTACAGAAATGCAGAGGGACCTGGGGTGCAGGTGAACAAGTCTCTAAAGTTGGCAGAGCAAGTGGAGAAGGTTGTGAAGAAAGCATATAGTATGTTAGCCTTTATAGGAAGGGGTATAGAGTACAAGACTGGCCTTTAATGTAGCAGTTGTATAAAACAATGGTTAGACCCCATTTGGAATACTGTGTTCAGTTCTCGTTGCCTTACTACCGGAAGGACAAAGAGAACAAAGAACAAAGAGCAAAGGACAAAACAGCATGGGAAACAGGCCCTTCGGCCCAACAAGCCCGCGCCACCATCCCTCTAGGGGTCATAGAGGTATGACCCCTAGATCATACCTCTACGGGTAGAGGTAGATCCCACCTCTACCCGCGATCCCTGTCTATGTTTAAGTGGAGTCTCTGGAGAGAGTGCAGAGGAGGTTTACCAGGATGCTGCCTGGTATGGAAGATCTGAGTTACGAGGAGAGATTAAGCAAATTGAGATTGTTTTCCTTAGAAAGACGTAGACTTACAGGAGATCTAATAGAGGTGCACAAGATTTTGAAGGGGATAGATAGAGTAAACAGGCTTTTTCCTAGGATGGACTCCAATAGCACGAGGGGTCACGGGCTTAGGGTGAGGGGAGTAAGGTGTAATTTGGATGCTAGAGGGAGTTTTTTCACATAGAGGGTGGTGGGGTATGGAATGCGCTGCCAAGTAAAGTGGTGGAGGCAGGTAGTCTGGAGTTATTTAAGAAATACTTAGATGGGCACATGAACAGAATGGGAACGGAGGGATATAGAAAACTGATTTAAAATAGGGATCATGAGCCTTGGGAGTCCCTGGGAAGTGTGTAAATAGATGATGATATTGATGTACTTGTTTTTATCCTACAGGTGCTTTGGTCCACCTTGTTGTCTAACAAGGGGCATACACGCGATGGGTAGTGAGAGGGCTGCTTTTTTTCGAGAGTATCCCAGTGCTTCACGTCGTTCGTGTACCCTTGACCTGGACCATTTGATGGGCAACATGACAGGTCAGCGACTATCACTGTGCTGTGCAGATACATGGATTTGGGCCTATATCTGTGAGAGTTTGCGCATTCTCCCTGTGCTTGCGTGGGTTTTCTCCGGGTGCTCCGGTTTCCTCCCACATCCCAAAGATGTGCTCTTAGGCTAATTGGCAAAACAAATTCTCCCTAAATTGTCTCAAATTTGGTTTTTAATCCATAGATCTATAAACATAGATAGGGATCACAGATAGAGGTGGGAACATCGAGGTGGCGGCGCGGGCTCGTTGGGCTGAAGGGCCTGTTTCCCATGCTGTTTTGTTCTTTGAGCTGGGACTTTTCTCTTTAGAGTGGAGGAAGATGAGAGGTGACTTAATAGAGGTTTATAAGATGATGAGGGAGATGGAGAGAGTGGACATGCAGAGACTATTTCCTCAGGTGGATGTAACTGTTACGCAGGGGCATAATAATAAGGTTCATGGTGGGAGATATAGAAAGGATCACCAAGGTAGATTCTTTATGCAGAGAGTGGTTGGGGTGTGGAATGCACTGTGTGCTGTGATAGTGGAGTTGTACACTTTAGAAACTTTCAGGCGGTTATTGCATAGGCACATGGAGCACACCAGAATGATAGGGTGTGGAAAGCTTGATCTTGGGTTTGAACATAGGTTGGCACAACATCGAGGACCGAAGGTCCTGCACTGTGCTGTAATGCTCGATGTCATCTCGCACTCTCTATTGAACCAAGTTGATCCACTGGCTTGATGTTAATGGATGAGTGGGGAATATACAAAGAACAAAGAACGTACAACAAAACAGCATGGGAAACAGGCCTTTTGGCACAACAAACCCGCGCCATCACCCCGATGTTCCCACCTCTACCCGTGATCCCTGTCTATGTTTATAGATCTATGGATTAAAAACCAAATTTGAGACAATTTAGGGAGAATTTGTTTTGCCAATTAGCCTAAGAGCACATCTTTGGGATGTGGGAGGAAACCGGAGCACCTGGAGAAAACCCACGCAAGCACAGGGAGAATGCGCAAACTCCCACAGACACAGGCCCAAATCCATGTATCTGCACAGCACAGCGATAGTCACTGAGCTGTCGTGTTGCCCATCAAATGGTCCAGGTCAAGCATACACTAACGACGTGAAGCACTAGGATACCCTCGAAAAAAAATCCAAGAGCAGCCCTCTCACGACCCATCGCGTGTATGCCAATTGTTAGACAACAAGGTGGACCAAAGCACCTGTAGGATAAAAACAAGTACATCAATATCATCATCTATTTACACACTTCCCAGGGACTCCCAAGGCTCATGATCCCTATTTTAAATCAGTTTTCTATACCCCTCCATTCCCATTCTGTTCATGTGCCCATCTAAGTATTTCTTAAATAACTCCAGAGTGCCTGCCTCCACCACTTTACTTGGCAGCGCATTCCATACCCCCACCACCCTCTGCGTGAAAAAACTCCCTCTAGCATCCAAATTATACCTTACCCCCCTCACCCTAAGCCAATGACCCCACGTGCTATTTGAGACCATCCTAGAAAAAGCTTAACCCTGTTTACTCTATCTATACCCCTATAATCTTGTACACCTCTATTAGATCTCCTCCAAGTCTACACCTTTCTAAGGAAAACAGTCCCAATTTACCTAACCTCTCTTCGTAACTCAGACCTTCCATACCAGGCAGCATCCTGGTAAACCTCCTCTGCACTCTCTCCAGACTCTCCACGTCCTTCCGGTAGTAAGGCGACCAGAACTGGACGCAGTATTCCAAATGAGGTCTAACCAACATTTTATAAAACTGCAACATTAAAGGCCAGCTCTTGTACTCTATACCACTTCCTATAAAGGCTAACATACTATATGCTTTCTTCACAACCTTCTCCACTTGCTCTGCCACCTTCAGAGACTTGTTCACCTGCACCCCCAGGTCCCTCTGCGTTTCTACACTCCTAATAGGTCTACCCTTTATCATATATCTCCCCCCTACATTCTTTCTCCCAAAATGCATCACCTCACATTTATCAGGATTGAAATCCACCTGCCATCTATCTGCCCAAGCTACCAGCCTATCTATGTCCTGCTGCATCGCCTGACAATACTCTTCACTATCCGCAAGTCCAGCCATCTTTGTATCATCTGCAAACTTGCTGATCACTCCACTTACTCCCTCTTCCAAGTCATTATATATATTACAAATAGAAGAGGTCCCATACCGACCCCTGCGGCACACCACTAGTGACCGACCTCCAGCTATAAAAACACCCTTCCACATTACTCTCTGTCTCCTATTACTAAAGAAACTCAGTAAAGAATTTAGCAACAGGAAGATAATTTCTTTATTACTTATATCAGATAAACAAATATATATATATATCCCCGATTAATTATAGCGCCATCTTTGTATCATCTGCAAATGTGCTGATCACTCCACTTACTCCCTCTTCCAAGTCATTTATATATATTACAAATAGAAGAGGTCCCAGTACCGAGCCCTGCGGCACACCACTAGTGACCGACCTCCAGCTAGGAAAACACCCTTCCACTATTACTCTCTGTCTCCTATTACCAAGACTCAGAGAATTTAGCAACACCAATTTTTAATCCAACCGATTTATTTGATAGTAAAATTGCGAGCTTTCGACACTGTGTCTTCCTCAGGCAAATGCAGTGTTCTGGTCTGCAATAGCACACATCAGCACAGACAGTCAGAGATTGCTGATTAGAATGCGAATCCTTACATCTAACCTGCTATTCAAGTGTTAAAGTGGCTAACAATGTGTGTGAAGGGAATCCTGAGCATTGGTTAGAGAATTGTGTATTTTCTCCAGACAGCACAGTAAGTGAGGTTTTTTGCTAACCCAGGCAAGTTACGGGGGTTACAGATAGAACATAGAACATTACAGCACAGAACAGGCCCTTCGGCCTTCGATGTTGCGCCGACCAATATAAAAAGCAATGCCCCTCCAAACTAAACCATTCCCTTCTCTTCCATATACTTATCAACTAACCTCTTAAACGCCACCAAACTTGGCGCATCTACAACTGCCGCAGGCAGGGCATTCCACTCCCTAACCACCCTCTGGGTAAAGAACCTACCTCTGATATCCGTCCTATAACTATCACCCCTTAATTTAAAGCTGTGTCCCCTCGTGCTAGCTTTTTCCATCCTAGGAAAAAGGCTATCACTGTCCACCCTATCTAAACCTCTAATCATCTTATATGTTTCGATTAGGTCCCCTCTTAGCCGCCTCCTTTCTAACGAAAACAACCTCAAATCCCTCAGCCTCTCCTCATAAGACCTGCCCTCCATACCAGGCAACATCCTGGTAAACCTCCTCTGTACCCTCTCCAATGCCTCCACATCTTTCTTATAATGCGGGGACCAGAACTGCACACAATACTCCAAGTGCGGCCGCACTAGAGTTTTGTACAGTTGCAACATGACGTTGCGGCTCCGAAATTCAATCCCTCTACCAATAAAAGCCAAGACTCCATATGCCTTCCTAACAACCTTCTCGACCTGACTGCCTACTTTCAGGGATCTATGCACATACACACCAAGATCCCTCTGTTCATCTAGACTACTAAGAATCCTACCATTTGCCCTATACTCTACACATTTATTATTTCTGCCATAGTGCATTACCTCACACTTTTCCACATTAAACTCCATTTGCCACCTCTCGGCCCAGCTCTGCAACTTGTCTAAGTCCCTCTGCAAACTATAACACCCCTCTTCACTATCTACCACTCCACCGACTTTAGTGTCATCTGCAAATTTACTAATCCATCCTTCAATACCCTCATCCAGATCATTTATAAAAATTACAAACAGCAGGGGCCCCAAAACAGACCCCTGAGGTACAGATAGTGTGTCATGAAGCCAAGATCCCTGTTAAGACCGTCCTCATGTGTGCGGAGCTTGGCTATCAGTCTCTGCTCAGCGACTCTGCGCTGTCGTGTATCACGAAAGCCCCCTTGAAGGACATTTACCCGCAGGTCGGAGGCCGAATGCCCATGACTGCTGAAGTGTTCGCCCACAGGAAGGGAACTGTTTTGCCTGGTGATTGTTGAGCGATGCTCATTCATCCGCTGTCGTAGTGTCTGCATGGTCTCCCCAATGTACCATGCTTCGGGACATCCTTTCTTGCAACGTATTAGGTAGACAACGTTGGCCGAGTTGCAAGAGTATGTACCGTGTACCTGGTGAATGGTATCCTCACGTTTGATTATGTCGTCCATGTCTATGATCCGGCATGTCTTGCAGAGGTTGCTGTGGCAGGGTTGTGTGGTATTGTGGTCACTGTTCTCCTGAAGGTTGGGTAGTTTGCTGCGAACAATGATCTGTTTGAGGTTGTGCGGTTGTCTGAAAGCAAGAAGTGGGGGGGTGGGGATGGCGCCGGCATCTTTACATCACGACTACTATCGACACCGCATACTGCTGGATCCAAGTGGAGAGGATCTCCAAGAGGATTGCACATATCGACACAGACATCAAGTTTCTACAGAGATGCAAGAAAGCAGACAGGATAAGGATTCGCATTCTAATCAGCAATCTCTGACTGTCTGTGCTGATGTGTGCTATTGCAGACCAGAACACTGCATTTGCCTGAGGAAGACACAGTGTCGAAAGCTCGCAATTTTACTATCAAATAAATCGGTTGGATTAAAAATTGGTATTGCTAAATTCTTACTGAGTTCTTACCACCCCAATCCAATGCTGGCATCTTTACATCATTCCTATTACTAAGCCAGTTACTTATCCATCTAGCTACCTGTTCTTGTATCCCATGAGCCTTGACCAGACCATTAGGTTGCAGATTAGGCTGGAGTACTATTCTGCTGCTCTTAATGGCTCACAGGCGCCTCATGAATGCCCAGTCTTGAGATGTTAGATCGGTTCGAAGTCTGGCCTATTTAGCATGGTGATAGTGCCACACAACATGATGGAGATCGGACTTTGTTTCCATAAGGACTGTTAAGTATCATGATACAGACAGTATCATGGAAATGCAGCTGGCAGAATGGTAAGGATGAGGTGAAATCTGTTATTTCCTCTTGTTGGTTCCTTCTCCACTAGCTGCAGATCCAATGTGGCAGTTATATCCTTTGGGACCCAACCAGCTCGATCAGTGGTGCTACTGCCGAGTCATTCTTGGTTGTGGATATTGAAATCCCCCGTCCAGAGTACATTTTGCACCCTTGCCAGCCTCAGTGCTTCCTCTAAGCTTTGTCCAACATGGAATAATACTGATTCATCAGCTGAAAGAGGAAGACACATGGTAATCAGTAGGAGGTTTCCTTCGCTGGAGTTCAGATGAATGAGACACTCCGCTGTTGACCGACCTCCATGCAGAAAAAACCCATCTATAACCACTCCTTGCCTTCTGTGGGCAAGCCAGTTCTGGATCCACAAAGCAGTGTCCCTTTGGAACTCATACCCCTTCACTTTCTCAATAAGCATTGCATGGGGCACCTTATCAATGCCTTGCTGAAGTCCATATATACTACATCTACTGCTCTTCCTTCATCAATGTGTTTAGTCACATCTTCAAAAAATTCAATCATGCTCGTAAAGTAACAAGACAGACAGGGTAGACACACAGAGGATGTTCCAGGGGGAGTATAGGACCACGAGTCACAATCTGAGGATTTAGCATAGACCATTTTAACGGAACATAGACCATAGAACACTACAGCACAAACAGGCCCTTCGGCCCATGAGTTGCACCGATCACATCTATATCTACCAATCCGCAGACCTATCTATAACTCCCTATCCTATTCGTTCCCATATATTCATCCAGAAGTCTTTTAAAAGACCCCAGTGAGTTTGCCTCTACCACCACCAACGGCAGCTAATTCCATTCACTCACCACCCTCTGAGTGAAAAACTTACCCCTAACATCCCGTCTGTATTTGCTTCCCTGCACCTTAAATCTGTGACCTCTCATAGTGACCATTTCAGTTCGGGGAAATAGTCGCTGAGAAGAAGACTCCCAGCTCCCTCAACCTATCTTCCAAAGGCCTGCCTCCCAATCCAGGCAGCATCCTTGTAAATCTCCTCTGCACTCTCTCAATAGCCTCTACATCTTTCCTATAGTGAGGCGACCAGAACTGCACACAATACTCCAAGTGGGGTCTGACAAGGGTCTTTTAAAGCTGCATCATTACCTCCTGACTCCTAAACTCAATTCCTCAATTAATGAAGGCCAGTACACCATACGCCTTCTTGACCACATCCTCCACCTGCGAGGCCGATTTAAGAGTCCTATGGACCCGGATCCCAAGATCCTTCTGCTCTACAATGCAGCTGATTCCTACCCCTGATATTGTACTCCTTCATCCCATTATTCCAGCCCAAATGGACCACTACGTATTTATCCGCATTGAAGTCCATCTGCCACCTCTCTGCCCAGTCTTGCATCCTAGAACATATAACATAGAACATTACAGCGCAGAACAGGCCCTTCAGCTTCAATGTTGCACCGACCAATTAAGAAAAAGCAATGACCCTCTAACCTAAACCATTCCCTTTTCATCATAAACTTACCTACTGACCTCTTAAATGCCCCCAAACTTGGTGCATCTACAACTGCAGCAGGCAGGGCATTCCATAACCTTACCACCCTCTGGGTAAAGAACCTACCTCTGACATCCATCCAATAACTACCACCCCTTAATTTAAAGCTATATCCCCTCGTGCTAGCTTTCTCCATCCCAGGAAAAAGGCTATCACTGTCCACCCTATCCAAACCTCTAATCATCTTATATCCTGTCTATGTCCCGCTGCAACTTTTGACATCCCTCCAGACCATCCACAACACCACCGACCTTTGTATCGTCGGTGAACTTACTAACCCATCCTTCCACTTCCTCATCCAGGTCATTTATGAAAATGACAAACAGCAGGGGTCCCAGAACAGATCCCTGGGGCACTCCACTGGTGACCTGCCTCCATGCAGAAAAAGACCCATCCACAACCACTCTCTGCATTCTGCCAGCAAGCCAGTTCTGGATCCACAAGGCCAAAGCCCCTTGGATCTCATGCTCTCTCACCTTCTCCAGAAACCTTGCATGGGGGACCTTATCCATGTACACTACGTCCACCGCTCTTCCTTCTTCAATGTGTTCAGTCACATTTTCGAAGAACTCAACTAGGCTTCTAAGGCATGAAATACCCTTGACAAAACCATGCTGATATTTCTGATCAGACTAAACTTCTCCAAATGTTCATAAATCTTATCCCTCAGAAGCCTCTCCATCAGCTTACCAACCACTGAAGTCAGACTCACCGGTCGGTGATTTCCTGGACTATCCCTGTTCCCTTTCTTAAAGATAGGAACCGCATCCGCATTCCTCCAATCCTCCGGAACCTCTCCCATTTCCATGGACGACGCAAAGATCATCGCCAGGGGCTCTGCAACCACTTCCCTCACCTCCCACAATAACCTGAGGTGCATCCCATCCGGTCCCGGTGACTTGTCTATCTTGATAGAATTTAACAGGTCTAACACATCCTCTTTCCTAACATCCACATACTCAATCTTTTCCGTATGCCTCAAACCTGCAGTGCAATCTCCCAGATCACTTTCCACCGTGAATACCGAGGCAAAGTAGTCATTAAGCACCTCTGCCATTTCTTCTGGATTCACACAGACTTTTCCCCCTTCACCTTTTATAGGTCCTATCCCTTCTCTTCTCATCCTTTTACTTTTCACATATTTTTAGAAGGCCTTGGGATTCTCCTTAATCTTACCTGCCAAGGCCTTCTCATGACCCCTTCTGGCTCTCCTAATTTCCTTTTTAAGCTCCCTTCTACACACCTTATTGTCCTCTAGATCCCTAACATCTCCTAGCTCTCTGAACCTTTTATACACCTTTCTTTTCTTCCTAACTAGGTTCACCACAACCTTCGTGCACCACGGTTCCCGCGTCCTACCAAAACCTCCTTGTCTCCTCGGAACATTGTCTTGCAGAGCCCCAGACAAACATTCCTTGAATATCCGCCACTTTCCTTCTGTACTTTTCCCCAAGAACGCCTCCTTCCAGTTTATATGTCCAATTACCTGTCTAATGTTTTCATATTTCCCCTTACTCCAGACAAACACCTTCCTAGCCTGCCTGATCCTATCTCTTTCCATCGCTACCGTGAAAGAGATAGAATCATGATCTCCTAAATCAGAGGAAATCAGAAATCTTCTGATGGAAATCAGAAGATATTTCTTCACCCAAAGAGTGATGAGCCTGTGAAAATCATTACTGCAAGAAGTCGTTGTTGCCAACATATTGAACATATTCAAGAGATGGCTGGATATCGCACTTGGGGTGAATGGGATCAAAGGTTATGGGGAGAAAGAAGATTAGGTTATTGAGTTGGACAATCATGATTGTGAAGAATGATGGAGAGGTTTGAAGGGCCGAATGGTCTCCTCCTATCTTCTGCTTTTATGCTTCCGTGTTCCTTGTGTGCTATACAAATTCTAAGAAAAACACTATTTCATAAAGATTATTTTTTATAGGAGAGCCCAGAAACTGAACAGACCATCTAACCAAATAATATAGCCACAAGATCAAGTCAGAGCCTAGGAACACAGCAGTGAACGAGTCACTTCCTGACTCCCCAAAGCCTGCTCACCATCTACAAAGCACAATATGGGCTACTCTTCACTTCCTTGGATAGGTGCAGCTCCTACAATATTCAAGAAGCTCAACACATCCAGTTATCAGTCCTATTCATCACTTTGCCCAAGTGTCTGCAACTCAACTATCAGCTTAATGACTCTGAATTGAAGTTCATCAAACTGCAAATGTTGGCATATATAGAAGGATGTCCGAGGTGGATGTCCCAAATATTGATTGAAATCTCTCTAGGATAAGGGGTTTAGATGGGGAGGAGTTTGTTAGGTGTGTTCAGGAGGGTTTCCTGACACATTATGTAGATAAGCCTACAAGAGGAGAGGCTATACTTGATTTGGTATTGGATAATACCAAACAGATGTCAGATCTCCTAGTGGGAGAGCATTTTGGAGATAGTGATCACAATTCTATCTCCTTTATAATAGCATTGGAGAGAGATAAGATCAGACAAGTTAGAAAAGTGTTTAATTGGAGTAAGGGGAATTATGAGGTTATCAGGCAGGAAATTGGAGGCTTAAATTGAAAAGAGGTTTTCTCAAGGAAATTTATGGAAGAAATGTGGCAAATTTTCAGGGAATATTTATAGAACATAGAACATAGAACATTACAGCACAGAACAGGCCCTTCGGCCTTCGATGTTGTGCCGACCAATATAAAAAGCAATGCCCCTCCAAACTAAACCATTCCCTTCTCTTCCATATACTTATCAACTAACCTCTTACACGCCACCAAACTTGGCGCATCTACAACAGCTGCAGGCAGGGCATTCCACTCCCTAATCACTCTTTGCGTAAAGAACCTACCTCTGATATCCGTCCTATAACTCATACCCCTTAATTTAAAGCTGTGTCCCCCTCGTGCTAGCTTTCTCCATCCTAGGAAAAAGGCTATCACTGTCCACCCTATCTAAACCTCTAATCATCTTATATGCTTCAATAAGCTCCCCTCTTAGCCGCCGCCTTTCTAACGAAAACAACCTCAAATCCTTCAACCTCTCTTCATAGGACCTGCCCTCCATACCAGGCAACATCCTAGTAAACCTCCTCTGTACCCTCTCCAATGCCTCCACATCTTTCTTATAATGTGGCGCCCAGAACTGCACACAATACTCCAAGTGCGGCCGCACTAGAGTTTTGTACAATTGCAACATGATGCTGCGGCTCCTAAATTCAATCCCCCTACCAATAAAAGCTAAGACTCCATATGCCTTCTTAACAACTTTATCCACTTGACTGCCTACTTTCAGGATCTATTGACACATACACCAAGATCCTTCTGTTCCTCAACACTATTAAGAGCCCTACCATTAGCCCTATACTCTACACATTTATGTTTCCTGCCAAAGTGCATTACCTCACACTTTTCCACATTAAACTCCATTTGCCACCTCTCGGCCCAGCTCTGCAACTTGTCCAAGTCTCTCTGCAAGCTATAACACCCCTCTTCACTATCTACCACTCCACCGACTTTAGTGTCATCTGCAAATTTACTGATCCATCCCTCAATACCCTCATCCAGATCATTTATAAAAATTACAAACAGCAGGGGCCCCAAAACAGACCCCTGAGACACACCACTTGTCACCGAACTCCACGATGAATATCTCCCATCAACCACCACCCTCTGTCTTCTATCTGCCAGCCAAAAATTATCTCCATTTATCTGGAGTTCTGCATGACAACTCCTATGATTCAGGGAAGTTATGGTAGGTTAAGAAACCGTGGTGTACAAAAGCTGTAATAAATCTAGTCAAGAAGAAAAGAAAAGCTGACAAAAGGTTCGTATACGGCTAATAGCAAAGACCTTAAGAAGGAAATTGGGAGAGCCAGAAGGGGTCATGAGAAGACCTTAGCAGGCAGGGTTAAGAAAAACCCCAAGGCATTCTACAAGTATGTGAAGAGCAAGAGGATAAGACGTGAAAGAATAGGACTATCAAGTGTGATGATGGGAAAGTTTGTATAGAACTGTTAGAAATAGCAGAGGTACTTAATGAATATTTTACTTCAGTATTCACTATGGAAAAGGATCTTGGTGGTTGTAGTGCAGACTTGCAGCAGATTGAAAAGCTTTAGCATGTAGACATTAGGAAAGAGGATATGTTGGAGCTTTTGGAAAGAATCAAGTTAGATAAGTTACTGGGACCGGATGGGATGTATGCCAGGCTACTGTGGATGGTAAGGGAGGAGATTGCAGAGCCTCTTGCGATGATCTTTCCATCATCAATGGAGATGGGAGAGATTCTGAATGATTGGAAGATTGAGGATGTTGTTCCTTTATTCAAGAAACGGAGTAGAGATAACCCTGGAAATTATAGCCCGTGAGTCTAACCTCGGTCGTTGGTAAGTTGATGGAGAAGACAGGATTTAGAACATTTGGAGAGGTATAATATGGTTAAGGATAGTCAGCACGGCTTTGTCAATGGCAGATCATGCCTTCTGAGTCTGATTGAATTTTTTGAAGATATGACTAAATACATTGATGAAGGAAGAGCAGTAGGAAGATAGTATACATAGACTTCAGCAAGGCATTTGATAAGGTGTCCCATGCAAGGCTCATTGAGAAAGTGAGCGGGCATGAGTTCCAAAGGGACATTGCTCTGTGGATCCAGAACTGGTTTGCCCACAGAAGACAAAGAGTGGTTATAGATGGGTCTTTTTCTGCATGGAGGTCGGTCACCAGTGGAGTGCCCTAGGGATCTGTTCTGGGATTTTTATAAATGATCTTGATGAAGAAGTGGAGAGATGGGTTGATAAGTTTGCTGATGACACAAAAGTTGGAGGTGTTGTGGATAGTGTAGAGGGGTGTCTGAAGTTGTAGTAAGACATAGATAGGATGAAAGACTGGGTGGAGAAGTGGCAGATGGCGTTCAAACCAAGTAAGTGTGAAGTGGTTCATTTTGACAGGTCAAATAGCATGGCAGAATATATTATTAATGGTAGGACTCTTGACAGTGTGGAAGATCAGAAGGATCTTGGGGTCTGAGTTCATAGGATGCTCAAAGCAGGTTGAAGCTGTGGTTAAGAAGGTGTATGGTATACAGGCCTTCATCAATTGAGGAATTGAGTTTAGGAGTTGAGAGAAATATTGCAGCTATACAGAACCCCGGTCAGACCCCACTTGGAGTACCATGCTCAGTTCCAGTCGCTTCTTTACAGGAAGGATGTGGAAACCATAGAAAAGGTTCAGAGGAGATTTACAAGGATGTTGCCCGGATTAGATGGCATGCCTTATGAGGATAGGTTGAGGGAGCTCAGCCTTTTCTCCTTGGAGAGATGAAGGATGGGAGGTGACCTGTTAGAGGTGTATAAGATATTGAGAGATATTGATTGAGTGGATAGTCAGAGGCTTTTCCCCAGGGCTAAAATGGTTGCCACAAGAGGACACAGGTTTAAGGTGCTTGGAAGTAGGTAGAGAGGAGATGTCAGGGTTAAGTTTTTCACTCAGAGAGTGGTGGGTGCGTGGAATGGGCTGCCAGCAATGGTGGTGGAGGTGGATTCAGTAAGGTCTTTTAAGAGACTTTTAGGTAAGTACATGGAACTTAGTAAGATAGACTGTTATAGGTAAGCTAGTAATCTCAAAGGTAGGGACATGTTCAGCACAATTTTATGGGCCGCAGGGCCTGTAGTTTTTCTACGTTTCTATGTCTATGTTTCTATGTAGTTCTTTACTCAGAGAGTGGTTGAGGTGTGGAATGCACTGCCTATTGTGATAGTGGAGTCAGATACTTCAGGAACTTTCAAGCCGTTATTAGATAGGCACATGGAGCACACCAGAATGATAGGGAATGATTTAGCTTGATCTTGATTTTGGACAAAGTTCGGCACAACTTTGAGGGTCGAAGGGCCTGTACTATGCTGTACTGTTCTATAAACAGTTTTTATCCTGGATCACAGTAGCATCCAGCAGCTCCACTTGCTGAAGTCTTGACATATCACCTGTCTTGCTATCCTTAATGTGTCTTCATTAACCATTGAGTTATAGGAAACAAGATGAACTCACTCATTTTTGCTGAGATCCAGCACGAACTCCTTTCCCTCTAGCTCCACCGAGATGCTGATGTGCTTTGGATAGCTTTCCTTCACAGGGCACAAAGAAATACAGGAAATAAGAAGCTATTTATTCATTTGAATCTAATATAGTTACAGGACAGTAATGATTCTTTATCTGTTCATTGGCATAGCTGGATAGGCCAGCATTTGTTGGCAATCTCTAGTTGAAAATGGAGGAGTAGTAGATTGGATTAGACACTGGCTCAATGGAAGAAGCCAGAGAGTGGTTGTGTTAGGTCCACTGCTGTTTGTCATCTATAGCAATGATCTGGATGATAATGCGGTAAATTGGATCAGCAAATTTGCTGATGATACAAAGATTGGAGGTGTAGTGGACAGTGAAGAAGGTTTTCAAAGCTTGCAGAAGGATTTGGACCAACTAGAAAAATGGGCTGAAAAATGGCAAATGGAATTTAATACAAACGTGAAATATTGCAGTTTGGAAGGACAAATCAAAGTAGAAAGTACAGACTAAATGGTAGGACTCCGAAGAGTGCAGTTGAACAGAGGAATCTGGGAATACAGGTACAGAATTCCCTAAAAGTGATATCACAGGTGAATAGGGTTGTAAAGAATGCTCTTGGTACATTGGCCTTTATAAATCAGAGTATCGAGTATAAAAGTTTGAGTGTTATTGTAAGGTTATATAAGGCATTGGTGAGGCCGAATTTAGAGTATTGTGTACAGTTTTGGTCACCTAGTTATAGGAAGGATGTAAATAAGGTTGAAAGAGTGCAGAGAAGGTTTACGAAGACGTTGCCGGGACTTGAGAAGCTGAGTTACAGAGAGAGATTGAATAGGTTAGGACTTTATTCTCTGGAGCGTAGAAGAATGAGGGGAGATTTGATAGAGGTGTATAAGATTTTGATGGGTATAGATAGAGTGAATGCAAGCAGGCTTTTTCCACTGCCTACTATGGCAGTTCTATGGCCTGGTAGGTATGGATATGATCGGCACAACTTGTGGACCAAAGGCCTGTTTGTGCTGTAGTGTTCTATGTTCTAATTTATTTTACATGTGACAATAATAAATCAAATCAAATCAAAAACTTGCCAAGGTTCCTTCCAGAGCGCCTTCCAAACCATAATTTTGACCACCTGGAAGACCAGGGGCTGCAGATACATGGGAATTCCAGTTCCCTCCATGTTATACCATCCAGATTTGGGTGTGGGGGAGTTGAGGATGGTGGTGTGGATGTTCTTGGTGGGGTAGAGGCTAAAGGAGAAAAAAAACCAGAGGGCATGGGTTAAGGGTGAAAGGAGAAAAATTTAAAGGGAATATTAGGGGGGACTTCTTCACACAGAGAGTGGTGGGTGTGTGGAATGAGCTGCCAGATAAAGTGATGAATGTGGAGTCACTTTTAACATTTAAAAAAAACTTGGATGAGTTCATGGGTGAGAGGGGTCGGAAGGGATACAGTTCAAGTGCAGGTCAGTGGGACTAGGCAAAAAAATGGTTCGGCATAGATAGGAGGGGCCAATGGGCCTGTTTCTGAGCTGTAATTTTCTATGGTTCTATGGAAAAATAATAGTGCTGGGCAGTCCATGTGCTGTAGATACAGCCGCAGTGCTGTGAAGGAGGGAGTTCCAGAATTTTGACTCAATGATAATGAACCAACAGAATCAACCACAGCTGTGAGGAGGGATAATATACTAAATGAGGCATCAAATGAGGCCAGAGGATGCAAAATTCTTGAAATACATTCAAGAGGAATCTTTATCATCATCCCAATGAGAGAGGGTGCAACTTTGATTTCAGAAAGATTCCAGCAATTCTTTTAAAGAGTGTGCCAATGTAAAAAATAAAGATGGAAACCTACCCCACCAAGAACATCCACACCACCATCCTCAACCCCCCCACAGAAAATTTTCTACAGAAAATGCAGATGTGTGGAATAGAGGGTGATTTAGCAAATTGGATTAGAAATTGGCTGGCAGATAGAAGACAGAGGGTGGTGGTTGATGGGAGATTCATCGTGGAGTTCGGTGACGAGTGGTGTGCCTCAGGGTCTGTTTTGGGGCCCTGCTGTTTGTAATTTTTATAAATATCTGGAAAAAACAAACAAAACAAAAAAAAAAACAAACACACAACCCAACAAAAAAAAAAAACACCAAACAAAAAAAACAAACCAAAAAACAAAACACACACCCAAATCTGGATGGTATAACATGGAGGGAACTGGAATTCCCATGTATCTGCAGCCCCTGGTCTTCCAGATGGTCAAAATTATGGTTTGGAAGGTGCTCTGGAAGGAACCTTGGCAAGTTTTTGATTTGATTTGATTTATTATTGTCACATGTAAAATTAATTAGAACATAGAACACTACAGCACAAACAGGCCTTTGGTCCACAAGTTGTGCCGATCATATCCATACCTACCAGGCCATAGAACTATCTGTAACTCTCAATCCCATTAAATCCCATGTACTCATCCAGAAGTCTCTTAAAAGACAAAGAACAAAGAAGAACAAAGAACAAAAAAAAGACCCCAGCGAGTTTGCCTCGACCACCACCGACGGCAGCCGATTCCATTCACTCACCACCCTCTGAGTGAAAAACTTTCCCCTAACATCCCCTCTGTACTTGCCCCCCAGCACCTTAAATCTGTGCCCTCTCGTCGCGACCATTTCAGCCCTGGGAAATAGTCTCTGAAAGTCCACCCTATCTAATCCTCTCAACATCTTATAAACCTCTATCAGGTCGCCTCTCAACCTACGTCTCTCCAATGAGAAGAGTCCCAGCTCCCTCAACCTATCTTCATAAGGCATGCTTCCCAATCTGGACAACATCCTTGTAAATCTCCTCTGCACCCTCTCAATAGCTTTCACATCCTTCCTGTAAATTTTATTAGTTGCAAGCAAGGCTTTCATTAATGAAATGAAGTTGATTTAAAATTCCCTTAATTGCTACAGTGCTGTGCCTGTTCAGATCAATGTACCTAACCAGCACATCTTTCAGAATATGGGAGGAAACCTGAGCACTCAGAGGAAACCCACACAGACAGTGACCCAAGCCAGGAATCAAACCCAGGTGGCTGGTGCTGTGAGGCAGCAGTGCTAACAACTGTGCTACTGGCCTGCCCATCAATTAGCACCCCATGAAAAGTATTGGTTCCTGTTGTCTATTCAGACAAAGCATACTGATCATGAAGAAGGAAATGAGAGTGCAGAATGTAGTAGTACAGTCATAGCTAGGGTCGAGAGAAAGATTAACTTAATGCAAAGTAGGTCCATTCAAAAGTCTGATAGCAGTAGGAAAGAAACTATTTTTCTGTTGATTAAACATGACCTCAGACTTTGTATCTTTTTTCCTAATAAAAACATAAGAAATAGGAGCAGGAGTAGGCTATCCAGCCCCTCGAGCTTGTCCCACCATTCAATAAGATCATGGCTGATCTGTAGTGGTTCAGTACCGTTTTCCTCTTTCTCCCCATAACCCTTAACTTCCTTGTCAATCAAAAACCTATCCACTCTTGACTTGAACATATTCACCGAGGAAGCTTCCACCACTTCATCAGACAGAGAATTCCAAAGATTCATCACCTTGTGAAGAAATTCCTCCTAAACCCTGATCTGAACCAATCTTGAGGCTGTGCCCTCTAGTCCTGCTATCTTTGCTAAGCGGGAAGAGTCTCTCAACCTCTACCTTATCCATCCCCTTCATTATCTTATATGTCTTATAAGATCCCCTCTCAGCCTTCTAAACTCAAACGAGTACAAACCGAGCCTATTCAGTCTCCCCTCATAATCCAATGCCCTCATCTCCGGTATTAACCTAGTAAACATTCTCTGCACCCCCTCCAAGGCCAATATATCCTTCCTCAAATGCAGAGACCAAAACTGCACACAGTACTCCAGCTGCGGCCTCACCAGCACCCTATACAGCTGCAACAGAACCTCCCTACTTTTATATTCTATCCCCCGCTATAAAGGCCAATGTTGCATTCGCCTTGCACCTGCTGCACCTGCAGACTGTGTTTTTGTGATTCGTGCACAAGGACCCCCAGGTCCCTCTGCATCGTCACATGCTGCAGCTTTTCTCCATTTAAATAGTAATCCTTCCTACCATTATTCTTATCAAAGTGGATAACCTCACACTTGCTAACGTTATACTCCATCTGCCAGGTCCTCGCCCACTCACTCAACCTATCCAGATCCCTCTGCAGGCTTTCCACACCCCCCACACAATTTGCTTTTCCACTCATCTTCGTGTCATCAGCAAATTTTGTCACTCAGCCCCTTCCTCCAGATCATCTATGTAAATGGTAAATAGTTGAGGCCCTAGAACCGAACCTTGGGACACTCATTAATGAAATAATCATTACGAGGGATGAAGTGTTGGGGCTTTCAGGGTAGCATAAAGACTTATAAAGCTCCAGGACCTGATGGTATTTATCCCAGGCTGCTAAGGGAGGTGAGAGATGACATTGCTGGGCCTCTGACGCAAATCTTTGTCTCTTCTTTGGACACAGGGGAGGTCCCAGAGGACTGGAGGATTGCAAATGTAGTACCGTTGTTTAAAAAGGGTCAGAGGGATAACCCAGGGAACTATAGGCCGGTGAGCTTGACTTCAGTTATAGGTAAGCTAATGGAGAGGATTCTCAGGGACAGGATGTATGAGCATCTGGAGCGCTGCGATCTGATCAAGGATACGCAGCATGGCTTCGTTAAGGGGAGGTCGTGCCTTACGAATCTAGTGGAATTTTTTGAAGAGGTGACAAAAACGGTTGATGAAGGACAAGCCGTTGATGTCGTCTATATGGATTTCAGTAAGGCGTTTGATAAGGTCCCTCATGGTAGGCTGATAGAAAAGGTGAAGGCGCATGGGATACAGGGCCAGGTATGTAGATGGGTTGAGAACTGGCTTGGGAGGAGGAGACAGCGGGTAGTAGTGGAAGGCTCTTTTTCCAACTGGAGGTCTGTCACTAGTGGTGTGCCACAGAGCTCTGTACTAGGACCCCTTCTATTTGTGGTGTATATAAATGACTTGGAAGAGGGGGTAGGTGGTGTGATCAGCAAATTTGCTGATGACACTAAGATGATTGGATTGGCGGGTACTGAGGAGCAGTGCCTGGCAATACAACATGACATAGATAGGCTGGTAGATTGGGCAGATAGATGGCAAATGGAATTTAATCCGGATAAATGCGAGGTGATGCATTTTGGCCGGAATAATGTAGAGGGGAGTTATAGGATAAAAGGTAAAACTATCCGGAGTATAGAGACGCAGAGAGACCTGGGGGTGCAGGTTCACAAGTCTCTGAAGGTGTCAGTACAGGTGGAAAAGGTGATAAAGAAAGCGTATGGTATGTTAGCCTTCACAGGAAGGGGTATAGAATACAAGAGTAGGAGTCTGATGTTGCAGGTGTATAGAACGTTGGTTAGGCCTCATCTGGAGTACTGCGTCCAGTTCTGGTCGCCGTACTACAGGAAGGATGTAGAGGCCCTGGAGAGAGTGCAGAGGAGATTTACCAGGATGCTGCCTGGTATGGAAGGGCTGTCTTACGAGGAAAGATTGAAAACACTGGGGTTGTTTTCCCTTGAAAGACATCGGCTGAGAGGGGATCTTTTAGAGGTATATAAGATTATGAGGGGTATAGATAGAGTAAATGGTGGTAAGCTTTTTCCACCATTAGAAATGGATAGAACGAGGGGTCATGGGCTCAGGGTGAGGGGGGCTATGTATAAGACGAATATTAGAGGCCAGTTTTTCACACAAAGGGTAGTGGGGGTGTGGAATGCACTGCCGAGTAAGGTGGTGGGAGCAGGCACGCTAGGGTTGTTTAAGGGTCTCTTGGACAGCCACATGAGCGGTCTGCAGATAGAGGGATATAGCAGGACTGTTTGAATATCGGGAGGACCAAATAGTAGTAGACTATCTTTTAGTTTCGTCTCGGGAATGTCTTAGTTTTTTTAGCATATTTAATTAAGTCTTATTTGTTTCCGCAGGCAATTCGGTCCACCTTGTTGACCAACAAGGGGCATGCATGCGGCATGTCGTGCGAGAGCTGCTCTTGGAGGTTGCTTCAGGAGTTGCCAAGTGCTTCACGTCATCAGTGTATGCTTAAACTGGACCATCTGATGGGCAACATGACAGCTCAGAGACTATCGCTGTTGCTGTGCACACATGGATTTGGGCCTGTGTCTGCGGGAGTTTGCGCATTCTCCCCGTGGTTGCGTGGGTTTCCTCCGGGTGCTCCGGTTTCCTCCCACATCCCAAAAATGTGCTCTTAGGCTGATTGGGTAACAAATTGTCCCTATATTGGTCCCTATATGGGAATCTTCAACAATAGGCATAGCCTAAAGTCCAGGATATGTCATTAAGACGTTAGGACGGCGGCGCGGGCTCGTTGGGCCGAAGGGCCTGTTTCCCGTGCTGTGTTGCTCTTTGTTCTTTGTTCACTCCACTAGTCACCAGCTGCCAATTAGAATAGTACCCATTAATACCTACTCTCTGCTTCCTATTAGACAACCAATCCTCTATCCAGTCTCACACCCTACCCTCAACTCCCTGTACCCCCTAACCTTCTACAGCGATCTTTTGTGAGGCACCTTATCAAACGCTTTTTGGAAATCCAAAAACACCACATCCACCGGTTCTCCTCTATCTACCGCAGTAGTCACTTCCTCATAGAACTCCAATAAATTCATCAAGCACGACTTCCCCTTAACAAATCCGTGCTGCGTCTGCCTGATCAAACCGTTCATATCCAGGTGCCTCATTATTTCTGCTTTGACGACAGATTCAAGCATTTTTCCGACCACAGACATTAAACTAACCGGCCTATAATTCCCTGCCTTCTATCTGCTACCTTTTTTAAACAGCAGCATAACATTAGCCGTTTTCCAATCTTCTGGCACTTTCCCGGAGTCCAGTGAATTCTGAAAGATAATTACCAGGACATTCGCTATCACCTCTCCATTTCCTTGAGGACCCTGGGATGCATTCCATCCGGTCCCGGGGACTTATCTGCCCTCAGCCCCATTAGCCCATCAAGCACCACCTCTCTAGTGACTGTAATATCATCAAGGACCTCATCTCCTACCATCCTTCTATCCTTAATTTCGGGCAAGCTATTTACATCCTCTTCCGTAAAGACCAACACAAAAAACTTATTCAAGGTCTCTGCCATATCCTTATCATCCACCATTAAACCATCTTCTCATCCTCCAAGGGTCCAAAATTAACTCTGGCCATCCTCCTATTCTTACCAACCTGACCTCAGTGGTTGGTAAGCTGATGGAGAGGCTTCTGAGGGACAAGATTTACGAGCATTTGGAGAAGTTTAGGTTGATTAGAAATAGTCAGCATGGTTTTGTAAAAGGCAGGTCGTGCCTTACGAGCTTAATTGAGTTCTTCGAAAATGTGACTGAACACATTGACGAAGGAAGAGCAGTGGACGTGGTGTACATGGACTTCAGCAAGGCATTTGACAAGGTCCCACATGCAAGACTTCTTGAGAAGGTGAGAGGCCATGGGATCCAAGGGGCTTTGGCCTTGTGGATCCAGAACTGGCTTGCCTGCAGAAGGCAGAGGGTGGTTGTGGATGGCTCTTTTTCTGCATGGAGGTCGGTCACCAGTGGAGTGCCCCAGGGATCTGTTCTAGGACCCTTGCTGTTTGTCATTTTCATAAATGACCTGGATGAGGAAGTGGAGGGATGGGTGAGTAAGTTCGCCGATGACACGAAGGTCGGTGGTGTTGTGGATGGTCTGGAGGGATGTCAGAAGTTGCAGCATGACATCGACAGGATGCAAGACTGGGCGGAGAAGTGGCAGATGGACTTCAACGCGGATAAATGTGTTGTGGTCCATTTTGGCAGATCCAACGGGATCAATGAGTACACTATCAAAGGTAGGAGTCTTAGCTGTGTGGAAGAGCAGAGGGATCTTGGGGTCCGGGTCCATAAGACTCTCAAATCGGCCTCCCAGGTGGAGGATGTGGTTAAGAAAGCTTACGGTGTACTGGCCTTCATTCATCGAAGGATTGAGTTCAGGAGTCAGGAGGTAATGCTGCAGCTTTATAGGACCCTTGTCAGACCACACTTGGAGTACTGTGCGCAGTTCTGGTCGCCTCACTATAGGAAGGACGTGGAAGCTATTGAAAGGGTGCAGAGGAGATTTACAAGGATGTTGCCTGGATTGGGAGGCATGCCTTATGAAGACAGGTTGAGGGAGCTGGGACTGTTCTCCCTGGAGAGACGAAGGTTGAGAGGCGACCTGATAGAGGTTTACAAGATGTTGAGAGGAATAGATAGGGTGGACTCTCAGAGACTATTTCCCAGGGCTGAAATGGTCGCGACGAGAGGGCACAGATTTAAGGTGCAGGGAAGCAAGTACAGAGGGGATGCTAGGGGAAAGTTTTTCACTCAGAGGGTGGTGAGTGAATGGAATCGGCTGCCGTCGGAGGTGGTCGAGGCGAACTCGCTGGGGTCTTTTAAAAGACTTCTGGATGAGTATATGGGCAAATTGGTCAAACATGACCTTCCCTTCATTAACCTATGTTGTATCTTACCAATGGGATAATTTATATCCAGATAGAACACAGAACATTACAGCGCAGTACAGGCCCTTCGACCCTCGATGTTGCTCTGACCAGTGGAACCAATCTAATGACCCTCTAACCTAAACTATTCCAATGTTATCCATATGCCTATCCACTGACCATTTAAACACCCTTAAAGTTGACGAGTCCACAACTGCTGCGGGCAGGGCATTTTACGCCCTTACTACCCTCTAGTAAAGAACCTATCTCCGACATCCTTCCTATGACTAACACCCCTTAATTTAAAGCTATGTCCCTTCATGCTAGCCATCACCAAGGCTCTCACTGTCCACCCTATCTGATCATCTTTATGCCTCAATTAGGTCACCTCTCAACCTTTTTCTCTCTAATGAAAACAACCTCAAGTCCTTCAGCCGTTCCTCATTAGACCTACCCATCATACCAGGCAACATCCTGGTAAACCTCCTCTGCACCCTCTCCAATGCCTCCACATCTTTCTTATAATGTGGTGACCAGAACTGTACACAATACTGTAAGTGCGGCCACACCAGAGTTTTGTACAGTTGTAACATAACATAGAACATAGAACATAGAACATTACAGCACAGAACAGGCCCTTCGGCCTTCGATGTTGTGCCGACCAAAATAAAAAGCAATGCCCCTCCAAACTAAACCATTCCCTTCTCTTCCATATACTTATCAATTAACCTCTTAAACGCCACCAAACTTGGCGCATCTACAACAGCTGCAGGCAGGGCATTCCACTCCCTAATCACTCTTTGAGTAAAGAACCTACCTCTGATATCCGTCCTATAACTCATACCCCTTATTTTAAAGCTGTGTCCCCTCGTGCTAGCTTTCTCCATCCTAGGAAAAAGGCTATCACTGTCCACCCTATCTAAACCTCTAATCATCTTATATGCTTCAATAAGATCCTCACGGTTCCAAAATTGAATCCCTCTATCAATAAAAGCTAACACACCGTACGCCTTCTTAACAACTTTATCAACCTGGGTGCCAACTTTCAGGGAGCTATGTACATGTACACCGAGATCTCTCTGCTCGTCTCGCTATTTCTTTCTTGATGATAGATTCAAGCATTTTCCCCTACGACAACCAGTCTATACTTACCTGCCCTTTATCTACCTCATTTTTTCAACAGTGGTGTCACATTTGCTGTTTTCCAATCTGTGGGAATCAGATGGTTCCAGCAAGACATTGAGTTGAAGTGCTGTTAGAAATGGGCGATAAATGCTGGCCTTGCCTGAAACATTTGTATCTCAGGAAAGAATGAAGAACATTCTGCTTCCATTCCAACAAAATATGAGCACAGTAGCCTGGAAGATTTAAGATCAAACCTCAACTTGGTAAATTCAACAACTCACACCTTGCTTGGTGGCATCCCATCCACGATTTTAAATTTGTAAGTTTGTATGTTTATATTTCCTCCACTATATAGATGTGCCTATATGCTGTCTACAAGATGCATAGCAACAATTTTAGTATGTCAGCTACAATTTTTTTCTCACTGATTTTTACAGATGCACCATAGAAAGCATTCTTTTTGGTTGTATCACAGTTTGGTATGGCTCCTGCTCTGCCGAAGACCTCAAGGAACTATGTGAATGTAGCCCAATCTGTCATGCAAACCAGTCTCCCATCCATTGGCTCTGTCTACGCTTCCTGTTTCCTTGGCAAAGCACCCAGCGTAATTAAAGAACCCATGCAGCCCGTATATTCTCTCTTCCATCTTCTTCTGTGCTATCTTGGATCTGGTACTATGTAATAAGGCAGTGGGATTAGGGATATTCATGTGAGGGATCCTCTAGGGACGAGTGATCATAGTATGGTAGAATTTATGATGCAGATGGAGGATGAGGTAGTAGCATCCCAGACCTGTGTACTATGTTTGAACAGAGGGGACTATGATAGGATGAGAGAGGAATTGACGACCACGGATTGGAGGAGTACGTTGGTTGGTAGGACGGTGAGGAACAGTGGAGGATTTTTAAAGAGACCTTTTCCGGTACTCAGCAGAAATATATTCCAATGGTGAAGAAGGACTGTAAGAGAAGGGAAAATCAGCCGTGGTTCTCAAGGGAAATTAAGGAGAGTATTAAATCAAAAGCTGAGGTGTTCAGAACGGCTAAAAATAGTGGGTAATCGGAGGATTGGGAAAGTTTTAAACAACAGCAAAGAATGACTAAGAAGGTGATTAAAAAAGGAAAGATAGAATATGAGACTAAACTAGCTTGAAATATCAAAATGACAGTAAAACTTTTTATAAATATATAAACATAGATAGAACATAGAACACTACAGCACAAACAGGCCCTTCAGCCCACTAGTTGTGCCGAACACATCAAAACCTACCCAGCCATAGACCTATCTATAATAACCTTTCAGAACATTACATGTACAGTGGACAATGGGAAACCTGTAGATGTGGTGTAGCTAGATTTCCAGAAGGCATTTGACAAGGTACGCACCAAAGATTGCTTCATAAGATAAAGGTGCACAGTTTCATAGTAATGCATTAACATGGATAGAGGATTGGTTAACTAACAGAAAGCAAAGATTGGAGGTAAATGGATGTTTTTCTGCTTGGCGATCAGTGATTAGTGGTGTGCCTCAGCGATCAATGTTGGGGCCACAATTGTTTACGATTTACATAAATGATTTGGAGTTGGGGACCAAGTGTAATTGTCAAAATTCGTTGATCACACTGAGATGGGTAGAAGAGCAAAGTGTGCAAAGGACACTGAAAGTCTGCAAAGGGATATAGATAGTCTGAGTGGGAGAACAATGTTGGTAAATGTGAGGTCATCATTTTGGTAGAACATAGAACACTCAGCACAAACAGGCCCTTCAGCCCACAAGTTGTGCCGATCATATCAGTATCTACCAGGTCATAGAACTATCTGTAACTCCCAATCCCATTAAATGGTAGGAATAACATCAAAATGGATTATTGTTTAAAAGGTAAAGCATTGCAGCATGTTGTTGTGCAAAGGGACCTGGGTGTCCTTGTGCAGGAATCTCAAAGAGTTGGTTTGCAGGTACAGCAGGTAATTAAGGCAAATGGAATTTTGTCCTTCATTGCCAGAGGAATGCAGTTTGAAAACAGTGAGATTATGTTGCAGCTATCTGAAGTGCTGGTGAGGCCACACTTGGAGTACTGTGTACAGTTTTGGTTTCCTTGCTTGAGAAAGGATATATTGACACTGGAGGGAGTGCAGAGGAGATTCACTAGGTTGATTCTGGAGTTAAGATGGTTGGCTCATGAGGAGACACTGAGTCGACCGGGGCTATTTTGGTGATAGTGACCACAATTCGGTTACGTTCACCTTAGTGATGGATAGGGATAGGCATGAAGCTGGGGGCAGTAGTTATAGCTGGGGGAATGGTAATTATGAGGCCATAAGGAGAGAATTAGGGTGCATAGGTTGGACTAGGAAACTACAGGGACTGGGAACATCTGAAGTGTGGAGCTTATTCAAGGAGCAGCTACTGCGAGTCCTTGATAAGTATGTCCCTGTCAGGCAAGGAGGAAATGGTCGAGTAAGGGAACCATGGTGTACTAAAGTTAATTCGCTGGTTAAAAGGAAAAAGGAGGCTTATGTCAGGATGAGGCTTGAAGGCTCAGTTAGTGCAATGGATAGCTATAGATTAGCCAGGAGGGAGCTAAAGAGTGAGTTGAGAAGAGCTAAAAGGGGACACGAGAAGACTTTGGCTGATAGGATCAAGGAGAATCCTAAAGCTTTCTTTAGATATGTTAAGAATAGAAGATTGGTTAGGGCAAGATTAGGGCCAGTCAGAGACAGCAGTGGGAAGTTGTGCGTGGAGCCTGAAGAGATTGGAGAGGCACTGAACAAATATTTCTCTTCGGTATTCACGCAGGGAGATGTAAATGTAGTTGTGGAGAACACTGGGATACAAGGTTGCAAACTGGAAAGTATTGAAGTAGATAAGGAGGATGTGCTAGATATTCTTGAGGGTTTGAAGTTAGATAAGTCCCCTGGGCTGGACGGGATTTACCCTAGGATTCTCTGGGAGGCAAGAGAGGCGAACCTCTGGCTCTGATCTTCAGGTCGTCGTTGGTTACGGGAATAGTGCTGGAAGACTGGAGGATAGCGAATGTGGTCCCATTGTTCAAGAAGGGAAGAGAGACTTTCTGGGGAATTATAGACTGGTGAGTCTTACTTCTGTTGTGGGCAAGGCATTGGAAAGAATTAATAGGGATAGGATTTATAGTTACTTAGAGGGAAATGAATTGATTGGAGATAGTCAGCATGGTTTTGTGAAGGGTAGGTCGTGCCTTACTAACCTTATTGAGTTTTTTGAAAAAGTGACCAAAGAGGTGGATGGCGGTAAGGCAGTTGACGTGGTATATATGGACTTTAGTAAGGCATTCGATAAGGTGCCCCGTGGAAGGCTTCTGCAGAAAATGCAGATGTATGGGATTGAGGGTGATTTAACTAATTGGATTAGGAATTGGCTAGCTGATAGAAGACAGAGGGCGGTGGTTGATGGAAATTATTCATCGTGGAGTTTGGTTACAAGTGGAGTACCTCAGGGATCTGTTTTGGGGCCTCTGCTGTTTGTAATTTTTATAAATGATCTGGATGAGGGTATTGAAGGATGAATTAGTAAATTTGCGGATGACACCAAAGTCAGATGAGTGGTAGATAGTGACGAGGGGTGTTATAGTTTGCAGAGAGACTTCGACAAGTTGCAGAGCTGGGCTGAGACGTGGCAAATGGAGTTCAATGTGGAAAAGTGTGAGGTAATTCACTTTGGCAGGAATAACAAATGTGTAGAGTATAGGGCTAATGGTAGGACTCTTAATAGTCTTGAAGAACAGAGGATCTTGGTGTATATGTGCATAGATCCCTGAAAGTTGGCAATCAAGTCGATAAGGTTGTTAAGAAGGCATACGGAGTCTTAGCTTTTATTGGTAGGAGGATTGAATTTTGGAGCCGCAACGTCATGTTGCAACTGTACAAAACTCTAGTGCGGCCGCACTTGGAGTATTGTGTGCAGTTCTGGTCCCCACATTATAAGAAAGATGTGGAGGCATTGGAGAGGGTACAGAGGAGGTTTACCAGGATGTTGCCTGGTATGGAGGGCAGATCTTATGAGGAGAGGCTGAGGGATTTGAGGTTGTTTTCGTTAGAAAGAAGGCGGCTAAGAGGAGACCTTATTGAAACATATAAGATGATTAGAGGTTTAGATAGGGTGGACAGTGATAGCCTTTTTCCTAGGATGGAGAAAGCTAGCACGAGGGGACATAGCTTTAAATTAAGGGGTGGTAGTTATAGGACGGATGTCAGAGGTAGGTTCTTTACCCAGAGGGTGGTAAGGGTATGGAATGCCCTGCCTGCTGCAGTTGTAGATGCGCCAAGTTTGGTGGCGTTTAAGAGGTTAGTAGATAAGTTTATGGATGAAAAGGGAATGGTTTAGGTTAGAGGGTCATTGCTTTTTCTTAATTGGTCGGCGCAACATCGAAGGCCGAAGGGCCTGTTCTGCGCTGTAATGTTCTATGTTCTATACACGTTGGAATTCAGAAGAATGAAGGGAGATCTTATAGAAACATAAGAATATGAAGGGAACAGCCCTGATAGAAGTAGGGAAGCTGTTTCTATTAACAGGTGAAACTAGAACTAGGGGGCATAATCCATGCATCTTCAGCAAGTTCTGATTGCCAGGTACACAGTGTCTGACCTGTTGTGATTCACATCAATATCAGGTGACGTGAATTTAATGTTAGGGGAGTCTAGAACTAAAAATCATAGACAAGGATAATGGGTAAAGCTTTTAGAACTGAGGTGAGGAGAAATTTCTTAAGAGAATGATGAATCTATAGAACTCACTAACACAGAAGCCAAAACATTGTCTGATTTCAATCAGAAATTAGATTTTGCTCTTGATGCTAAAGAGATCAAGGGATGTGGGGGAATACAGCATCAGGATATTGAATTTGATGATCAGCTGTGATCATAATGAATGGCCTTCTCTTCCTTCTATTTGCAATGTTAAACGAGGACCCTGAATTTAAAAATGGGATCCCCATTACTTTGCTGTTGGAGGAGGGAAATCGTGCCAGTGTAAAAGCTGTTTTGGGTCTCCTGCTCAATTTCCCTCCAGATTGGTAGATAGGGACAGTGAGGAAGATTATTTAGGATTGCAACAGGATCTGGATCAATTAGGCCAGTGAGTCAATGAATAGCAGATGGAGTTTAACTTAGATAAATGCGAGGTGATGCATTTTGATAGATTGAACCAGGGCAGGTTCACTCAATTAATGGTACGGTGTTGGGGAGAGTTATAGAACAAAGAGATCTAGGGGTACATGTTTATAGCTCCTTGAAAGTGGAGTTAAGGTGACAGAGTGGTGAAGAAGGCATTCAGCATGGATTTGTTTCATTGATCAGAACATTGAATACAGGAGTTGGGACATCTTGTTGAAGTTTATAAAATATTGGTAAGGCCAAACATGGAATACTGTGCACGGTTCTGGTCATCCTATTATAGAAAGGATATTAATAAACTAGAAAGAGTGCAGAAAAGATTTACTGGAATGCTACCGGGACTTAATGGTTTTTTTATATAAGGAGAGGCTGAATTTCCTGGAGTGTTGGGGGCTGAGGGATGATTTTACAGAAGTCAATAAAATGATGAAGGCATAGGTCAGTTGGATAATCAACACCTTTTCCCAAAGGGGAGCCTAAAACTAGAGGTGTAGATTTAAAGTGAGAGGGGAGAGATACAAACATGTCCAGAGGTTCAATGTTTTCACAGAGGCTGCTGAGTGTCTGGAACAAGCTGCCAGAAGTAGTAGTACAATTTTGTCTTTGGAAAAGCATTTAGACAATTACATGGGTACAATGGATATAGAGGGATATGGTCAAATATGGCAACTGGGACTAGTTTAGTGGTTAAAAAAAGTGTGTCCTGGACAAGTTGGGCTGAAGTTTCTATTTCCATGCTGTAAACCTCTAACTTCTAACCTTATTAAGAGACTTAAAAAGCTGTTGTCAGGACTCTAGGTTCTGAATTGTGGGGAGAGATTGTAGCTTTGGAGTATAGGAGACTAAGGGATGATCTTATATAGGTGTATTCGATCATGAGAGTGTGGATAGGGTGAATGCACTCTGTCTTTTCTGTATAGTTGGGGGATCGAGAACTAGAGGGCATATGTTAAAGTTAAGAGGGGGAAGAATTCATGGGAACCTGAGGAGCAACTTTTTTACCCAGAGGATAGTATAAGAACATAAGAAATCGGAGCAGGAGTAGGCCATCTAGCCCGCTCCGCCATTTAATAAGATCATGGCTGATCTGAAGTGGATCAATTCCACTTTCCCGCTTTCTCCCCGTAACCCTTAATTCCCTTGTCTACCAAAAACCTATCTACCCGTGACTTAAATATATTCAGCAAGATAGCCTCCATCACTTCAATTTGAGTGAAGAAGTTCCTCCTCAACTCCGATCTAAACAGCACCCCCTTATTTTGAGGCTGTGCCTTCTAGTCCTGCTAGCCTTTCTAAGTGGGAAGAATCTCTTTACCATTATTCTATCCATCCCCTTCATTATCTTATACGTCTCTATAAGATCCCCCCTCAGCCTTCTAAACTCCAATGAATACAAACCTAGTCTATTCAATCTCTCCTCATAGGCTAACCCCCTCATCTACAGTATCAGCTTAGTGAACCTTCTCTGCACCCCCTCCAAGGCCAATATATCCTTCCTCGAATGCAGCAACCAAAACTGCACACAGTACTCCAGCTGCGGCCTCACCAGTACCCTATACAGCTGCAACAGAACCTCCCTACTTTTATATTCTATCCCCCGCTATAAAGGCCAACATTGCATTCGCCGTCTTGATCACCTGCTGCACCTGCAGACTGTGTTAGGGTTGTTTTCGCTGTAGTTCAGATGAATGGGGGTGGGGGGGCATATTCTCACAGAGACTTATAAAATTCTAACAGGTCTAGACAGGGTAGATGTAGGGAGGATATTCCTGATGGTGGGACAGTCCAGAACCAGGGGTCACAGTCTGAGGATTCAGGTTCGATGTTTTAGGATGAAGGTGAGGAGACATTTCCCAAAGAGTGGTAAACCTGTGAAGTTCATTGCCACAGGAAGTAGTTGATGCCAAAATATTGAATGTATTCAAGAGGCAGCTGAATATAAAATTTGGAGTGAACAGGATCAAAGGTTATGGGGAAAAAGCAGGATTAAGCTATTGAATTGGATGATCAGCCATGATCATAATGAATGGTGGAGTAGGCTTGAAGGTCCTTCTGATTTTCTATGTTTTCTATGTAACTCTTTCAGGTCATTTTGATTTGCCTTTGGAAGGTAACACAATAATTTATTCTTATTTCTAATAACATCCTTGTTATCTAACTGAATCTAAAGAATAACAAATTCAGAGTCATCTGGATTTCATCGAATTATACAGTGCAGCAGGAGACCATTTAGCCCATTGAGTCTGCGCTGACCACAATCCCTCCCAGTCCCTGGGAGGATTTTAGCATGGCCAATCCACCGAACCAATACATCTTTGGACTGTGGGAGGAAACGGGAGCACCTGGAGGAAATTCATGCAGGCATGGAAAGAATGTGCAAACTCCACATAGACAGTGATCCAACCCAGGATTCGAACATGGGATCCTGGCACTGTGAGTCAGCAGTGCTAACCACTATGTCACCGTGCTGCCCAAATTTGGTTCTTCACTCTGAGTTATAACCACTAAAACATTCTGCTTCTGTTTTCCTTCCTTATCAAAATACCTCTTCAGCATATTCACATGACATACTCTGTGAGTTTTCCTTTTATCTGATTTGATTTATTATTGTCTCATGTATTAGTATCCAGTGAAAAGTATTGTTTCTTGCATACTAAACAGACAAAACATACCATCATAGGGAAGAAAAGGAGGAGTGTAGAATGTGGTGTTACAGTCACAGCTTGGGTGTAGAGAAAGATCAATGTGAGGTAGACCCTTCAGAGTCTGATGGCAGCAGAGAAGAAACTGTTTTTGAGTCAGTTGATACGTGTCCTTAGGCTTTTGTAAAGTGTACGTCCGGAAGGGTGTGGGGTCCTTAATTACGCTGGCTGCTTTTCTGAAGCAGCGGGAAGTGTAGATAGTGTCAATGGAAGGGAGACCGGTTTGCATGAAGAATGGTCTTCGTTCACGACCCTTTGTAATTTCTTGGAGTCTTAGACAAAGCAAGGGCCTTATCAAACTGTGATACAACCAGAAAGAATGCTCTCTGTGGTGTATCTGTAGGCGTTGGTGAGAATTGTAGTGGACATGCCAAATTTCCTTAGTCTCCTGTGAAAGTAGAAGTGTTGGTAGGCTTTCTTGTTGCCACACCAGTTCACCAGATTCTCTATCTCTAGCTCCTGTATTGTGTCACATAATTGAATGAGATCTGACCCAATTGATTGGCTCAGATCTCAAATAATGGCATTACACTTAGTCCCTTCCTCCAGATCGGTCAGTTAAACAGTCAAACAGTTAAAACCTCAGCACCGATCCCTGGGGCACTCCACTGCCAACCAGAATAGGACCCATTGAGTCCTACTCTCAGCTTCCTATTAGACAACCAAATCTCTATCCACGCTAATAACTTATCCTCAACTCCTTGCACCCTAACATCTGAAATGTGGAGCTTATTCAAGGAGCAGCTACTGTGAGTCCTTGATAAGTATGTCCCTGTCAGGCAAGGAGGAAATGGTCGACTAAGGGAAGCATGGTGTACGAAAAAAGTTAATTCACTGGTTAAAAGGGAAAAGGAGGCTTATGTCAGGATGAGGCTTGAAGGCAGGGAGATGTAAATGTAGTTGTGGAGAACACTGGGATACAGGGTTGTAAACTGGAAAGTATTGAAGTAGATAGGGAGGATGTGCTAGATATTCTTGAGGGTTTGAAGTTAGATAATCCCCTGGGCCAGACGGGATTTACCCTAGGATTCTCTGGGAGGCAAGAGAGGTGATTGCAGAGCCTCTGGCTCTGATCTTCAGGTCGTCGTTGGTTACAGGTATGTGCCGGAAGACTGGAGGATAGTGAATGTGGTCCCATTATTCAAGAAAGGGAAGTGAGACTTTCTGGGAATTATAGACCGGTGAGTCTTACTTCTGTTGTGGGCAAAGTATTGGAGAGAATTATTAGGGATAGGATTTATAGTTATTTAGAGAGAAATGAATTGATTGGGGATAGTCAGCATGGTTTTGTGAAGGGTAGGTCGTGCCTTACTAACCTTATTGAGTTTTTTGAAAAAGTGACCAAAGAGGTGGATGGCGGTAAGGCAGTTGATGTATATATGGACTTTAGTAAGGCGTTCGATAAGGTGCCCCATGGAAGGCTTCTGCAGAAAATGCAGATGTATGGGATTGAGGGTGATTTAGCTAATTGGATTAGGAATTGGCTAGCAGATAGAAGACAGAGGGTGGTGGTTGATGGAAATTATTCATCATGGAGTTCGGTTACAAGTGGTGTACCTCAGGGATCTATTTTGGGGCCCCTGCTGTTTGTAATTTTTATAAATGATCTGGATGAGGTATTGAAGGATGGATTAGTAAATTTGCGGATGACACCAAAGTCGGAGGAGTGGTAGATAGTGAAGAGGGGTGTTATAGTTTGCAGAGAGACTTGGACAAGTTGCAGAGCTGGGCCGAGAGGTGGCAAATGGAGTTTAATGTGGAAAAGTGTGAGGTAATTCACTTTGGCAGGAATAACAAATGTGTAGAGTATAGGGCTAATGGTAGGACTCTTAATAGTGTTGATGAACAGAGGGATCTTGGTATATATGTGCATAGATCCCTGAAAGTTGGCAATCAAGTCGATAAGGTTGTTAAGAAGGCATACGGAGTCTTAGCTTTTATTGGTAGGGGGATTGAATTTCGGAGCCGCAACGTCATGTTGCAACTGTACAAAACTCTAGTGCGACCGCACTTGGAGTATTGTGTGCAGTTCTGGTCCCCACATTATAAGAAAGATGTGGAGGCATTGGAGAGGGTACAGAGGAGGTTTACCAGGATGTTGCCTGGTATGGAGGGCAGGTCTTATGAAGAGAGGCTGAGGGATTTGAGGTTGTTTTCAAAGAACAAACAAAGAACAAAGAACAACACGCACGGGAAACAGGCCCTTCGGCCCAACGAGCCCGCGCCGCCATCCTAACGTCTTAATGACATATAGAGACCAATATAGGGACAATTTGTTACCCAGCCTAAGAGCACATTTTGGGATGTGGGAGGAAACCAGAGCACCCAGAGAAAACCCACACAACCACGGGGAGAACGCGCAAACTCCTGCAGACACAGGCCCAAATCCATGTGTCTGCACAGCAACAGCGATAGTCTCTGAGCTGTCATGTTGCCCATTTGATGGTCCAGTTTAAGCATACAGTAACGATGTGAAGCACTAGGCCACTCCTGAAGTAACCTCCAGGAGCAGCCCTCGCACGACCTGCCGAATGCATACACCTTGTTGGTCAACAAGGTGGACCGAATAGCCTGTGGAAACAATTAAAGTATTTAAACAGTCAAAATTTTCATTAGAAAGAAGGCGGCTAAGAGGAGACCTTATTGAAACATATAACATGATTAGAGGTTTAGATAGGGTGGACAGTGATAGCCTTTTTCCTAGGATGGAGAAAGCTAGCGCGAGGGAACATAGCTTTAAATTAAGGGGTGATAGTTATAGGACGGATGTCAGAGGTAGGTTCTTTACCCAGAGGGTGATAAGGGTATGGAATGCCCTGCCTGCTGCAGTTGTAGATGTGCCAAGTTTGGTGGCGTTTAAGAGGTCAGTAGATAAGTTTATGGATGAAAAGGGAATGGTTTAGGTTAGAAGTTCATTGCTTTTTCTTAATTGGTCGGCGCAACATTGAGGGCCGAAGGGCCTGTTCTGCGCTGTAATGTTCTATGTTCTATCTTTGAATGTTGATTGTTCATCTTTTTTTCTTAAGGGTGGAGGTGTGACAGTACTAGATTTAATAAATGTATTTTCATTTGTGCAGTTGTATGCAGGCCCTGAGATGTCTGCTTAGAAGTCCTATTGTTGCTGTTTAAATGGACTCTGCCTCATGCAATATCTAGGATTTTTATAGTCCTGAATTGTTTGAGAAGGAGTGATGGATAGGTCAGGTACTCTGGACAGTTTTCCTTTCAATGGGGAGGCAATGGCATTATCGCTCGACTGTGAATCCAGAAACCCAGATAATGTTCTGAGGACCTGAGTTTGAATCCTGCTATCATGGAATTTGAATTCAATAAAAAATATGCACTGATGACCATGAAACCATCGTCGATTGTTAGAAAAAACCCATCTGGTTCAATAATGTCCTTGAGAGAAGGAAATTTGTCATCCTTACCTGGTCTAGTCTACATGTGATTCCAGAACTACAGCAATGTGGTTGACTCTCAACTGCCCTCTGAAATGGCTTAGCAAGCCACTCAGTTGTATCAATCACTACAAAGTATCAACAAAGAAATAAAAACGGACAGATCATCTGGCAGTTACCTAGGCGCTGGAAACGACAAAGGCAAAACAAATAGGCCTATTCATTTGTAAAGTCCTCCAAACTAAGATCGGGGAGCTAATGCCAGAATTGGAAGAACTGTCTCATAGACCAGTCAAGCAACAGCCTGACATAGCCATTCTTATGGAATCATATCTTACAGATAACACCCCAGACTACCACACTACTATTATTACCAGGGATCTTGGGGTACAAGTACATAGCTCTTTGAAAGTTGGCACCCAGGTTGATAAAGTTGTTAAGAAGGCGTACGGTGTGTTAGCTTTCATTGGTAGAGGGATTGAATTTAGGAGCCGTGATGTTATGTTACAACTGTACAAAACTCTGGTGCGGCCGCACTTGGAGTATTGTGTACAGTCCTGGTCGCCGCATTATAAGAAAGACGTGGAAGCATTGGAAAGGATGCAGAGGAGGTTTACCAGGATGTTGCCTGGTATGGTGGGAAGGCCTTATGAGGAAAGGCTGAGGGACCTGAGGTTATTTTCGTTAGAGAGAAGAAGGTTACGTGGTGACCTAATTGAGGCGTTTAAGATGATCAAGGGATTGGATAGGGTGGATAGTGAGAGCCTTTTTCCTCGGATGGTGATGACCAACACGAGGGGACATAACTTTAGATTAAGAGGTGGTAGTTATGGACGGATGTCAGAGGCAGGTTCTTTACACAGAGGGTGGTGAGAGCGTGGAATGCCCTGTCTGCAGCAGTTGTGGACTCGCCTACTTTGGGGGCATTCAAATGGTCGGTGGATAGGCATATGGATGACATTGGAATAGTTTAGGTTAGAGGGTCCACTGGCCGGCACAACATCGAGGGCCGAAGGGCCTGTACTGCGCTGTAATGTTCTATGTTCTATTACCAAGCATGGATATGTCTAATCCCAATGGCAGGACAGTCCCAGCAGAGGTGGCAGCACAGTGGTAGACAGTCAAAAGGGAGTTTCCCTGGGCATTCTTAAATTGACTCCTGACCCCATGAAGTCTTATTGCTTCAGGTTAAACATGGGCAAGGAAATCTCTGTTAGGGTGAAATCAAAGTGATGGATACAAAATAGTTACCTGGCAAACAAAATGGACTCTGGGAGGCACAGACAGTACACAAAGAGTTAAACCTGTAGTGTTTAAACTGTCAAACCTTGAGGCACTTTAAATTTGAGATAACAGCAGACCCAGAACAATGAATTTGATAACAAGATCAGCCACCGAAAGGGATATAACTGATAAATGTATCTACTCTATGTACAATGATGTGTTAATGATCAATCTCCATACCTGTCTGCTTATAATGATGTGTTAATTATCGATGTCCATATCTATCTACTCAATGTGTGACAATATGCTAATACCTAATGTCCGAACTATCTATTAACTAAAATGTATAAAAGATCTCAACTGCCATTGTGTAGTGAGAAGGTGGCTGCCAGTACTACAGAGTACAAGTGCTTCTCCCAAAACTTTGTCCGAATAAAACTGTTTTGTGGAACCTCCAAAATCTGACACCAAAGTGGTGAATTTCCCACAATAGCTTTTACTGGTTATCATGTACTGTCCTCCTCCAGCTAACGAATCAGTACTCCTCCATGTTGAACAACACTTGGAGGGAGTAATGACAGTGGCAAGGGTACAAAATGTACTCTGGGTGGGTCATTTCAATGACCACCACCAAAAGTGGCTCAGCTGCAGCATTAGACTTGTTCTAGAGAGAACTTCAGTGTTTGGTACTTTGTCTTGCCATCTGATGCCACAAGTCACGTGGAAATGTCTTGCATGCCTTCGATACGTAGTCCACATTGCGGAGGCATACAAGAGGGTAGTAAGTACCAGGGCCCTGTACACCTTCAGTTTTGATGCTGGGCTGATTCCTCGATGTTTCCATACAGTGGAGCACAGTCTACAAAAGCAGAACTTACTTTTGCAATTCTGCAGTTAACTTCAGTGTCAGTAGTCACTGCTCGAGAGAGGGTGCTGCAAAGATAAGTGAACCCTCTTAACTGTGGAATTAACCTAGTGAATGTCCTCTGCACCCCCTCCAGTGCCAGTATATCCTTTCTCAAGTAAGGAAACCAAATCTGTACACAGTACTCCAGGTGTGGCCTCACCAGCACCTGATACAGCTGTAACATAACCTCACTGTTTTTAAAGTCCATCCCTCTAGCAATGAGGACAAAATTCCATTTGCCTTCTTAATTACCTGCTGCATCTGCAAACCTACTCCTTGTGTTTCTTGCACAAGGACACCCAGTTCCCTTTGCACAGCAGCATGCTGCAATTTTTTACCATTTAAATAATCGTCCATTTTGCTGTTATTCTAACCAAAATAGATGGCCTCACATTACCAACATTACACTCCATTTGCAAGACCCCCATCTGCTCACTTAGACTACCTATATCCCTTTGCAGACTTTCAGCATTCTCTGCACACTTTGCTCTGCCACTCATCTTAGTGTCATCTGCGAATTTTGACACATTGCACTTGGTTCCCAACTCCAAATCATCTATGTAAATCTTAAGCAATTGCAATCCTAACACTAATCCCTGAGGCACACCACTAGTCACTGATTGCCAAACTAGAAAAACTCTTAGCCTTCTGTTAGTTAAGCAATTCTCTATCCATGCTAATACATTTCCTGCAACACTGTGCACCTTTATCTTATGTAGCAGTCTTTGGTGCAGTACCTTGTCAAATGCTTTCTTGAAATCCAGATGAACTACATCCACAGGTTTCCCATTGTCCACTGCATATGTACTGTTATCAAGGAATTCCATCAAATTAGTCAAAATGCCCTTTTATGAACCCATGCTGCGTCTTCATAATGGGACAATTTAGAACATAGAACATAGAAAAACTACTGCACTAACAGGCCCCTCGGCCCACAAGTTGCACCGAGTATATCTCTACCTACTTGCTTACTTATAACCCTCTATCTTACTAAGTCTCATGTACACATCGAAAAGTCTCTTGAAAGACCCTATCGAATCCGCCTCCACCACCACTACCACCACCAGCAGCCAATTCCACGCACCACCACACTCTAAGTGAAAAACGTACCCCTGACATCTGCTCTGTACCTACTTTCCAGCATCCTAAACCTGCGTCCTCTTGTGGCAGCCATTTCAGACCTGGGAAAAAGCCTCTGAGAATCCACTCCATAGAACCATAGAAAATTACAAACAGGCCTTTTGACCCTTCTTGTCTGTGCCGAACCAATTTTTGCCTAGTCCCGCTGACCTGCACTCGATCAATACCTCTCAACATCTTATACACCTCTATCAGGTCACCTCTCATCCTTCATCTTTCAAAGGAGAAAAGACTGAGCTCTCTCAATCTATCTTCATAAGGCATGCCACTTAATCCAGGCAACATCCTTGTAAATCTCCTCTGCATCTTTTTTATGGCTTCCACATTCTTCCTGTAGTGAGATGACCAGAACTGAGCACAGTATTCCAAGTGGGGTCTGAGAACATAATGCTGCAGCTTATACAGCTGCAAAATTATCTTCCGACTCCTAAGCTCAATTCCTTAATAGATGAAGGCCAGTACATCATACGCCTTCTTAATCACATCCTCTACCTGCGAAGCTGCTTTGAGCGTCCTATGAACCCAGACCCCAAGATCCTTCTATCTTCTAAGCTTCTAAGAGTCTCACCCTTAATATTACATTTCTTCATCCCATTTGACCTGCCAAAGAGAACCATAACACACCTATCTGGGTTGAAATCCATCTGCCACTTCTCCGCCCAGTCTTGCATCCTATTTATGTCTTGTTGCAACTTCTAACATCCCTCCAAACTATCCACAACACCAACAATCTTCGTGTCATCAGCAAACTTACCAACCCATCCCTCCACTTCTTCATCTAGGTCATTTGGAATACTGTGTCCAGTTCTGGTCGCCTTACTACCGGAAGGACGTGGAGACTCTGGAGAGAGTGCAGAGGAGGTTTACCAGGATGCTGCCTGGTATGGAAGGTCTGAGTTACGAGGAGAAGTTAGGCAAATTGGGGCTGTTTTCCTTAGAAAGACATAGACTTAGAGGAGATCTAATAGAGGTGTACAAGATTATGAGGGGTATAGATAGAGTAAACAGGGTTAAGCTTTTTCCTAGGATGGACTCAAATAGCACGAGGGGTCACGGGCTTAGGGTGAGGAGGGTAAGGTATAATTTGGATGCTAGAGGGAGTTTTTTCACACAGAGGGTGGTGGGGGTATGGAATGCGCTGCCAAGTAAAGTGGTGGAGGCAGGTACTCTGGAGTTATTTAAGAAATACTTAGATGGGCACATGAACAGAATGGGAATGGAGGGGTATAGAAAACTGATTTAAAATAGAGATCATGAGCCTTGGGAGTCCCTGGGAAGTGTGTAAATAGATGATGATATTGATGTACTTGTTTTTATCCTACAGGTGCTTTGGTCCACCTTGTTGTCTAACGAGGGGCATACACGCGATGGGTCGTGAGAGGGCTGCTCTTGGATTTTTTTTTCGAGAGTATCCTAGTGCTTCACGTCGTTAGTGTACGCTTGACCTGGACCATTTGATGGGCAACACGACAGCTCAGTGACTATCGCTGTGCTGTGCAGATACATGGATTTGGGCCTGTGTCTGTGGGAGTTTGCGCATTCTCCCCGTGCTTGCGTGGGTTTTCTCCAGGTGCTCCGGTTTCCTCCCACATCCCAAAGATGTGCTCTTAGGCTAATTGGCAAAACAAATTCTCCCTAAATTGTCTCAAATTTGGTTTTGAATCTATAGATCTATAAACATAGACAGGGATCACGGGTAAAGGTGGAAACATCAGGGTGGCAGCGGGGGCTCGTTGGGCCAAAGGGCCTGTTTCCTGTGCTGTTTTGTTCTTTGTTCTTTATTTATAAAAAATCACAAACAGCAAGGGTTCTAGAACAGATTCCTGGGGCAGTCCACTGGTGACCGACCTCCATGCAGAAAAAGACCCAAGTGCAGCCACTCTCTGCCTTCTGTGAACAAGCCAGTTCTGGATCCACAAGACAACATCCCCTTGGATCCCATGCCCCCTCACTTTCTCAATAAGCCTTGCATGGGGATTTATATCCAGATGTCTCGCTATTTCTTCCTTGATGATAGATTCAAGCATTTTCCCTACTACAGAAGTTAAACTAACTGACCTATCGTTACCCATCTTTTGTCTACCTCCTTTTTTAAACAGTGGCATTTGCTGCTTTCCAATCTGCGGGAACAACCCCAAAGTCTAGTGCATTTTGATAAATTACCACGAGTGCATTTGCTATTTCTCCCACCATCTCTTTTAGTACCTTGGAATGCATTCTATCTGAACCAGGAAACATGTCTACCTTTAGCCCCCATTAACTTGCCCAACACTACCTCTTTTGTGATAATCATAGTTTTGAGGTCCTCACCTACCATAGCTTTCCTGTCATCAATTTTTGGCATCTTATTTGTGTTTTCCACTGTGAAGACCAATACAAAATACCTGTTCAATGCTTCAGTTCTTTCCTCATTTCCAGTTATTACATCCCTCTTCTCATCCTGTAAAGGATTAATGTTTACTTTAGCCATTCTTTCTTCTTTTTATATATTTGTAGAAATGTTTGCTGTCTGTTTTTATATTCTGAGCTAGTTTACTTTCATAATCCATCTTACTTTCCTTTATAGCTTTTCTCATAGCTTTCTGTTGACCTTTAAAAGTTTCCCAATCCTCTAGTTTCCCGCTAATCTTTGCCCCTTTGTATGCATTTTCTTTTAAACTGAACTGGACTAGCCATATAAATACTGTGGCTGCAAGAAAAGAATGTGGAGATGCCAGCGTTGGACTGGGGTAAACACAGTAAGAAGTCTTACAACACAGAAGTCCAACCAGAACTCTCCACTCACCTGACAAAGGGGCAAACCCTGAAAGCTTGTGGGTTTACTATCAAATAAACTGATTGGACTTTAACCTGGTGTTGTGAGACTTCTTCTACAAGGTCAGGTCAGGGACTAGGAATCCTGTGATGAGTAACTCACCTTCTGATTCCACAAAGCCTATCCACCATCTACAAGGCATAGGTCAGGATTGTGATGCAATATTCCCCACTTGCCTGAATGGATATAGCTTCAACAACACTCTAGGAACCTGATGTCATTGAGGACAAAGCAGCCACTTGATTGGTACCACATCCACAAACATTCATTCCCTCCACGTGTAGTGGCAGCAGTGTGTACTATCTACACAATGCACTGCAGCAATTCACCAAAGATCTTTAGACAGCATCTTCCAAACCCACAACCACTTTCATCTAGAACTACAAGAGTACGCAGGGGTATATGAGAACAATACCACTTGCAAGTTTCTCTCCAAGCTGTGTGAATTCAATAAAAGAAATTCTGATGACCATGAAACCATTGTCAACTATAAAAAAAAAAACTATCTGGTTTACTGATGTCTTTTAAGGAAAAAATCTGCCATCCATTCCTGATGTGACATACATGTGACTCCAGAGCCAGAACAATGTGGTTGATTCTTAACTTCCCTCTGAAATGGAGGGCAGTTAGAGACGAGCAATAAACGCTGGCCCAGCTATCAATGCTCTCGTAGGATGAACAAAAGAAAAACCATCATGACTTGGAAATATATCACTGTTCCTTTGCAGCTGCCGGGTCAAAATCCTAAACTTCCCTCCCTACTGGCATTGTGAGTCATCCTATAACATGTTTCAAGGCAGCATGTTGTTCCCTGGGAGCAGCACGGAGAGGCAGCGATTTGGGAGAGCGTGAAGTTTGAGTGTTAAGTAGTATTTAACTTTTCTCTGTTTAAAATAGCGAGCGGGGGTAGTTTTTGCCGTTTTTATTTAAACTAACTGGAAACCGGAAGTCGTCACTAGGAGGCTGCCGGTAGTTGTAGTTTTCTCTGTCTCTATAAATTGGTAAGAACTCAGTAAGAATTTAGCAACACCAATTATTAATCCAACCGATTTATTTGATAGTGAAAAAGCGAGCTTTCAACACTCCCGTGTCTTCATCAGGCAAGTGCAGTGTTCTGGTCTGCAATAGCACACATCCTATAAATTGGTCCAGAGAGGAAACCCGATACTCTACACAGGTAGAGTATCCCACCCTCCCCCCTCCTCTAACCTAATAATAAAAGTGTGTGGGAAGTTTTTTTTCTCTCCTGGAAATTAAAGTATCAGGGATGGCAGTGCAGGCAGTACGTTGCACCTCCTGTAGTATGTACGAGGTGAGGGACACCAGTAGTGTTCCTGCTGATTATACCTGCAGGAAGTGTGCCCATTTGCAGCTCCTTGAGGATCGTGTTAAGGAGCTGGAGCTGGAATTAGAGGAACTCAGGGTAATTCGAGAGGTTGAGGAGGATATTGGCAGGAGTGACAAAGAGATAGTCACTCCAAAAAGTGATTCTTGGGTAACTGTTAGGAGGAGGGGTAAGAAGCAATCGGGGAGACAATCCCCTGGGGCTGTTCCCCTCCAAAATAAATTTTCTGTCTTGGAGGTTACAGTTGAGGAAGAATCAACTGGAGCTGACCAAAGGGAGCAGGTCTCTGGGGGTGAGCCTGCTGAGAATGCTCAGGTGGGTAGGGGGAATAAGAGATTGGGCCTAGTGATTGGAGACTCCATAGTTAGAGGGACAGATAGGACAGTAAATAGTAATAAAAGTGACTCAGGGCTGGTGTGTTGTCTCCCAGTGGCTGGGGTCCAGGACGTCGCAGATCGGGTTTTTAAGATTCTTAAGGGAGAGGGGAGTCAACCCCAAGTCATAGTTCATGTAGGGACACATGATATAGGAAGGACGAGGGAAGGGGATATTAAACAGAAATTTATGGAGTTGGGGTGGAAACTTAGGACCAAAACTGGCAGAGTGGTTATCTCTGGACTCTTGCCTGTGCCAAGGGATAGTTTGGAGAAGAATAGAGAGAGGGAATGTTTGAACTCGTGGCTGCGGGGATGGTGCAGGAGGGAGGGGTTCAGGTTCCTGAACAATTGGGACTCATTCTGGGATAGGTGGGAACTCTACAAGAGAGATGGTCTACACCTGAACCAGAGGGGAACTAATATCTTGGGGGGAAAATTTGCTAAGGCTATGCAGGGGGTTTTAAACTGATTCGGGGGGGGTGGGATCCTAAGTAGTTGGGGTGCTAAGAGGGATGAGAGTAAGGGGGTCATAGAGGAAAGCTGTAAAATACAGCAGCGTACAGGTGGGGAAGGGCATGGTTTGAAATGCGTATACTTTAATGCAAGGAGTATTCGCAATAAGGGGGAGGAACTTGCAGCTTGGACCAGTACCTGGAACTTCGATGTTGTGGCCATTTCAGAGACTTGGGTAGAGCAGGGACAAGAATGGATGTTGCAGGTTCTGGGGTTCAAATGCTTTAGTCGGAGTAGAGAAGGAGGTAGAAGGGGGGGAGGAGTGGCATTATTAGTCAAAGACTGTATCACAGTGACAGAAAAGAAGTTTGATGAGGACTTGTCTGTTGAGGTAGTATGGGCTGAGATTAGAAACAGGAAAGGAGAGGTCACCCTGTTGGGAGTCTTTTATAGACCTCCTAAAAGTTCTAGAGAGGTTGAGGAAAGGATTGCAAAGTCAATTCTGGTCAGGAGTGAAAGTAATAGGGTAATTGTTATGGGGGACTTTAACTTTACTAATATTGATTGGAATAGCTATAGCTCTAGCTCGTTAGAGGGGTCAGTTTTCATACAAAGTGTGCAGGAAGGTTTTTTGACTCAGTATGTAGATAGGCCAACTAGAGGTGAGGCTACATTGGATTTGGTGCTGGGCAATGAGCCAGACCAGGTGTTAGGCTTGGAAGTTAGTGAACATTTTGGTGATAGTGACCACAATTCGGTTACGTTCACCTTAGTGATGGATAGGGATAGGCATGAAGCTGGGGGCAGTAGTTATAGCTGGGGGAAGGGTAATTATGAGGCCATCAGGAGAGAATTAGGGTGCATAGATTGGACTAGGAAACTACAGGGACTGGGAACATCTGGAATGTGGAGCTTATTCAAGGAGCAGCTGCTGCGAGTCCTTGATAAGTATGTCCCTGTCAGGCAAGGAGGAAATGGTCGAGTAAGGGAACCTTGGTGTACGAAAAAAGTTGATTTGCTGGTTAAAAGGAAAAAGGAGGCTTATGTCAGGATGAGGCTTGAAGGCTCAGTTAGTGCAATGGATAGCTATAGATTAGCCAGGAGGGAGCTAAAGAGTGAATTGAGGAGAGCTAAGAGGGGACACGAGAAGACTTTGGCTGATAGGATTAAGGAGAATCCTAAAGCTTTCTTTAGATATGTTAAGAATAGAAGATTGGTTAGGGCAAGATTAGGGCCAGTCATAGACAGCAGTGGGAAGTTGTGCGTGGAGCCTGAAGAGATTGGCGAGGCACTGAATAAATATTTCTCTTCGGTATTCACGCAGAGTGCTGGAAATGTAGCTATGGAGAACACTGAGGTACAGGGTTGCAAATTGGGAAGTATTGTAGTAGATAGGGAGGATGTGTTAGAAATTCTCGAGGGTTTGAAGTTGGATAAGTCCCCTGGGCCGGACGGGATTTACCCTAGGATTCTCTGGGAGGCAAGAGAGGAGATTGCAGAGCCTCTGGCTCTGATCTTCAGGTCGTCGTTGGTTACGGGTGTGGTTCCGGAGGACTGGAGGATAGCGAATGTGGTCCCATTGTTCAAGAAGGGGAAGAGAGACCTTCCAGGGAATTATAGGCCAGTGAGTCTTACTTCTGTTGTGGGCAAAGTATTGGAGAGAATTATTAAGGATAGGATTTATAGTTATTTAGAGAGAAATGAATTGATTGGGGATAGTCAGCATGGTTTTGTGAAGGGTAGGTCGTGCCTTACTAACCTCATTGAGTTTTTTGAAAAAGTGACCAAAGAGGTGGATGGGGGTAAGGCGGTTGATGTGGTATATATGGACTTTAGTAAGGCGTTTGATAAGGTGGCCCATGGAAGACTTCTGCAGAAAATGCAGATGTATGGGATAGAGGGTGATTTAGCTAATTGGGTTAGGAATTGGCTAGCAGATAGAAGACAGAGGGTGGTGGTTGATGGGAGATATTCATCTTGGAGTTCGGTGACAAGTGGTGTACCTCAGGGGTCTGTTTTGGGGCCCCTGCTGTTTGTAATTTTTATAAATGATCTGGATGAGGGTATTGAAGGATGGATTAGTAAATTTGCAGATGACACTAAAGTCGGTGGAGTGGTAGATAGTGAAGAGGGGTGTTATAGTTTGCAGAGAGACTTGGACAAGTTGCAGAGCTGGGCCGAGAGGTGGCAAATGGAGTTATAGGAAAAGTGTGAGGCACTTTGGCAGAAATAATAAATGTGTAGAGTATAGGGCTAATGGTAGGATTCTAATAGTGTTTGATGAACAGAGGGATCTTGGTGTGTATGTGCATAGATCCCTGAAAGTAGGCAGTCAGGTCGAGAAGGTTGTTAGGAAGGCATACGGAGTCTTGGCTTTTATTGGTAGAGGGATTGAATTTCAGAGCCGCAACGTCATGTTGCAACTGTACACTGCAACTCCTTGCATTAAAGTATACGCATTTCAGACCATGCCCTACCCCACCCGTACGCTGCTGTGTTTTACAGCTTTCCTTTATGACCCCCTTACTCTCATCACTCTTAGCACCCCATCTACTTAGGATCCCACCACCCCCTGAATCAGTTTAAAGCCCCCTGCATAGCCTTAGCAAATTTTCCCCCCAAGATATTAGTTCCCCTCTCGTTCAGGTGTAGACCATCTCTCTTGTAGAGGTCCCACCTATCCCAGAATGAGTCCCAATTGTTCAGGAACCTGAACCCCTCCCTCCTGCACCATCCCCGCAACCACGAGTTCAAACATTCCCTCTCTCTATTCTTCTCCAAACTATCCCTTGGCACAGGCAAGAGTCCAGAGATAACCACTCTGCCAGTTTTGGCCCTAAGCTTCCACCCCAACTCCATAAATTTCTGTTTAATATCCCCTTCCCTCGTCCTTCCTATATCATGTGTCCCTACATGAACTATGACTTGGGGTTGACTCCCCTCTCCCTTAAGAATCTTAAAAACCCGATCTGCGACATCCTGGACCCCAGCCCCTGGGAGGCAACACACCAGCCCTGAGTCACTTTTATTACTAAGTCGATAAGGTTGTTAAGAAGGCATACGGAGTCTTAGCTTTTATTGGTAGGGGGATTGAATTTTGGAGCCGCAACGTCATGTTGCAACTGTACAAAACTCTAGTGTGGCCGCACTTGGAGTATTGTGTGCAGTTCTGGTCCCCAATTATAAGAAAGATGTGGAGGCATTGGAGAGGGTACAGAGGAGAGGTTTACCAGGATGTTGTCTGGTATGGAGGGCAGGTCTTCTGAGGAGAGGCTGAGGGATTTGAGGTGTTTTCGTTAGAAAGGAGGCGGCTAAGAGGGGACCTTATCGAAACATATAAGATGATTAGAGGTTTAGATAGGGTGGACAGTGATAGCGTTTTTCCTAGGATGGAGAAAGCTAGCACGAGGGGGACACAGCTTAATTAAGGGGTGATAGTTATAGGACGGATATCAGAGGTAGGTTCTTTACCCAAAGGGTGGTTCGGGAGTGGAATGCCCTGCCTGCAGCAGTTGTAGATGCGCCAAGTTTGGTGGCGTTTAAGAGGTTAGTTGATAAGTATATGGAAGAGAGGGAATGGTTTAGTTTGGAGGGGCATTGCTTTTTATATTGGTCAGCGCAACATCGAAGGCCGAAGGGCCTGTTCTGTGCTGTAATGTTCTATGTTCTAGCAGCTCACCACTACCTTCTCAGGAGTAATTAGGGATGGGCAGTCCCACAACAGAATGAAAAAATGATTTGAGGTGTATAAGATTATGAGGGATATGGACAGAGTGAACAGGCAGCAGCTATTCCCTTTGGTTCAGGGGTCAGTTATGTGGGGGACAGTTTTGGTGTAAGGGACAGTAGATTCATAGAGCCGTAGAGGTTTGCAGCAATGGAAACAGGCCCTTCAACCCAACTTGTTCATGCTGCCTTTTTCTTTAAACCTCTAAGCTAATCCTAATTTCGCACTTTTGGCCCATATCCCTCTATATCCATTATACCCATGTAACTGTCTAGATGCATTTTAAAAGACCTGCCTCTACTACTACCTCTGGCAGCTTGTTCTGGACACTCACCACCGTTTGTGTGAAAAAATTGCTCCACTGGACACTTCTGTATCTCTCCCCTCTCATCTTAAACCTATGCCCTCGAGTTTTAGGCTCTCCTACCTTTAGGAAAAGATATTGACTATCTAGGTTGTCTACACACCATTTAGGGGGGATTTGAAAAGAGAAAACTCATCGAGGGTGGTGGGAATCTGAAATGCACTGCCTGGAGGTTGGAAACCTTACAACTTTGAAAAGTATTTGGATGAGCAGTTGAAATATCACACTGTTCATCGACATGGGACAAGTGTAGGAAAATGGATTCAGTATAACTTTATTGGTAATTACTATTGGTGAGGACCCACTGAGCTGAATGGTCTTTTCTGCTCTGTACGACTCTATGGCATCGCAGGAATCATAGTGGGCTAGACAAAAAATTCAGCAGACCATTCAAATGTCTATTGAACTCGGGCAGGAATTTCTGGTCCAAGAGCGCGTGCAACTGGCAAATCCCATCCATAAATTCTATGACTTCCCATAATAGTGTCCTTTTCCTTTTACATTGTCTCGAGTCTTTGGTATACCACGTATTTCCAAATTTGATTCACTGACCCCGTTAATTAGTTTAAAACTCTCTCTACTTCTCTGGTTATGCAGCTCTCAAGAATACCAGTCTCGACACAGTTTAGATGTGTAGAACCATTCAGATCCCTCTTCCCTACTGGTGCCAGTACCATGAACAGGAACCCATTTCTCTCACATTGTTCTGTGAACCATACATTTATTTCTGTAATCTTAATTGTCCTTTGCTAATTTGAACATGGCTCTGGTAATAATCTAGGAATTTACACCTTTGAGGTTTTGCTTCTTAATTTTGTACCTAGTTCATCACATTATGTAAAACCTCTTCCCTCATTTTGCCTAAGTGGGTGCGACATACATGAACCACAAGCTCCAGATCCTCTCTCTCCAAGTTCCTCTCCTGCTAGGAGCAGACATCCTAAACTCTGGCAACCTTCTACCTCTTAAATCTATACCCCCGATTCTCAACCCCTCTACTATTGAAAGAAATGCCTTCATATCATTCTATCTATCCCCTCAGAATATCAAGAATTATCAAGTTCTCTCTCAATCTTTGCTTCTCTGGAGAAATCATTCCCTGTTTTCATCAATAGTGATGAAGTGGGAATGATCGAGAACTTCAAGTTTCTAACCTGTCCAGATCACCAACAACCTGTCCTGGTCCCTGAAAGAAATGCCTTCCTGTCACCCTGTCTATGCCATAATATTTTACACATTTATCAAGTTCTCTCTCAACCATTGCTGAGTCTATAGTTAAGAAAGTCCACAGTGCCTTTACTTTCTCAGGAGGCTCAGGAATTTGGCATGTTCACGACGACACTCATCAATTTTTACAGGTGTACCACAGAAGCATTCTTTTCAGATGTATCACAGTTTGGTATGGCTCCTGCTCTGACCAAGACCACAAGAAACTACAAAGGATTGTGAACGTAGCCCAGTCCATCGCACAAACCAGCCCTCCATCCATTGACTCGGTCTACACTTCTTGCTGCCTCACCAAAGCTTAATGAAGGACCCCATGCTGCACAGACCTATTCTCTTCCACTTTCTTCCACCAGGAAAAAGGTACAAAAGTCTGCAATCATTTACCAAACGAATCAGGAACAGCTTCTATAGTGTCATCATACTTTTGAATAGACCCAGCTTATAGCAAGTCGATCTTTCTGTACTCATTGTGATTATAACACTCAATTCAACACCCTCTCCTTTCCTTCTCCACTATTTACTCTATCAACAGTATGTTTTGTCTACAAAACATGTATCCCAACAGATGCGACAATAATAAATTAAATCAAAGGGATAGTGCGGGAAAAATAATTAAAATGGATGATCAGCCATAATCCTAGTGAATGACAGAGCGGATTTAATGGGCTGGCTGGTTGGTCTACTCCGATACTGATGTTCCTGTCAATGAAATCAAAACATCCTGCTGTGAAAACTGCAAAATAGTGATGATGCTGGGATTTGAAACAAAAACTAAAAAATCTTGGAAAATGTAGCAGGTCTGAGCATCTGTGGAGAGAGAATATAGCGAATGATATATCTCTGGAGGACGAGGGGCAGTGGGGATGAAGGTCCAATCATTCTCCATCTCTGATGTGGGTGGGTAGGGAGGTCCGCTGCCATTCTGCAGGCAATTGCAGTGGGGGGGGAAGAAGGCAGAGGGTCATGATCGGTCTGGGTAGCAGGGTCGGGGGAGGGGGAGGGGTAGTGGATAAAGGGGAAAGTTATGTTGAGGAGGTGGCACGATTCCTTTCGTGGCCATCACTCCCCACTTTTTGTTCCCTGGCTGCTTTATCTGCGAGCAAATATGACAGTGGGGCGATTTTCAAATTTTTTTTCTAACCGCGCATGCACAGTTCAAAGCTCTGATTGTTTCAGTGGCAATAAGCTCTGCCCACAGCGCAATTTGGATTCACAACTTTTTTTCAGGCTAAGTGCTAATGGGGGCGCCTGAAAACAGATTTCTAAGTTGAATCTAAAGTGCACCCAGATTCAGAAGAGGTTCAATAAATTCTTCCATAACAACAGGGGTACAAATGCTTTAGTCGGAGTAGAGAAGGAGGTAGAAGGGGGGGAGGAGTGGCATTATTGGTCAAAGACTGTATCACGGTGATAGAAAGGAAGTTTGATGAGGACTTGTCTGTTGAGGTAGTATGGGCTGAGATTAGAAACAGGAGAGGAGAGGTCACCCTGTTGGGAGTCTTTTACAGACCTCCTAATAGTTCTAGAGAGGTTGAGGAAAGGATTGCAAAGTCAATTATGATTAGGAGTGAAAGTAGTAGGGTAATTGTGATGGGGGACTTTAACTTTGCTAATATTGATTGGAATAGCTATAGCTCTAGCTCGTTAGAGGGGTCAGTTTTCGTACAGAGTGTGCAGGAAGGTTTTTTGACTCAGTATATAGAGAGGCCAACTAGAGGTGAGGCTACATTGGATTTGGTGCTGGGCAATGAGCCAGACCAGGTGTTAGGCTTGGAAGTTAGTGACCATTTTGGTGATAGTGACCACAATTCGGTTACGTTCACCTTAGTGATGGATAGGGATAGGCATGAAGCTGGGGGCAGTAGTTATAGCTGGCGGAAGGGTAATTATGAGGCCATCAGGAGAGAATTAGGGTGCATAGATTGGACTAGGAAACTACAGGGACTGGAAACATCTGGAATGTGGAGCTTATTCAAGGAGCAGCTGCTGCGAGTCCTTGATAAGTATGTCCCTGTCAGGCAAGGAGGAAATGGTCGAGTAAGGGAACCATGGTGTACTAAAAAAGTTAATTCGCTGGTTAAAAGAAAAAAGGAGGCTTATGTCAGGATGAGGCTTGAAGGCTCGGTTAGTGCAATGGATAGCTATAGATTAGCCAGGAGGGAGCTAAAGAGTGAGTTGAGGAGAGCTAAGAGGGGACACGAGAAGACTTTGGCTGATAGGATTCTCCTTAATCCTAAAGCTTTCTTTAGATATGTTAAGAATAGAAGATTGGTTAGGGCAAGATTAGGGCCAATCATAGACAGCAGTGGGAAGTTGTGCGTGGAGCCTGAAGAGATTGGTGAGGCACTGAATAAATATTTCTCTTCGGTATTTACGCAGAGTGCTGGAAATGTAGCTATGGAGAACACTGAGGTACAGGGTTGCAAATTGGGAAGTATTGTAGTAGATAGGGAGGATGTGCTAGAAATTCTCGAGGGTTTGAAGGTGGATAAGTCCCCTGGGCCGGACGGGATTTACCCTAGGATTCTCTGGGAGGCAAGAGAGGAGATTGCAGAGCCTCTGGCTCTGATCTTCAGGTCCTCGTTGGGTACGGGTGTGGTTCCGGAGGACTGGAGGATAGCGAATGTGGTCCCATTGTTTAAGAAGGGGAAGAGAGACCTTCCAGGGAATTATAGGCCAGTGAGTCTTACTTCTGTTGTGGCAAAGTATTGGAGAGAATTATTAGGGATAGGATTTATAGTTATTTAGAGAGAAATGAATTGATTGGGGATAGTCAGCATGGTTTTGTGAAGGGTAGGTCGTGCCTTACTAACCTCATTGAGTTTTTTGAAAAAGTGACCAAAGAGGTGGATGGGGGTAAGGCGGTTGATGTGGCATATATGACTTTAGTAAGGCGTTTGATAAGGTGACCCATGGAAGACTTCTGCAGAAAATGCAGATGTATGGGATAGAAGGTGATTTAGCTAATTGGGTTAGGAATTGGCTAGCAGATAGAAGACAGAGGGTGGTGCTTGATGGGAGATATTCATCGTGGAGTTTGGTGACAAGTGGTGTACCTCAGGGGTCTGTTTTGGGGCCCCTGCTGTTTGTAATTTTTATAAATGATCTGGATGAGGGTATTGAGAGATGGATTAGTAAATTTGCAGATGACACTAAAGTCGGTGGAGTGGTAGATAGTGAAGAGGGGTGTTATAGTTTGCAGAGAGACTTGGACAAGTTGCAGAGCTGGGCTGAGAGGTGGCAAATGGAGTTAATGTGGAAAAGTGTGAGGTAATGCACTTTGGCAGGAATAATAAATGTGTAGAGTATAGGGCTAATGGTAGGATTCTTAATAGTGTTGATGAACAGAGGGATCTTGGTGTATTTGTGCATAGATCCCTGAAAGTCGGCAGTCAAGTCGATAAGGTTGTTAAGAAGGCATATGGAGTCTTAGCGTTTATTGGTAGGGGGATTGAATTTCGGAGCCGCAACGTCATGTTGCAACTGTACAAAACTCTAGTGCGGCCGCACTTGGAGTATTGTGTGCAGTTCTGGTCCCCACATTATAAGAAAGATGTGGAGGCATTGGAGAGGGTACAAAGGAGTTTTACCAGGATGTTGCCTGGTATGGAGGGCAGGTCCTATGAAGAGAGGTTGAAGGATTTAAGGTTGTTTTCGTTAGAAAGGAGGCGGCTAAGAGGGGATCTTATTGAAGCATATAAGATGATTAGAGGTTTAGATAGGGTGGACAGTGATAGCCTTTTCCTAGGATGGAGAAAGCTAGCACGAGGGGACACAGCTTTAAATTAAGCGGTGATAGTTATAGGACGGATATCAGAGGTAGGTTCTTTACCCAAAGGGTGGTTCGGGAGTGGAATGCCCTGCCTGCAGCAGTTGTAGATGCGCCAAGTTTGGTGGCGGTTAAGAGGATAGTTGATAAGTATATGGAAGAGAAGGGAATGGTTTAGTTTGGAGGGGCATTGCTTTTTATTTTGGTCGGCACAACATCGAAGGCCGAAGGGCCTGTTCTGTGCTGTATTGTTCTATGTTCTATGTTCTATGTTCTAACATAGGAATTAGGAGCGGGTTCGAAGGGCTGAATTGTCTATTCTCACTCCTAGTTCCTATGCTCTTAATGAGCATTTAAGTGTGGTCCATCAATTCATGACTTCCAAACAGGATAAGGCCCTTAGGCTTACCATCATGATCTATTTGAACTAAATTCAAATTGCATTGCTAAGCTGGTGTTTCTGTCATATGTGATCTACACTCCAGTCCCTTTACCCTGACAAAAATCATACCTATTGAAAATAGGGGCAAGACCTTCTATACCCAGATTCCGCCAGTTATATTTAAAGGTTCTCTGCTCCACAAAAATCTAGCCATTTTTCAGCAAAGTGCAATATAGTTCAGTCTGCTGTGGTGTGATTTTTCACTTTTCAGCAATTTTCTTATCCATTCATCAGATTTAAACTGATCCTCAAAGCACTCAGTAAGAGGTCTGACAACATCAATTTTAAATCCAACTAATTTATTTGATAGTAAACTTGCTATCAAAGTTTACTACCAAATAAATCAGTTGGATTTAAAATTGGTGTTGTCAGACCTCTTACTGAGTTTACCCCAGTCCAACGCCAGCATCTCGACCTCAAAGCACTGCCAGAAATTCCTTTTTGAAAGCATTTCTGGTCTTTACTTCAACAATACATTTGCACTGTGGCAACAATGAAGCCTCACAGCACCAGGAACCTGGGTTCCATTCTCATACCAGCTTTGGATGGCTGTGTGGAGTTTATACATTCTCCCCATATCTGCATGGTTTTTCTCCAGATGCTTCAGTTTTCTCCATCAGTCCAAAGATGTGCAGGTTGGTTGGATTGGCCATGCTAAATTGTTCCTTAGTGCCAGAGGTGTGGGGGGGGGGGAGGAGGATTCAACTTTGATTTGATTTGATTTATTATTGTCACATGTATTAACATGTTTCTTGTGTACTATAAAGACAAACATACCGTTCATAGAACATAGAACATTACAGAGCAGTACAGGCCCTTCGGCCCTCGATGTTGCGCCGGCCAGTGGACCCTCTAACCTAAACTATTCCAATATCATCCATATGCCTATCCACCGAATGCCCCCAAGTAGGCGAGTCCACAACTGCTGCAGGCAGGGCATTCCACGCTCTCACCACCCTCTGTGTAAAGAACCTGCCTCTGACATCCGTCCTATAACTACCACCTCTTAATCTAAAGTTATGTCCCCTCGTGTTGGTTCATAGAGAAGGAAACAAGACAGCGTAGAATGTAGTGTTACAGTCATAGCAAGGCTGTAGAGAAAGATCAACTTAATGCAAGCTAAGTCCATTCAAAAGTCTGACAGCAGCAGGGAAGAAGCTATTCTTGAGTTGATTGGTAAGTGACCTCAGAGTTTTGTACCTATTTCCCGATGGAAGACGGTGGAAGAGAGAATGTCTGGGTAAATTTGTGCGGTTACAGGGAAAGGGCCTAGGTGTGATTGTTATCAGTACAGGGTTTGATGGACCAAATGGCTTCCTTCTCAATGTAGGGATTTCCATGAATCTTGGAACTTTTTGAACCTGTCCTGGATTTGTGTTGTGATTAGTACACTGTCATCATGATAGATGTTAAGTACATATTGGTATGAGAAGCACAGTGCGGTGGATAAATTTGGCGGATACTTTTCCTTCAAGGATGCCAGTCAATCCATTGGGTACTTGCAACAATCCAACCAATTTGTGCCATTATTATCAATACCAACTCGTTATTTTTATATTTATTATCCGACAGATCAACTTAAAATTCCATTTGTGGAGTTTGGACTGATGTTCTCTGGATTATCAGTTCTGTAATAGAATTACAACCATATTGTACCATTAGAATAGTTTGGAGCATTACAAAAATAGAGGTTGAATAACAGGTTAGGTTCTTTTGATGCATTAAGACTACAGAAGCCTATCCAGATTAATTACCTGTGAATGAACGTCTATACTCTGTTTCTGTTGCCCTGATAAAACATACGGGAAGATGAACTTGTAATCCTTCAGTACTTCTAAAAGTTTTTTCTGGTTATATTGATAACCTGTTGAAACAAAATTGGTACATAAAAAGCAAGCTGACGTGGATTCTGAAAATCTGAAATAAAAACAGAATATTCTGGAAATACTCGACAGATAAGAAAGTATTAGTATGAAGAAAAACAGTGGATGAACAGGATCTTTGCTCCCACCATCAGTGAGAATCTTGGCAGGCAGTGACACTTCATGGGGCAATTTTACCAATGTGTAATTCCTGTGTTTGGGGACGACACGCTGGTAAAATCAGGCGTAAAGCACTTAACGCAATTGGCGTCGATTTTCGTAACCGTTCTCCAAGCGCCAGATTTCCGGCATTATCAGTCTCTCGCCGCAAATGAGTGATAGGCAAGTTAATGTATTTTTTGTTTCAATGCTGCTTTACACTTGCTTAGTGAGCTCATTGCTCAATCATCCGCGCCCAAACACCCATTATGACCTTGCCAGGAAAGCTTCTCGCTGAGGATCAGACATAGAACATAAAACATAGAACATAGAACATTACAGAGCAGTACAGGCCCTTCGGCCCTCGATGTTGCGCTGGCCAGTGGACCCTCTAACCTAAACTATTCCAATATCATCCATATGCCTATCCACCGAACATTTGAATGCCCCCAAAGTAGGCGAGTCCACAACTGCTGCAGGCAGGGCATTCCACGCCTTCACCACCCTCTGTGTGAAGAACCTGCCTCTGACATCCGTCCTATAACTACCACCTCTTAATTTAAAGTTATGTCCCCTCGTGTTGGTCATCACCATCCGAGGGAAAAAGGCTCTCACTATCCACCCTATCCAATCCCTTGATCATCTTATACGCCTCAATTAGGTCACCGCGTAACTTTCTTCTCTCTAATGAAAATAACCTCAGGTCCCTCAGCCTTTCCTCATAAGGCCTTCCCACCATACCAGGCAACATCCTGGTAAACCTCTGCACCCTTTCCAATGTTTCCACATCTTTCTTATAATGTGGCGACCAGAACTGTACAATACTCCAAGTGCAAAAGAGTTTTGTACTGCAAGGTTCCAACTTGGAACTTTGTCCTCCAACTGCACTCCAGGTTGAATACTTCCCATCAACCACCACCCTCTGTCTTCTATCAGCTAGCCAATTCCTAATCCAAACTGCTAAATCACCTTCAATCCCATGCATCTGCACTTTCTGCAGTAGCCTACCATGGGGAACCTTATCAAATGCTTTGCTAAAATCCATATACACTACATCAACTACCTTACCCTTATCTACCTCTTTGGTCACCTCCTCAAAAAACTCAATAAGGTTTGTGAGGCACGACCTACCTTTCACAAAACCGTGCTGACTATCCCTAATCAATTTATTCCTCTCTAGATGCTTATAAATCCTATCCCTTATAATTCTTTCCAAGACATTGCCCACAACAGAAGTCAGGCTCACCGGTCTATAATTTCCAGGATGGTCCCTACTCCCCTTTTTGAACAAAAGGACAACATTTGCCATCCTCCAGTCTTCCGGCACTATACCTGTAGCTAACGACGACATGAAGATCAAAGCCAAAGGCTCTGCAATCTCCTCTTGAGCCTCCCAGAGAATCCTAGGGTAAATCCCATCTGGCCCAGGGGACTTATCAATTTTCATACCCTCAAGATTCGCTAACACCTCCTCCTTATGAACCTCAATCCTACCCAGTCTACAACCTGGTATCGCAGTATTCTCCTCGACAACACTGTCTTTCTCCTGCGTGAATACTGACGAAAAATACTCATGCTCCCCATAAATGGAAGGGACGTCTGCGGTCAGTCTGGGTGGCGGGGAAGGGTCAGTGGGGGCTGCATCTCTGGCCAATTGTAGGGGTTGGGTTGGTGGGGTAGAGCTGCCTAAGCAGCCTACACGAGCAGAGTCCTGACAGTTCTCTCTTTTCTGTCAGGCCCCTGCTGCTGCTAATTCCAGAGGCAGACCTGGAAAGGTTTTTTTTGTTTTTGTCCAAAAAATTTGAACAGAGAGGAGCAGGGAAGCTTTTTTCTTTTCTCTTTCACTTCTTAGGGAAGTTAGCAGGAATGGCAATGCAGGCAGTGCGATGTTCCTCTTGTACATAGAACATAGAACATAGAACATTACAGCACAGAACAGGCCCTTCGGCCTTCGATGTTGCGCCGACCAATATAAAAAGCAATGCCCCTCCAAACTAAACCATTCCCTTCTCTTCCATATACTTATCAACTAACTCTTAAACGCCACCAAACTTGGCGCATCTACAACTGCTGCAGGCAGGGCATTCCACTCCCGAACCACCCTTTGGGTAAAGAACCTGCCTCTGATATCCGTCCTATAACTATCACCCATTAATTTAAAGCTGTGTCCCCTCGTGCTAGCTTTCTCCATCCTAGGAAAAAGGCTATCACTGTCCACCCTATCTAAACCTCTAATCATCTTATATGCTTCAATAAGATCCCCTCTTAGCCGCCTCCTTGCTAACGAAAACAACCTCAAATCCTTCAACCTCTCTTCATAGGACCTGCCCTCCATACAGGCAACATCCTGGTAAACCTCCTCTGTACCCTCTCCAATGCCTCCACATCTTTCTTATAATGTGGGGACCAGAACGGCACACAATACTCCAAGTGCGGCCGCACTAGAGTTTTGTACAGTTGCAACATGACGTTGCGGCTCCGAAATTCAATCCCTCTACCAATAACAGCCAAGACTCCATATGCCTTCCTAACAACTTTCTCGACCTGACTGCCTACTTTCAGGGATCTATGCACATACACACCAAGATCCCTCTGTTCATCTAGAATACTAAGAATCCTACCATTTGCCCTATACTCTACACATTTATTATTTCTGCCATAGTGCATTACCTCACACTTTTCCACATTAAACTCCATTTGCCACCTCTCGGCCCAGCTCTGCAACTTGTCCAAGTCAACATTGTAGGATGTTTGAGGTGAAGAACACCATTAGTTCCCAGCTGTATACACCTGCAGGAAGTGCACCCAATTCCAGCTCCTTGAAGTCCATGTCAGGGAACTGGACCTGGAACCGGACAAACTCAGGATCATTCAGGAGGCAAAGACAGTTGTAGGAAAAAAACTACAGGGAGGTAATTACTCCTAGAATTGAGGATACTTGAATGATTGTTAGAAGGGGTAAGAAGCAGTCAGTGCAGTGATCTCCTGTGGCCATTTCTCTGTCTAACAAGTATATCATTTTGGATATTGTTGTGGGATACCATTAGGAGTAAGCCATGGGGTACAGGTCTCTGGCACAAAGTCTGCCCTTGTTGCTTAGAAGTGGGGAGAGGAGTAAAGCATTAATCATTGGGGGCTCCATAGTGAGGGGAATGGATAGGAGATTTTGTGGAAATAGGAGAGAATCGCGGTTGGTGTGTTGCCTCCCAGGTGTCGGGGTTCATGATGTCTCAGATCGTATTTTCGAGATTCTTAAGTGGGAAGGGGACCAGCCCAAAGTCATGGTCCATATAGACACTAAAGAGATAGGTGGAAAAGGGATGGTGATGTAAGGCAGAAATTCAGAGAGTTAGGATGGAAGCTTAGAGCTAGAACAGACAGAGTTATTATCTCTGGTTTGTTAACCGTGCCACATGCTAGCGAGATGAGGAATAGGGAGAGAGAGCAGTTGAACACGGGATTGGGCAAATTGGCGTTTCATTGGACAAATTGGGGTTGTTCTTAGAAAGATGGAGAATGGGGGGAGATCTAATAGAGATGTATAAGATTATGCAGGGTATACTTAGAGTGAACAGTGGTAAGCTTTTTTCTAATTCCAGAAATTATGAGGGGCCATGGGCTTAGGGTGAGGGGGGCGAGGTATAATTTGGTTGTTAGAGGAAGGATTTTCACACAGAGGGCTGTGGAGGCTTGGAATGCACTGCCAAGTAGGGTGGTGGAGGCAGACTCACAAGAGTTGTTTAAGTTTACTTAGATAAGCACATGAGCAGACTAGCTAACTGTTCTAAATAAGGATCAAGCATCTTGGAAATTGGACCTTCCAACATATTTTTATGGTTCACTTGTTTTACTTCTGAGCTTCTGGGGATTCCATCAATGTCTGTATAAGTTGTGCATGTTTATTGATGTCTTTTCTTTTGATCCACAGGTGATTCGGTCCGCCTTGTTACCCAACAAGGGGCATACACACGGTGAGTCGTACGAGGGCTGCTCTTGGATGTTGCTTTGAGAGTAGCCTAGTGCTTCACAAAGTTAGTGTACACTTAAACTGGAACAGCTGATGGGCAACACAACAGCTCAGTGACTATCGCTGTGCTGTGCAGATACATTGATTTGGGCCTGTGTCTGTGGGAGTTTGCACATTCTCCCCGTGCTTGCGTGGGTTTTCTCTGGGTGCTCCGATTTCCTCCCACATCCCAAAGATGTGCTCTTAGGCTGATTGGTGCTAAAAGATTGTCCCTAAATTAGTCGTCCCTCAATCTGGTTATGATTCCGTTATTGTGGAGTCCAATAGGTGCAGACAAAGGTCATAGCTAGGAGAGGGCACTCACAATGTTAAAATGGCGGTGCAGGTGTGTTGGGCCGAAGGGCCTGTTTCCTGTGCTGTATTGTTCTTTGTTTATAGGGATGGTGCAAGAGGGAAGGTTTCCTGGATAATTGGAGGTCATTCTGGGGTAGGTGGGATCTCAACAAATGTGATGGTCTACACCTGAACCTGAGAGGTACCAATATTCTGGGGGAAAAATTTGCTAATGCTGTTTAGGAAGGTTTAAACTTTCAGCAGGGATGGAAACCTGAATTGTAGCTCCAGTGCACAGGAGGTTGAGAGTGGTGAGGTCATGAATAAGGTTTCAAGGTCACAGGAGTGTATCAGCCGGCAGGAGGTGGTTTGAGGTGTGTCTACTTCAACGCTAGGATCATTCGGGTTAGTACCTCAAACTTCAATGTTGTGGCCATTTTGGAGACATGAATAGAGCAGGGATAGGAATGATTGTTACAGGTTCAGAAAGATGTTTCAGTAAGATCAGGGAAAATGGTAAAACGGGGGTGGGGGTGGGGGGGGGCGTGGCATTGTTAGTCAGGGGCAGTATTACGGTGGCAGAAAGGACGCTTGATGAGGACTCATATACTGAGGTTGTATGGTTAGAAACAGGAAAGGAGAGGTCACCCTTTTGGGAGTTTTTTTATAGACTTCTGAAAAGTTCCAGAGTTATAAACATAGAACATAGAACACTACAGCACAAACAGGTCCTTCGGCCCACGAGTTGCGCCGATCATATCCCTATCTACCAGGCCTATCTATAACCCTCAATCCCATTAAATCCCATGTACTCATCCAGGAGTCTTAAAAGATTCCAACGAGTTCACCTTCACCACCATCGACGGCAGCCGATCCTACTCACCACCTCTGAGTGAAAAACTTACCCCTAACATCTCCTCTGTACTTGCTCCCCAGCACCTTAAACCTGAGTCCTCTTGTAGCGACCATTTCAGCCCTGGGAAATAGCCTCTGAGAATCCACCCTATCTATACTGCTCAATATTTTATAAACCTCGATCAGGTCACCTCTCAACCTTCGTCTCTCCAGGGAGAAAAGACCTAACTCCCTCAACTTATCCTCATAGGCATGCCTCCCAATCCAGGCAAAATCCTTGTAAATCTGAGTTGTAGAGGAAAGGGTTGCAAAGATGATTCTGGATAGAAGCGAAAGTAATCCCCCACCTTAGAGTGAGGGGGTGGGGCGGGTGGGGGTGGGGGGCGAGGTATAATTTGGATGTTAGAAGAAGGTTTTTCACACAAAGAGTTGTAGGGGCCTGGAATGCATTGCCAAGTAGGGTGGTGGAGGCAGGCTGGCAAGAGTTGTTTAAGTTTACTTAGATAGGGGCATGAGCAGACTAGAGATGGAGGAATATAGGAGACTGTTCTAAATAAGGATCAAGTGTAGTTGTTATGGGGGATTTTAACTTTACAAATATTGACTGGAGTTCGAGTACTTTAGATGGGTCAGTTTTTGTCCAATGTGTTCAGGAGGGTTTCCTGACACACCATGTAAATACGTCAACAAGAGGCAGGGCCACATTAGATTTGGTACTGAGTAATGAACTAGGCTAGGTGTTAGATTTGGAGGTAGGTGAACAGTTTGTTGATTGTGACCACAGTTCGGTTACATTTACATTGGTGATGGAAAGAAATAGGCTTACATGGCAGAGCAAGAGTTATAGCTGAGAGAAAGGAAATTATGATGTGATTAGGAGAGATTTAGAATGTATAGGATGTGGAAGGAAGCTGCAGGTGATGGGCACAATTGAAATGTTGACCTTGTTCAAGGAACAGCTACTGCGTGCCCTTGATAAGTATGTACCTGTCAGGCAGGGAGGAAGTGGTCAAGTGAGAGAACTGTGGTTTACTGAAGAAGTTGAATCTCTTGTGAAGAGGAAGAAGGAGACCTACGTCAAGATGAGACGTGAAGGCTCAGTTAGGGCACTGGAGAGTTACAAGTCAGCCAGGAAGGAGCTAAAGAGAGAGTTAAAAAGAGCCACAAGGGGACATGAGAAGATTTTGGCAGGTGGGATCAAGGAAAACACTAAAGCTTTCTATAGGTATAATGACTAGGCTAAGATTAGGGACAGTCAAGGACAGTAGTAGGAAGTTGTGCGTGGAGTCTGAAGAGATAGGAGAAGCGCTCAATGAATATTTTTCGTCAGTATTCACACACCACAGTGCTCTAGCTTGACCACTTCCTCCCTGCCTGACAGGTACATACTTATCAAGGGCACGCAGTAGCTGTTCCTTGAACAAGGTCAACATTTCAATTGTGCCCATCACCTGCAGCTTCCTTCCACATCCTATACATTCTAAATATTTCTTAATCACATCATACTTTCCTTTCTCCCAGCTATAACTCTTGCTCTGCCATGTAAACCTATCTCTTTCCATCACAAATGTAAATGTAACCAAACTGTGGTCACTATCAACAAACTGTTCACCTACCTCCAAATCTAACACCTGGCCTAGTTCATTACCCAGTACCAAATCTAATGTGGCCCTGCCTCTTGTTGGCGGATTTACATGGTGAGTCAGGAAACCATCCTGCACACATTGGACAAAAACTGACCGATCTAAAGATAACGTTGTCGAGGAGCATATTGAGATAGAAGGATTGAGGTTCATAAGGAGGAGGTATTAGCAATTCTGGAAAGTATGAAAATAGATAAGTCCCCTTGGCCAGATGGGATTTATTCTAGGATTCTCTGGGAGGCTAGGGAGAAGATTGCAGAGCCTTTGGCTTTGCTCTTTAGGTCGTCATTACAGAAATAGTGCCTGAAGACTGGATGATAGCAAATGTTATCCCCTTGTTCAAAAAGGGAAGTAGGGACAACCTTGGTAATTATAAGCCAGTGAGCCTTACTTCTGTTGTAGGCAAAGTTTTGGAAAGAATCATAAAAGATAGGATGTATAATAATTTAGAAAGGAAAGATTAGGGATAGTCAGCACGCTTTTGTGAAGGGTAGGTCATGCCTCACAAATGTTATTGAGTCTTTTGAGAAGGTGACCAAAGAGCTGGATGAGAGTAAAGCAGTTGATGTGATGTACATGATTTCAGTAAAGTTTGACAAGGTTCCCCATGGTAAGCTTTTGCAGAAGATACAGAGACATGAGATTGAGAGTGGTTTAATGGTTTGGATCAGAAATTGGCTAGCTGCAAGAAGACAGAGGATGGTGTATGATGGAAAATGTTCATCCTGGAGTTCAGTTACTAGTGGTCTACCTCAGGGATCTGTTTTGGGGCGACTGCTGTTTGTCATTTTTATAAATGACCTGGATGAGCTATAGAAGAATGGGTTAGTAAATATGCGGGTGACACTGAAGTTGGTGGAATTGTGGACAGTGCAGAAGGTTGTTGCAGATTATAGAGGGACATAGATAAGCTGCAGAGCTGGACTGAGAGGTGGCAAATGGAATTTAATATGGAAAAATGTGAGGTGATTCACTTTGGAAGGAGTAACAGGAATACACAGTACTAGTCTAATGGTAAGTTACTTGGTAATGTGGTTGAGCAGAGAGATCTCAGTGTCAATGTGCATTGATTCCTGAAAGCTGGTACGCAGGTTGATAGGGTTGTTAAGAAAGCATACAGTGTGTTAGCTTTTATTGAAATGGGGGATTGAATTTCGGAGCCGTGAGGTCATGTTGCAACTGTACAAAACTCTGGTGCAGCCACGCTTGGAGTATTGTGTATAGTTCTGGTCGCCACATTATAGGAAGAATGTGGAAGCCTTGGAAAGGATGCAGAGGAGATTTACTGGGATGTTACCTGGTATGGTGGGAAGGTCTTATGAGGAAAGGCTGAGGAACTTGAGGCTGTTTTTGTTAGAGAAAGAAGGTTAAGAGGTGACTTAATAGAGGCATGTAAGATGATCAGAGGATTAGATAGGGTGGAGAGTGTGAACTTTTTTCCTCGGATGGTGATGGCTAGCACGAGGGGACATACTTTAAATTGAGGGGTGATAGATACAGGACAAATGTCAGAGGTAGGTTCTTTACTCAGAGAGTAGTAAGAGCATGGAATGCCCTGCCTTCAATAGTTGTGGATTCACCAACATTAAGGCCATTTAAATGGTCATTGGATAAACATATGGATGATTTTGGAATGTTGTAGGTGAGATGGGCTTTAGATTGGTTTCACAGGTTGGCACAACATCAAGGGTCAAAGGGCTTGTACTGCACTGTAATGTTCTATGTTCTAAATATAAAGGTAACCAACATTGTCTTTCTTTATACATCAACCCTGTCATCCCAAGAATTAAAAGAGGAAGTATTGGAAAATCTCTGTGAGACTGACAGCGTCTGTGGGAAGAGAATAGAGTTAACGTTTCGAGTCTGGATGACCATTTGAGCTCTGATGAAGGTGGTAGGGAAGCTTTGGAGCAAATAATGAGGGACAGGATATAGACATATTTAGAGGAATGTGGATTAGTTAGTGACAGGCAGCATGGTTTGTATGAAGAATGTCATGTCTCATCAACTTGATTTGAATTTTTGAAGAGGTGACAAAGATAATTGATGAGAGAAGGGTTGTAGATGCAGCTTGTATGGACTTTAGTAAGGCGTTTGACATGGCAGACAGGTACAAAAAACTAAAACATGGAATTCAGGATGGGCTGCCTAGATGGATACAGGATTGGCTTGATCATCGAAGACGAGCAGTGGAAGGGTGTTTTTCAGAATGGCAATATGTAGTCACTGGTGTTCTCAGGAAATCTCACCGGATTTCCATTACTTGTTGTATATATAAATGATCTGGAGGAAGATATGGGAGGTCTAATTTGTAAATTTCAAATGATGTGAAGATTGTTGGACGTGCTGGGATTGGCAGAGATATGGATAGATAGATTGGAGACTTGGCCATAGAAAAAAAAAACAATGGACAATAAGCACAGGAATAGGCCCTTTGGCCATTCGAGCCTGTGCCAATAATGATGTCTGCCTAAACGAAAACCACACGTACTTGCAGAATCCATATCCTTCCATTCCCATCCTCTTCGTGTATTTGTCTAGTTATCTCTTAAATGCTGCTATCGTATCTGCTCCCACCTCCTCTCTGGACAGCGTGTTCCAGACATTCACAATCTCTTTGTAAAAAAACTCTTGCACATCTGCTCTAAGCTTTACCCCATGCACCTGAAACCTATGCCCCTTAATATTTGACTTTTCCACCTGAGGAAAGAGCATCTAACTATCCAACTTCTCCTCATAGCTAATACTCTCCAGACTAGGCAACATCCTGATAAACTTCTTCGGTACTCTGTCCAAAGTATCCACATCCTTCTCATAGTGCGCCAACGAGAATGGTACACAATAATCTAAATGAGGCCGAACAAAGATTCTGTACAGTTGCAGCATGACCTGCTAATTATTATACTCAGTGCCCTGTCTAATGAAGGCAAGCATGCCGTAAGCCTTCTTTACTACCTTATCCACTTGCATTGCTATTTTCAGTGCTTGGTGGACATGTATGCCCAAATCTGCATTTTTACTCCTACTAGTACAACCATTTACTGTATAATTCTTACATGCATTGGGCCTTCTAAAATGCATTAACTCATTTGTCCAGACTAAACTCCATCTAAACTCCATCCCACTCTGTTTTGGATACTGTTGGGGAGGACAACTCAAAGGGGGTAAGCCATGTGGTACAGGTCTCAGGAGTAGAGCCTGTCCTTGATGCTCAGGTGCGAAGGGGGAAGAAGAGAACAGGATTAGTGATTGGGGATTCCATAGTTAAGGGGACAGATAGGAGAGTCCGTGGGAATAAGCGAAACTTGCGGTTGGTATGTTGCCTCCCAGGTGCCGGGGTCCGTGATGTCTCTGATTGAGTGTTCGAGATCCTTAAGTGGGAGAGGAACCAGCTTCAAGTCGTGGTTCATGAAGGCACCCATGATATAGGTAGGAAAAGGGACGGGAATATAAAACAGAAATTCAGGGAGTTAGGGTGAAAGCTTAGGGCTAAAACAGAGTTGTTGTCTCTAGTTTGTTACCCGTGCCATGGGATAGCGTGAAGAATAGAGAGACAGAACATTTGAACATGTGGCTAAAGAAATGGTGCAGGAAGAAGGGTTTCAGATACTTGAACAATTGGGGCTCATTCTGGGATGGTGGGACCTCTACAAAAGGGCTGGTCTGTACCTGAATCAGAGAGGTACTAATATCTTGGGGGGATAATTTGCCAACGTATTCGAGGGGTTTAAACTGATTCAGAGCAGGGATGGGAACCTGAATTGTAGCTCCAGCGTATAGGAGGTTGAGAATAGGGAGGTCATGAATAAGGTTTCAAGGTCACAGCAGTGTATTGGCAGGTGGGAGGATGGTTTGAAGTGTGTATACTTTAATGATAGGAGCATACGCAATAAGGTGGATGAACTTGCAGCCTGGATTGGTGCCTGGGACTTTGATGTTGTGGCCATTTCAGAGATATGGACAGACTAGGGACAAGAATGGTTGTTGCAGGTTCTGGGGTTTAGGTGTTTCAGTCAGAGCAGAGAAGGCGGTAGAAGAGAGGGAGGCTCTTGTTAGTCAAGGATAGTATTACTGTGACAGAAAGGACATTTGATTTGGACCTGTTTATTGAGGTAGTTTAGGCTGAGATTAGAAACAGGAAAGGAGAGGTCACCCTACTGGGAGTTTTTTTTTTACAGGCCTCCAAAATTTCCAGAGATGTAGAGGAAAGGATTGCAAAGATGATCCTGTATAAGAGCGAAAGTAACAGGGTAGTTGTTATGGAGGACTTTAACTTTACAAATGTCAAATGGAAAAGCTATAGTTCAAGCAGTTAGAGGGGTCAGTTTTTGTCCAATGTATGCAGGAAGGTTTCCTGACACAGTATGTAGATAGGCCAACAAGAAGTGAGGTCACATTGGGTAATGAACCAGATCAGGTGTTAGACTTAGAGATAGTCTATAGAGTGACCAAAATTTGGTTACGTTTACCTTAGTGATGGAAAGGGATAGACATGTGTCAAAGGGCAGAAGTTAAAGCTAGGGGAAAGGAAACTATGAGGCTATTTGCGAGATTTAGGATACAAATACTGGAGTAGGAAACTGCAGGGGCTGGGAACAACTGAATGTGGAATGTGGAGTTTGTTCAAGGAGCAGCTACAGCTAGTCCTTGATAAAATGTATCTGTCAGGCAGAGAGGAAATGGTCCAGCAAGGGAATCATGGTGTACTAAGGAAGTGAAGAGGAGGAAGGAGGCTTATCATCTGTCATCAAAGCAGACATAATGAGGCACCTGGATACGAACTGTTTGATCAGGCAGACGCAGCACGGAAATGACTAGTGCGGTAGATAGAGGGGAACCGGTGGATGTGATGTTTTTGGATTTCCAAAAGGCGTTTGATAAGGTGCCTCACAAAATGTGCAGGGTGACGAAATTTGCTGATGACACGAAGCTGAGTGGAAAGGCAAATTGCATGGAGGGTGTGGAAAGCCTGCAGAGGGATCTGGATAGGTTGAGTGAGTGGGCGAGGACCTGGCAGATGGACTATAATGTTAGCAAGTGTGAGGTTACCCACTTTGGTAGGAATAACGGTAGGAAGGATTACTATTTAAAGGGCAAAAAGCTGCAGCATGCAATGATGCAGAGGGACCTGGGGGTCCTTGTGCATGAAGCACAAAAACACAGTTTGCAGGTGCAACAGGTGATCAAGAAGGCAAACAGAATGTTGGCCTTTATCACGAGGGGGATAGAATATAAAAGTAGGGAGATACTTTTGCAGCTGTATAAGGTACTGGTGAGGCCGCAGCTGGAGTACTGTGTGCAGTTTTGGTCGCTGCATTTGAGGAAGGATATATTGGCCTTGGAGGGGGTGCAGAGAAGATTCACTAGGCTGAAACTGGAGATGTGGGCGTTGGATTATGAGGAGAGACTGAATGGGCTAGGTTTGTACTTAAAAGGCTGAGAGGGGATCTTATAGAGACAAAGAACAAAGAACAACACAGCACGGGAAACAGGCCCTTCGGCCCAACGAGCCCACGCCGCCGTTCTAACGTCTTAATGACATATCCTTGGCTTTAGGCTATGCCTATTGTTGAAGATTCCCATATAGGGACCAATATAGGGACAATTTGTTACCCAATCAGCCTAAGAGCACATTTTTGGGATGTGGGAGGAAATCAGAGCACCCGGAGGAAACCCACGCAACCATGGGGAGAACGTGCAAACTCCCGCAGACACAGGCCCAAATCCATGTGTCAGCACAGCAACAGCGATAGTCTCTGAGCTGTCATGCTGCCCATCATGTTGGTCCAGTTTAAGCATACACTAACGACATGAAGCACTAGGCAACTCCTGAAGCAACCTCCAAGAGCAGCTCTCGCACGACATGCCACATGCATGCCCCTTGTTGGTCAACAAGGTGGACTGAATTGCCTGTGGAAACGTATAAGATAATGAAGGGGATGGTTACAGTAGAGGTTGAGAGATTTTTCCCGCTTAGCAAAGATATCAGGACCAGAGGGCACAGCCTCAAAATAAGGCGAGGGGGGGTGGTGCGGTTCAGATCGGAGTTGAGGAGGAATTTCTTCACTCAAAGGGTGGTGAATCTTTGGAATTCTCTGCCTGATGAGGTGGTGGAGGCTTCCTCACTGAATATGTTCAAGTCAAGAGTGGATAGGTTTTTAATTGACAAGGGAATTAAGGGTTACGGAGAGAAAGCAGGAAAGTGGAACTGAACCACTACAGATCAGCCATGATCTTATTGAATGGCGGGGCAGGCTCGAGGGGCTGGATGGCCGACTCCTGCTTCTTTTTCTTATGTTCTTATGTAAAGATGAGACGTGAAGTCTCAGTTAGGGCACTGGAGAGTGACAAATTAGCCAGGAAGGAGCTAAAGAGAGTTAAGAACAGCTAGAAGATGACATGAGAAAACTTTGGCAGGTAGGATCAAGGAGAACCCTAAAGCTTTTTATAGGTATGACAAGAATAAAAGATTGGTTAGGACAAGATTTGGGCCACTCAGAGACAGTAGTGGGAAGTTGTGCATGGAGCTTCAAGACATAGGAGAGGCACTAAATATTTTTCGTCAGTATTCACGCAGGAAAAAGTCAATGTAGTCGAGGAGAGTATTGAGATACATACTTTTAGACAAGATGGAATTGAGGTACATAAGGAGGAGGTGTTAGCAATTCTTGAGAGTATGAAAACAGATAAGTCCCCTGGGCCGGATGGGATTTACCCTAGGATTCTCTGGGAGGCTAAAGAGGCGATTGCAGAACCTTTGGCTTTGATCTATCTTCATGTCATCATTGGCTACAGATATAGTGCTGGAAGACTGGAGGAAAGCAAATGTTGTCCCCTTGTTCAAGAACGGGAGCAGAAAACTGATAAATCTCCAGGGCCTGATGGCATTTATCCCAGGCTGCATAGGGAGGTGCGAGGTGAAATTGTTGGGCCTCTGACGCAAATCTTTGTCTCTTCCTTGGAAACAGGTGAGGTCCCAGAGGACTGGAGAATAGCTAATGTGGTACCGTTGTTTAAAACGGGTAGTAGGGATAACCCTGGGAATTATAGGCCAGTGAGTTTGACGTCAGTGATAGGGAAGCTGTTGGAGGGGATTATTAAGAGATAGGATGTATGGGCACTTAGAGCGTTGCGACCTGATTAGGGATACGCAGCATGGATTTGTTAAGGGGAGGTCGTGCCTTACAAATCTGGTAGAATTCTTTGAGGAGGTGATGAAAATGGTGGACGAAGGGCGAGCCGTTGATGTCGTTTATATAGATTTTAGTAAGACGTTTGACAAAGTCAAAGTTGGTTTTGTGAAGGGTAGGTCGTGCCTCACAAACCTTATTGAGTTTTTTGAGGAGGTGACCAAAGAGGTAGATAAGGGTAAGGCAGTTGATGTAGTGTATATGGATTTTGGCAAAGCGTTTGATAAGGTTCCCCATGGTAGGCTACTGCAGAAAGTGCAGATGCATGGGATTGAAGGTGATTTAGCAGTTTGGATTAGGAATTGGCTAGCTGATAGAAGACAGAGGGTGGTGGTTGATGGGAAATATTCAACCTGGAGTGCAGTTACAAGTGGTGTACCTCAAGGATCTGTTTTAGGGCCACTGCTGTTTGTCATTTTTATAATGACCTAGATGAGGGTCCAGAGGGTTGGATTAGTAAATTTGCTGACGATACCAAAGTAGGGGGAGTTGTAGACAGCGAGGATGGATGTTACAGTTTGCAGAGGGACATAGATAGGTTGCAGAGCTGGGCCGTGAGGTGGCAAATGGAATTCAATATGGATAAGTGTGAGGTGATTCACTTTGGTAGGAATAACAGGCATATGAAATATAGGGTTAATGGAAGGACCCTTAATAGTGTTGTCGAGCAGAGGGATCTTGGGGTACAAGTACATAGCTCTTTGAAAGTTGGCACCCAGGTTGATAAAGTTGTTAAGAAGGCGTACGGTGTGTTAGCTTTTATTGGTAGAGGGATTGAATTTAGGAGCCGTGAGGTTATGTTACAACTGTACAAAACTCTGGTGCGGCCGCACTTGGAGTATTGCGTACAGTTCTGGTTGCCGCATTATAAGAAAGATGTGGAAGCATTGGAAAGGGTGCAGAGGAGGTTTACCAGGATGTTGCCTGGTATGGTGGGAAGGCCTTATGAGGAAAGGCTGAGGGACCTGAGGTTATTTTCATTAGAGAGAAGAAGGTTACGCAGTGACCTAATTGAGGCATATAAGATGATCAAGGGATTGGATAGGGTGGATAGTGAGAGCCTTTTTCCTCGGATGGTGATGACCAACACGAGGCGACATAACTTTAAATTAAGAGGTGGTAGTTATAGGACGGATGTCAGAGGCAGGTTCTTTACACAGAGGGTGGTGAGAGCGTGGAATGCTCTGCCTGCAGCAGTTGTGGACTTGCCTACTTTGGGGGCATTCAAATGTTCGGTGGATAGGCATATGGATGATATTGGAATAGTTTAGGTTAGAGGGTCCACTGGCCGGCGCAACATCGAGGGCCGAAGGGCCTGTACTGCGCTGTAATGTTCTATGTTCTAAAGTCCCTCATGGAGGTTAGTTGAGAAGGTCAAGGCTAATGGGATACAAGGACAGGTAGCTAGATGGATAAGTAACTGGCTTGGTAATAGGAGACAGAGAGTAATAGTGGAAGGGTGTTTTTCTAGCTGGAGGTCGGTCACTAGTGGTGTGCCGCAGGGCTCGGTACTGGGACCTCTTCTATTTGTAATATATATAAATGACTTGGAAGAGGGAGTAAGTGGAGTGATCAGCAAGTTTGCAGACGATACAAAGATGGCTGGACTTGCGGATAGTGAGGAGCATTGTCAGGCGATGCAGCAGGACATAGATAGGCTGGTAGCTTGGGCAGACAGATGGCAGATGGAATTCAATCCTGATAAATGTGAGGTGATGCATTTTGGGAGAAAGAATGTAGAGGGGAGGTATATGATAAAGGGTGGACCTATTAAGAGTATAGAAACGCAGAGGGACCTGGGGGTGCAGGTGAACAAGTCTCTGAAGGTGGCAGAGCAAGTGGAGAAGGTTGTGAAGAAAGCATATAGTATGCTAGCCTTTATAGGAAGGGGTATAGAGTACAAGAGCTGGCCTTTAATGTTGCAGTTGTATAAAACACTGGTTAGACCTCATTTGGAATACTGTGTCCAGTTCTGGTTGCCTTACTACCGGAATGACGTGGAGACTCCGGAGAGAGTGCAGGGGAGGTTTACCAGGATGCTGCCTGGTATGGAAGGTCTGAGTTACGAGGAGAGGTTTGGCAAATTAGGACTGTTTTCCTCAGAAAGACGTAGACTTAGAGGAGATCTGATAGAGGTGTACAAGATTATGAGAGGTATAGATAGAGTAAACAGGGTTAAGCTTTTTCCTAGGATGTACTCGAATGGCAGGAGGGGTCATGGGCTTAGGGTGAGCGGGGGTAAGGTATAATTTGGATGTTAGAGGGAGTTTTTTCACATAGAGGGTGGTGGGGGTATGGAATGCGCTGCCAAGTAAAGTGGTGGAGACAGGTAGTCTGGAGTTATTTAAGAAATACTTAGATGGGCACATGAACAGAATGGGAATGGAGGGGTATAGAAAACTGATTTACAATAGATAAAATGATACAATGGATCCAATAAACATGGACAGGGATCGCGGGGAGAAGTGGGAACATTAGGTGGCGCCACGGGCTCATTGGGCTGAAGGGCCTGTTTCCCGTGCTGTTTTGTTCTTTTTTCTATAGACCATCCTGGAAATTATAGACTTGTGAGCCTTACTTCTGTTGTGGGCAAAGTTTTGGAAAGAATTATAAGAGATAGGATTTTTAATCAGCTAGAGAGAAATAAATTGATTAGGGACAGTCAACACCATTTTGTGGAGGGTAGGTTGTCTCACAAATCTTATCGAGTTCTTTGCGAAAGTGACCAAAGAGTTGGGTAAGGGTAAAGCAGTTGAAATGGTGTATATGGATTTTAGCAAAACGTTTGATAAGGTTCCCCATGGTAGACTACTGCAGAAAATACAGATGCATGGGATTGAAGGTGATTTAGCAGTTTGGATTAGGAATTGACTAGCTGATAGAAGACAGAGGGTGGTGGTTGATGGGAAATATTCAACCTGGAGTTCAGTTACTAGTGGTGTACCACAGGGATCTGCTGTTTGTCATTTTTATAAATAACCTAGATGAGGGTGTAGAAGGACGGGTTAGTAAATTTGCTGACGACATTAAAGTCGGAGGAGTTGTAGACAGTGAGGATGGATGTTACAGTTTGCAGAGAGACACAGATAAGCTGCAGAGCTGGGCTGAGAGATAACAAATGGAATTTAATGTGGAAAAGTGTGAGGTGCTTCACTTTGGAAAGAGTAACAGGATTACAGAATATAGGGCTAATGGATGGACTCTTAGTAGTGTCAACAGCAGAAAGATCTCGTGCAGAGGAGGTTTACCAGGATGTTGCCTGTTATGGTGGGAAGGTCTTGTGAGGAAAGGCTGAAGAACTTGAGGTTATTTTCATTAAAGAGAAGAAGGTTAAGAGGTGACTTAATTGAGGCATATAAGATGATCAGAGGGTTAGATAGGGTGGACAGTGAGAGCCTTTTTCCTCAGATGGAGATGGCTAACACAAGGGGACATAGCTGTAAATTGAGGAGTGATAATTATAGGATGGATGACAGAGATAGGTTCTTTACTCAGAGGGTAGTAAGGGCATGGAATGCCCTGCCTGCAGCAGTTGTGAACTTGCCAAGTATGGATAACATTGGAATAGTTTAGTTTAGGTTAGGGGGTCATTGGATTGGTTCCACCGGTCGGCGCAACATCGAGGGCTGAAGAACCTGTACTGCGTTGTAATGGTTTATGTTCTATCTGCCATTTCTCCATCTGGTCTATATCTGCTGCATCTTCTGACAATTCTCTGCACTGTCCAAACTCCACCAATTTTTGTGACATCTGCAAACTTACTAATCAGATCTACTACCATTTGATTTGATTCTTGATTTGATTTATTATTGTCACATCTACAGTGAAAAGTATCGTTTCTTGTGAATTGTACAGACAAAGCATACTATTTATAGAGAAGGAAATGAGAGAGTGCAGAATGTAGTGTTATAGTCATAACTAGCGTGTAGAGAAAGATCAACCTAATGCAAGGTAGATCCATTCAAAGATCTAATGGCAACAGGGGAGAAGCTGTTCTTGAGTCACTTGGTACGTGACCTTAGACTTTTGTATCTTTTTCTCGACGAATCCCTTTTGAATAATCAGAAGTTTTTTTGAATATTCAGAAGTTTTTTGGATAGTCAGAAGCTTTTGTTGGCTGGTCAGAAGCTTTTCCCCAGGATGGAAGAGTCAATTACTAAGGGGCACAGGTTTAAAGCAAATGTACGAAGCAGATTTTTTACACAGAGTAGTGGGTGCATGGAATTCGTTGCCAGAGCAGATAGTGGAAGCAGATATGGTAGTGACTTTTAAAGGGCGTCTTGATAAGTATATGAATAGCATGGGAATAGAACATAGAACATAACAGCGCAGAACAGGCCCTTCAGCCTTCGATGTTGCGCCGACCAATTAGGAAAAAGCAATGACCCTCTAACCTAAACCATTCCCTTTTCGTCCATAAATTTATCTACTAACCTCTTAAACGCCACCAAACTTGGCGCATCTACAACTGCCGCAGGCAGGGCATTCCATACCCTTACCACCATCTGGGTAAAGAACCTACCTCTGACATCTGTCCTATAACCACCACCGCTTAATTTAAAGCTATGTCCCCTCATGCTAGCTTTCTCCATCCTAGGAAAAAGGCTATCACTGTCCACCCTATCTAAAGCTCTAATCATCTTATATGTTTCAATAAGGTCTCCTCTTAGCCGCCTCCTTTCTAACGAAAACAACCTCAAATCCCTCAGCCTCTCTTCATAAGACCTGCCCTCCATACAAGGCAACATCCTGGTAAACCTCCTCTGTACCCTCTCCAATGCCTCCACATCTTTCTTATAATGTGGGGACCAGAACTACACACAATACTCCAAGTGCGGCCGCACTAGAGTTTTATACAGTTGCAACATGACGTTGCGGATCCGAAACTCAATCCCCCTACCAATAAAAGCTAAGACTCCATATGCCTTCTTAACAACCTTATCGACTTGATTGCCAACTTTCAAGGATCTATGCACATATACACCAAGATCCCTCTGTTCATCAACACTATTAAGAGTCCTACCATTAGCCCTATACTCTACACATTTGTTATTCCTGCCAAAGTGAATTACCTCACACTTTTCCACATTAAACTCCATTTGCCACCTCTTGGCCCAGCTCTGCAGCTTGTCCAAGTCTCTCTGCAAACTATAAACCCCTCTTCACTATCTACCACTCCTCCAACTTTGGTGTCATCCGCAAATTTACTAACCCATCCCTCAATACCCTCATCCAGATCATTTATAAAAATTACAAACAGCAGGGTCCCCAAAACAGATAGAACATAGAACACCACAGCACAAACAGGCCCCTCGATCCATAAGTTGCGCTGAACACATCAAAACCTACCCAGCCATAGACCTATCTATAACCCCCAATCCCACTGGATCCCATATACTCATCCAGAAGTCTTTTAAAAGAGCCCAGCGAGTTCACCTTGACCACCACTGACGGCAGCCGATTCCATTCACTCAACACCCTCTGAGTGAAAAACTTTCCCCTAGCATCCCCTCCATACTTGCTTCCCTGCACCTTAAATCTGTGCCCTCTCGTCGCGACCATTTCAGCCCTGGGAAATAGTCTCTGAGAGTCCACCCTATCTATTCCTCTCAACATCTTGTAAACCTCTATCAGGACGCCTCTCAACCTTCGTCTCTCCAGGGAGAACAGTCCCAGCTCCCTCAACCTGTCTTCATAAGGCATGCCTCCCAATCCAGGCAACATCCTTGTAAATCTCCTCTGCACCCTTTCAATAGCTTCCACGTCCTTCCTATAGTGAGGCGACCAGAACTGCGCACAGTACTCCAAGTGTGGTCTGACAAGGGTCCTATAAAGCTGCAGCATTACCTCCTGACTCCTGAACTCAATCCCTCGATGAATGAAAGCCAGTACACCGTAAGCTTTCTTAACCACATCCTCCACCTGGGAGGCCGATTTGAGAGTCTTATGGACCCGGACCCCAAGATCCCTCTGCTCTTCCACACAGCTAAGACTCCTACCTTTGATAGTGTACTCATTCATCCCGTTGGATCTGCCAAAATGGACCACAACACATTTATCCGCGTTGAAGTCCATCTGCCACTTCTCCACTCAGTCTTGCATCCTGTCGATGTCATGCTGCAACTTCTGACATCCCTCCAGACCATCCACAACACCACCGACCTTCGTGTCATCGGCGAACTTACTCACCCATCCCTCCACTTCCTCATCCAGGTCATTTATGAAAATGACAAACAGCAAGGGTCCTAGAACAGATCCCTGGGGCACTCCACTGGTGACCGACCTCCATGCAGAAAAAGAGCCATCCACAACCACCCTCTGCCTTCTGCAGGCAAGCCAGTTCTGGATCCACAAGGCCAAAGCCCCTTGGATCCCATGGCCTCTCACCTTCTCAAGAAGTCTTGCATGTGGGACCTTGTCAAATGCCTTGCTGAAGTCCATGTACACCACGTCCACTGCTCTTCCTTCGTCAATGTGTTCAGTCACATTTTCGAAGAATTCAATTAAGCTTGTAAGGCACGACCTGCCTTTTACAAAACCATGTTGACTATTTCTAATCAACCTAAACTTCTCCAAATGCTCGTAAATCTTGTCCCTCAGAAGCCTCTCCATCAGCTTACCAACCACTGAGGTCAGACTCACCGGTCGGTAATTTCCAGGACTATCCCTGTTCCCTTTCTTAAAAATAGGGACCACATCCGCAATCCTCCAATCCTCCGGAACCTCTCCCGTCTCCATCGACGATGCAAAGATCATCGCCAGGGGCTCTGCAATGACATCCCTCACCTCCCACAATAACCTGGGGTACATCCCATCTGGTCCCGGAGACTTCTCTATCTTGATCCCTGAGGTATTCCACTAGTAACTGAACTCCACGATGAATATCTTCCATCAACCACTACCCTTTAGAACATAGAACATAGAACATTACAGCGCAGTACAGGCCCTTCGGCCCTCGATATTGCGCCGGCCGGTGGACCCTCTAACCTAAACTATTCCAAATCATCCACATGCCTATCCACCAACCATTTGAATGCCCCCAAAGTAGGCGAGTCCACAACTGCTGCAGGCAGGGCATTCCATGGTCTCATCACCCTCTGTGTGAAGAACCTGCCTCTGACATCCGTCCTATAACTACCACCTCTTAATTTAAAGTTATGTCCCCTCGTGTTGGTCATCACCATCCGAGGAAAAAGGCTCTCACTATCCACCCTATCCAGTCCTTTGATCATCTTATACGCCTCAATTAGGTCACCGTGTAACCTTCTTCTCTCTAATGAAAATAACCTCAGGTCCCTCAGCCTTTCCTCATAAGGCCTTCCCACCATACCAGGCAACATCCTGGTAAACATCCTCTGCACCCTTTCCAATGCTTCCACATCTTTCTTATAATGCAGCGACCAGAACTGTACACAATACTCCAAGTGCGGCCGCACCAGAGTTTTGTACAGTTGTAACATAACCTCACGGCTCCTAAATTCAATCCCTCTACCAATAAAAGCTAACACACTGTACGCCTTCTTAACAACTTTATCAACCTGGGTGCCAACTTTCAAAGAGCTATGTACTTGTACCCCAAGATCCCTCTGCTCGACAACACTATTAAGGGTCCTTCCACGGATGGCGTTGCGTGGTGATGTTCCGGGCTGTCTTGTGAGCGCAGTTGATGAATCGGGTGTTGACGCACTTCCTGATAGCTTGGACATCCATGTCAAGCCATGGGCATCAGCCTTTCGGAGGGGTCTAATTCAGTTTCTACCTCTTTGGTTGCTGCACTGTGGTGTTCCAGTTCTGTCAGCTGTTCCAGTTCATTGGTTGTCTCACTATGTTTGCTGTTTCCATTTTGGGGTTTGTGGAAAAATTCCCGCGGACTCAGTTGCCTGATGAATTTCTCTGTTTCCGTTGCGAGACTGACAGGGTCTATTTTGGTTGGTTGGGTAGAAATTAAGTCCTCAGCTGAAAACTTTGATCTCATTTGGTTGAAGTATGTTGTCTGACAAGTTAACAATGACTTCCCTGCAGTAATATTGTTTCTACTGTGGTACTGGGGGAGGATTGGTTGCTGCTGGTGGTGATGCCAAGTTTCCTGTTCCTTTGTTTTATCTGCTTGGCAGTTTCACAACTGGTTTGCGTCCTGAGTGCAAGTTGAGGATATGAATTCTATCTTAGTTTTCAGCATGCGGCTTTTGCTGTGGAGCTGCTGAATGAGGTGGTTGAGGAGTGAGACAGAAGTACAATGGCAAAGTCTCAGCGCAGTCTATGTTATAGGTTGACCTGAGAGGATTTGTGATATGTAGTCCTTTTGGTACCTTATCTGCTTCTTGCACCTTTGTAGAAACTTAATGTCTGTGTTGATATGCATGATCTTCTTGGAGATGGTCTCAGCTTGGAGCTGGCAGTTTGTTTTATCGATGCAGTCATGATGTGGAGATGCTGACATTGGACTGAAGTAAACACAGTAAGAAGTCTCACAACAGCAGGTTAAAGACCAACAGGTTTATTTGGTAGCAAACACCACTAGCTTTTGGACAGCTGCTTCTTCATCAGGTAAATGTGAGTTTTGTTCACAAACAATATGATTTAAAATATGATTCAAAATATGATTCAAACTATCTACACACGCTTTCCTAGATTCATCATCCACCAAATCCTTCTCTGATGCAAAGTACTCATTTAATACCTTGTCCATTTCCTCTGGCTCCACACACAGATTTCCTCCTTTGTCCTTGAGTGGGCCATCTCTCTCTCTCTGGCTACCCTCTTACTTTTTATATATATATATATAAAAAGCCCTGGAATTTTCCTTAATGTTGCTGGCCAATGTCTTTACGTGACCCCTTCGCGCCCTCCTTACTCATTGCTTAAGTTTTTTCTTACTTTTCTTGCATTCCACGCTTGTATCAAATAAATTGATTGGACTTTAACCTGGTGTTGTGAGACTTCTTACTGTGTTTACTCCAGTCCAACACTGGCATTTCTACATTATGACCTCTCCAGTAGCCAGTGAGGAAATAAAGATTTCACTCAAGGTCCCTATCTTTAAGAAATGGCTCAGTAAAAATTTAGCAACACCAATTTTAAATCCAACCGATTTATTTGATAGTAAATTTGCAAGCTTTTGACACTCTGTCTTTGTCAGGCAAATGCATTTGCCTTACGAAGACAGACTGTCAAAAGCTCACAAATTTACTATCAAATAAATTGGTTGGATTTAAAATTGGTGTTGCTAGATTCTTACTGAGTTCTTACTACCCCAGTCCAACGCGGCATCTCTACATCGTGACTTTAAGAAAGGGAACAGGGATAGTCCAGGAAATTACCGACCGGTGAGTTTGACTTCAGTGGTTGGTGAGCTGATGGAGAGGCTTCTGAGGGATAAGATATATGAACATTCGGAGAAGTTTGGACTGATTAGAAATAGTCAGCATGGTTTTGTCAAGGGCAGGTCATGCCTTACAAGCCTAATTGAGTTCTTCGAAAATGTGACTGAACACATTGACGAAGGAAAGGCGGTGGACGTAGTGTACATGGACTTCAGTAAGGCGTTTGATAAGGTCCCACATGCAAGGCTTCTGGAGAAGATGAGAGGGCATGGGATCCAAGGGGCTTTGGCCTCGTGGATCCAGAACTGGCTTGCTGGCAGAAGGCAGAGAATGGTTGTGGATGGGTCTTGGTCTGCAAGGAGGTGCCCCAGGGATCTGTTCTAGGACCCCTGCTGTTTGTCATTTTCATAAATGACCAGGATGAGGAAGTGGAGGGATGGGTTAGCAAGTTTGCCGATGATACAAAGATCGGTGGTTGTGGATGGTCTGGAGGGATGCCAAAAGTTGCAGAGGGACATAGACAGGATGCAAGACTCGGGGGAGAAGTGGCAGATGGACTTCAACGCAGATAAATGTGTAGTGGTCCATTTTGGCAGGAATAATGGGATGAAGGAGTACAATATAAGGGGTAGGAGTCTTAGCTGTGTTGTAGAGCAGAAGGATCTCGGGGTCCGGGTCCACAGGACTCTTAAATCGGCCTCGCAGGTGGAGGAAGTGGTCAAGAAGGCGTACGGTGTACTGGCCTTCATTAATCGAGGAATAGAGTTTAGGAGTCAGGAGGTAATGATGCAACTCTATAAGACTCTTGTCAGACCCCACTTGGAGTATTGTGCACAGTTCTGGTCGCCTCACTATAGGAAGGATGTAGAGGCTATTGAGAGAGTTCAGAGGAGATTTACAAGGATGCTGCCTGGATTGGGAGGCAGGCCTTATGAAGATAGGTTGAGGGAGCTGGGACTCTTCTCACTGGAGAGACGTAGGTTGAGAGGCGACCTGATCGAGGTTTATAAAATGTTGAGAGGAATAGATAGGGTGGACTCTCAGAGACTATTTCCCCGAGCTGAAATGGTCACTACGAGAGGACACAGATTTAAGGTGCAGGGAAGCAAATACAAAGGAGATGTCAGGGGTAGGTTTTTCACTCAGAGGGTGGTGAGTGAATGGAACCGACTGCCGTCGGAGGTTGTTGAGGCAAACTCACTGGGGTCTTTTAAGAGACTTCTGGATGAGTATATGGAAAAGCATAGGATAGGGGGTTATAGATAGGTCTGTGGATTGGTAGATGTGACTGGCGCAACTCGTGGCCCGAAGGGCCTGTTTGTGCTGTATTGTTCTATGTTCTATAATTTCCTCCCTTGCCTCACTCAATATTCTGGGGTATACCTTAATGCGAGGGAGAGGGGAGGGTGGGGTCACCATGAGAAGAGGTGATCCAATTAGTGATGGGGGACATTGCTCCTTGATGATGAAGGTTTAGGGGTGCTTCCTTGGTCTGTAGGGGTGGAGGTATTCACCATTTCGGAGAGCATGGCTGGAGGTGGGGGGTGCGGAGAGAGATCACTATCACTTAGCTCTGAGATTGGGGAGGTCGAATCTCTGTGAAGCCCGACCAGTAGGTCTGCTCCCCAAAGTTGAATCTCAGATTCAGCTTTCCCATGACAGCAGCACTTAGCTTTTATTCCAAGAACTGTAGCCATAACCTCCTGCTTTCTGTCTCCCTCCTGTTTTGAGGCATTATATTTGCTATCTTCCAATTTAATACAATTTTTCCCAAACCTGATTAATTTTAAAAAACTAAAACCAATGCATCAACTGTCTCATTTGCCATTCTTCCAAGACCTTAAGCTAATGGCCAAGAAGATTTAGGCATATGGCTGCTGCAGCACCAACAGTTTGCTCAATACCACTTTGCTACTGCTTGTAATTTTCCTGGATTGCTCCCTTTCCTCCATTTTCTGTTCTGGTGAACAAAGAACATAGAACACTACAGAACAAACAGGCCCTTCAGCCCACGAGTTGCGTCGATCACATCTACACCTACCAAGCCATAGACCTATCTATAACCCCTTATCCCATTAGTTCCCATATACTCATCCAGAAGTCTTTTAAAAGATCCCAGCGAGTTCACCTCTACCACCACCGACGGCAGCCGATTCTATTCTCTCACCATCCTCTGAGTGAAAAACTTACCCCTAACATCTCCTCTGTATTTGCTTCCCTGCACCTTAAATCTGTGTCCTCTCATAGCGACCCTTTCAGCCCGGGGAAATAGCCTCTGAGAATCCACCCTATCTATTCCTCTCAACATTTTATAAACCTCTATCAGGTCGCCTCTCAACCTAAGTCTCTCCAAGGAGAAGAGTCCCAGCTCCCTCAACCTATCTTCATAAGGCCTGTCCCCTAATCCAAGCAGCATCCTTGTAAATCTCCTCTGCACTCTTTCAATAGCTCCCACATCCTTCCTATAGTGAGGTGACCAGAACTGCGCACAGTACTCCAAGTGGAGTCTGACAACGGTCTTATAAAGCTGCATCATTACCTCCCGACTCCTAAACTCAATCCCTCTATTAATGAAGGCCAGTACACCATACGCCTTCTTGACCACACCCTCCATCTGCGAGGCCGATTTAAGAGTCCTATGGACCCGGACCCCAAGATCTTTCTGCTCTTCAACACAGCTAAGAGTCCTACCCTTGATGTTGTACTCCTTCATCCCATTATTCTTGCCAAAATGGACCACTACACATTTACCTGCGTTGAAGTCCATCTGCCACTTCTCCGCCCAGTCTTGCATCCTGTCTATGTCCCGCTGCAACTTTTGACATCCCTCCAGACCATCCACAACACCACCAACTTTTGTATCCTCGGCAAACTTACTAACCCATCCCTCCATTTCCTCATCCACAACCACTCTCTGCCTTCTGCCGGCCAGCCAGTTCTGGATCCACAAGGCCAAAGCCCTTTGGATCCCATGCCCTCTCACCTTCTCAAGAAGCCTTGCATGTGGGACCTTGTCAAACGCCTTGCTGAAGTCCATGTACACCACGAAGGAAGACCGCTCTTCCTTCATCAAGGCCCCTCTTCCTTTGTCCCCATCAGGCAAGGAGGAAATGGTTGAGTAAGGGAACCTTGGTGTACGAAAAAAGTTAATTCGCTGATTAAAAGGAAGAAAGAGGCTTATGTCAGGATGAGGCTTGAAGGTTAGTGCAATGGATAGCTATAGATTAGCCAGGAGGGAGCTAAAGAGTGAGTTGAGGAGAGCTAAGAGGGGACACGAGAAGACTTTGGCTGATAGGATTAAGGAGAATCCTAAAGCTTTCTTTAGATATGTTAAGAGTAGATGATTGGTTAGGGCAAGATTAGGGCCAGTCATAGACAGCAGTGGGAAGTTGTGCGTGGAGCCTGAAGAGATTGGAGAGGCACTGAACAAATATTTCTCTTCGGTATTCACGCAGGGAGATGTAAATGTAGTTGTGGAGAACACTGAGGTACAGGGTTGCAAACTGGAAAGTATTGAAGTAGATAGGAGGATGTGCTAGATATTCTTGAGGGTTTGAAGTTAGGATAAGTCCCCTGGGCCGGACGGGATTTACCCTAGGATTCTCTGGGAGGCAAGAGAGGAGATTGCAGAGCCTCTGGCTCTGATCTTCAGGTCGTCGTTGGTTACGGGTATAGTGCCGGAAGACTGGAGGATAGCGAATGTGGTCCCATTGTTCAAGAAGGGGAAGAGAGACTTTCCGGGGAATTATAGGCCAGTGAGTCTTACTTCTGTTGTGGGCAAAGTATTGGAGAGAATTATTAGGGATAGGATTTATAGTTATTTAGAGAGAAATGAATTGATTGGGGATAGTCAGCATGGTTTTGTGAAGGGTAGGTCGTGCCTTAGTTTTTTGAAAAAGTGACCAAAGAGGTGGATGGGGGTAAGGCAGTTGATGTGGTATATATGGACTTTAGTAAGGTGTTCGATAAGGTGGCCCATGGAAGGCTTCTGCAGAAAATGCAGATGTATGGGATAGAGGGTGATTTAGCTAATTGGATTAGGAATTGGCTAGCAGATAGAAGACAGAGGGTGGTGGTTGATGGGAGATATTCATCGTGGAGTTCGGTTACAAGTGGTGTACCTCAGGGGCAGGTCTTATGAGGAGAGGCTGAGGGATTTGAGGTTGTTTTCGTTAGAAAGGAGGCAGCTAAGAGAAGACATTATTGAAACATATAAGATGATTAGAGGTTTAGATAGGGTGGACAGTGATAGCCTTTTTCCTAGGATGGAGAAAGCTAGCACGAGGGGACACAGCTTTAAATTAAGGGTGATAGTTTAGGACGGATATCAGAGGTAGGTTCTTTACCCAAGGGTGGTTAGGGAGTGGAATGCCCTGCCTGCAGCAGTTGTAGATGCGCCAAGTTTGGTGGCGTTTAAGAGGTTAGTTGATAAGTTTATGGAAGAGAAGGGAATGGTTTAGTTTGGAGGGTCATTGCTTTTTTCATAATTGGTCGGCGCAACATCGAAGGTCAAAGGGCCTGTTCTGCGCTGTAATGTTCTATGTTCTATGTGTTCAGTCACATTTTCGAAGAACTCAACGAGGCTCATAAGGCACGACCTGCCTTTGACAAATCCAAGTGAGTTTCGGGACTTTTCCCGACATTATCTGTAGTGAAGACTAATGCAAAATACCTGCTCAATTAATTTGCTATCTGCCTATTTTCCATTATTAATGCCCAAGAATAGTACCAATGAGCACTTGGTTAACTCATTCTTAATGAGAATGACTTGGACAAGTTGCAGAGCTGGGCCGAGAGGTGGCAAATGGAGTTTAATGTGGAAAAGTGTGAGGTAATGCACTTTGGCAGGAACAATAAATGTGTAGAGTATAGGGCTAATGGTAGGGCTCTTAATAGTGTTGAGGAACAGAAGGATCTTGGTGTATGTGTCAATAGATCCCTGAAAGTAGGCAGTCAAGTGGATAAAGTTGTTAAGAAGGCATATGGAGTCTTAGCTTTTATTGGTAGGGGGATTGAATTTAGGAGCCGCAGCATCATGTTGCAACTGTACAAAACTCTAGTGCGGCCGCACTTGGAGTATTGTGTACAGTTCTGGTCCCCACATTACAAAAGATGTGGAGGCATTGGACAGGGTACAGAGGAGGTTTACCAGGATGTTGCCTGGTATGGAGGGCAGGTCCTATGAAGAGAGGTTGAAGGATTTGAGGTTGTTTTCGTTAGAAAGGAGGCGGCTAAGAGGGGATCTTATTGAAAGCATATAAGATGATTAGAGGTTTAGATAGGGTGGACAGTGATAGCCTTTTTCCTAGGATGGAGAAAGCTAGCACGAGGGGACACAGCTTTAAATTAAGGGGTATGAGTTATAGGACGGATATCAGAGGTAGGTTCTTTACTCAAAGAGTGATTAGGAGTGGAATGCCCTGCCTGCAGCTGTTGTAGATGCGCCAAGTTTGGTGGCGTTTAAGAGGTTAGTTGATAAGTATATGGAAGAGAAGGGAATGGTTTAGTTTGGAGGGGCATTGCTTTTTATTTTGGTCGGCACAACATCGAAGGCCGAAGGACCTGTTCTGTGCTGTATTGTTCTATGTTCTATGTTCTATGTTAACTAAATACTTACTTTATGCTTATGTCCATCTTTATAACATTTTTGTTCATTTTTCAGGACATGCACATCGTTGGCTGGGTCAGCATTTATTAGCCATCCCTAACTGCCCTCCATTTCAGAGGGAATTTGTGAACCATGTTGCTGCAGGTCTACAATCACATAGACATTAGACTAGGAAGACTAGTAAGCATATTCCTGAAGGATATTAGTGAACTAGATGGGTTTTTACGACAATCAGTAATGGCTTCATGGTCATCTTCAGATTTTTAATTTGATTTTTATTCAATTCAAATTTCACCATTTGCCATGGTGCGATTCCAACACAGACTCCGTGAGCATACCCTGTATGTGTATTTCTAAGTAAGAAGTCTCACAACACCAGGTTAAAATCCAAATGCTGCTCCAAAGGAATGGTGACGAAAGAACAGCGTTCTGAAAGCTAGTGGCGTTTACTAACAAATAAATCTGTTGGACTTTAACCTGGTGTTGTGAGACTTCTTACCATGTTTACCCCAATCCAATTCCAGCATTTTCACATCATAGAACATAGAACACTACAGCACAAACAGGCCCTTCGGCCCACAAGTTGTGTCGAACACATCAAAACCTACCCAGCCATAGACCTATCTATAACCCCCAATCCCATTGGATCCCATATACTCATCCAGAAGTCTTTTAAAAGACCCCAGCGAGTTCGCCTCGACCACCACCGCGACGGCAGACGATTCCATTCACTCACCACCCTCTGAGTGAAAAACTTTCCCCTAGCATCCCCTCTGTACTTGCTTCCCTGCACCTTAAATCTGTGCCCTCTCGTCACGACCATTTCAGCCCTGGGAAATAGTCTCTGAGAGTCCACCCTATCTATTCCTCTCAACATCTTGTAAACTTCATGTGTATTTCTGATCCAGTGACAATACCACTATGCCGCTGTGTCCCCCAGCTGATGAGGAAAAAATATGGTGAGTCATTAAGATCTAGGTCACTGCCTAACAGTGAGATGAAGGCAGATTTGATTATGATTTTCCAAAGAGAATTGTGTGAGAACTTGAATAAAACAAGAAGTGCAAGGCTGTGTGGAAAAGGCATAGGAGTGGGAAAAGCTTATTCGCTCTGAGAGAAAACTGGGGGGAAAAAATAAGCCTTCTCTGCTCTGTAAGGGGAGTGTGTAGTGGACCTAGGTGTCCTTGTGCATCAGTTGCTGAAGGTAAGCATACAGGTGCAGCAAGTGATAAAGAAGACAAATGGTATGTTGGCTTTCATTGCGAGAGGTTTGAGTACAGGAGCAAGGATGTGCTGTTGAATTATACAGAGCCTTGGTGAGGCCGCACCTGGAGTATTGTATGCAGTTTTGGTCTCTTTTGTGAGGAAGAATGTTCTCGCTCTTCAGGGAGTGCAGCAAAGATTTACTCGGCTGATTCCGGGGATGGCGGGACTGATGGGTGTATGAACAGTGATTGACTGGGTTAGGAGTTCAGATGAATGAGGTGGCGGGAGTGGGGAGTACTCAGACTTACAAAATTCTAATAGGACTAGATAGGGTAGATGCAGGGAGGATATTCCTGATGCTGGGGGAGCCCAGACACCAGGCTAAGGATCTGGGGTAGGTCATTTAGGATAGAAATGACCCAAAGAGTGGTGAGCCATTAAATGAATTCATTACCATAGGAAGTCGCTGATGCCAAAACATTGAATGTATTCAGGAGGTAGCTGGATCTAACACTTGGGGCAAATGGGATCAAGTGCTATGAGGAAAAAGCAGGATTAGGCTTTTGAGTTGGACGATCAGCGATGATTGGAATGAGTGGCAGATTATGCTCGAAGGGCCAAATGGTTAACCCTGGTCATATCTACTGTCTTATATAAGCTGTCTGTAATTTTGTAATCCACTCCACAGACTGTACCCATCCTGCACCTCCAAACTGTACCCTGTGAGTGATTCTTATGCTGTATGGACTATGCAATGTCAAAATTGTTCTGCACAAGCAGAACCCATATTGCATGGCCTGAATGTTACAGGTGGTGTGCAACCCCAAATAGTGCTCTCTGAACAGTGCTGGTGCTGAATGTCTTGCATCTTTTAAACTTTACCTGGACTATAAAACCTGAACTATATTGGCTTATACATCTGACCCAATACTTCATTGCAGTTTTCTCAGTATTTAAAGAGAAGTATTAAGATTAAATCACTGTTTTTCTCACCTGAAGCAGTTTCTTGTCCACTTGAAAGAGATCCAATAATCTCAGTGTTCCAGGCAGCTCCTAGTGAACGGTTGTTGGATTCATTCCTGGGAACAGTTAACAATGTCCCACTTCTGAGAGTTGTCACATCAGCAGCTGCAGTCTCTTCATTTACTACAGCAGAAAGCTCTGAAACCTGGCACCAAATCAGAAACACCAAACACACATTGCCCGCAAACATCGTGAATGGCCACAATTCTTTATTCTCCACCCCAAGATTCTCCGCCTTTATTAACCTGCCCTCCTTTTCCCTTGAGACTGTCCTTTCTACTCTCAATCCCGTTCTGCTTCAGCTCAGCCTTTTTTTGAATTTGTCAATGTGATTCATTTCATAAGTAACTTTGTATCAGCCTCAGTCTCAACCAGGAAATAGGGGGAAGTGAAACACAACAACCCTGAAAAGAGATAAGTTTGAACAAGCTGGAGCTAAGACCGACAAACTGACACATAATGGATTAAATGAACAGAGATTGGTTTCCTGTGCTTTACCAAGCATTGTCACAGGTGGTCAACTTTTTGACTGAAGCTAGAAAATTGGATGTCTTTGTGGCAACGCTCCATCTCTCTGGTTCTGCTGTTCCTGGATCATTTTTTTGGATCAGGAAGATGGGATGAGATTCAAGTGGAACATAGGAATAGGATTCAGCCCCTCGAGTCTCTTCTGTCATCCAATGAGATTGTCGCCTAACTCCATATAACTGCCTTTGGCCAAAATCCCCTAAGATCTTTGTTCAACAAAAAAATTTGCCTCAGGTTTAAAATTAGCAACTTATCTAGCATCAACTGCCATTCCAAACCTCTACCACCTTTTGTGAACAAAAGTCCTAGTGTCCAACCAGTGGAAATAGTTTATCTAGCCTTTTTTTTCCTGTTAATGCCTTGAGACTTCAAGCAGATCACCCATCAACCTTCTAAATTCAGAGAAAACAGGTTTAATTTGTATAATCGCTCCTCATAACTTAACCCCTTAAGTTCAGTTATCATTCTTGTGAACATATGCTTTACTCCCTCCAAGGCCAATTTATACTAAGACGTAGTGCCTGTTAACAGTACTCCAAGTGGGGTCTAACCAGTGTTTTGTACAGCTGCAATATAACTTTAGCATCCTTATACTACAATCTTCTAAAGGCAAGCATTCCATCGGCTTTGTGTACTGCAGAAGTGAGTCACCAGACTTACAGGACCAGTGTTTAGTTTCATGTTTATTTATTAACAGTAGGCTTACATAGAACATAGAACAAAGCAAGACAGGCCCTTCGGCCTCGATTGTGCCGACAAATAAAGCATGCCCTCCTAACTAACCATTCCCTCTATCCATACTTATCACTAACTCTTAACGCCACCACTTGCGCCTACACAGTGCAGAGGGCATTCCCTCCTAATCATCTTGAGTAAAAACTACCTGATATCGTCCTATAACTCATACCTTAATTTAAAGTTGTGCCCTCGTGCTAGCTTTCCATCCTAGGAAAAAGGCTATCACTGTCCACCCTATCCAAACCTCTAATCATCTTATATGTTTCAATAAGATCCCCCCTTAGCAATGAAGTTACTGTGAAAATCTGCTAGTCACCACATTCCGGTGCCTTTTTTGGGTACACTGGGGGAGAATTAGCAAAGAACAAAATACAGCACAGAAATATATCCTTCAGCCAAACAGACCTCTGCTGATCATGATGCCCAGAGTAAACTAAAAAAAAAATCTTGTCCTTACTTGGTTCATATCCCTCTATTCCGTGCCTATTCATGTGCTTCTTAAATGTTGCTAATATGCCTGTTTCCACCAACTCCTCTGGCACCCATCACTCTCTGCGTGAAAAACCTCCCCACACATCTTTCCCGCTTACCTTGAACCTATGTTCTCTTACATTGACATTTCCACCCTTGGAAAAGTTTCTGATTATCAACCTGTCTCTCATAATTTTGTAGGCCTCTATCAGGTCTTGTCTCAGCCTCCACCTTTCCAGTGAAAACAATCCTAGACACTCAATCACTCCTCATAGTCACCACCCTTGAGGCCTTTATTGAAGGTGCGCCTCCCATTCCGTGCTCTTTATTGAAGACTCGCCTCTCACTCAATAAGAGGTGTGCCTCTCTCTCTCTCACCGCTTAAGACTCGTCTCTCACTCTACACTCCATATTGTAGTGTTGCCTCTCATCCTATGCTCCATACACTCCATGCTCATAATTCTTGCCCCTCTCTCCATTCTTTATTGAGGTCTCGTCCTTCTTTCTGCTCTCTCTGTTGAAATCTCGCCTCTTCCTCCCTGCAGCCCACTGAAGTTTCACCTCTTGGACCTCTTAGGGACAGAGGAGGGGAACTGTGCTTAGAGCCTGAGGGAATGACGGAGATCATTTGTTTGTTTGTTTTTATCCTACAGGTGCTTTGGTCCACCATGTTGTCTAACGAGGGGCATACACGCGATGGGTCGTGAGAGGGCTGCTCTTGGATCTTTTTCGAGAGTATCCTACTGCTTCACGTTGTTAGTGTACGCTTGACCTGGACCTTCTGATGGGCAACACGGCAGCTCAGTGACTATCGCTGTGCTGTGCAGATACATGGATTTGGGCCTGTGTCTGTGGGAGTTTGCACATTCTCCCTGTGCTTGCGTGGGTTTTCTCCAGGTGCTCCGGTTTCCTCCCACATCCCAAAGATGTGCTGTTAGGCTAATTGGCAAAACAAATTCTCCCTAAATTGTCTCAAATTTGGTTTTTAAATCCATAGATCTATAAACATGGACAGGGATCGTGGGTAGAGATGGGAACATCGGGGTGGCGGCGCGGACTCGTTGGGCCAAAGGGCCTGTTTCCCATGCTGTTCTGTTCTTTGTTCTATCCTGAATGAATACTTTGTGTCGGTATTCACAAAGGAGAGGGGCTTGTTGACAGCTCCTGTCTCTGAGAGAGCTGTGGACCAGTTGAGGGAAATATCCATACCGAGAGAGGAAGTGTTAGATTTAAAATAGGGATCATGAGCCTTGGGAGTCCCTGGGAAGTGTGTAAATAGATGATGATATTGATGTACTTGTTTTTATCCCACAGGTGCTTTGGTCCACCTTGTTGTCTAACGAGGGGCATACACACGATGGGTCGTGAGAGGGCTGCTCTTGGATTTTTTTTCGAGAGTATCCTAGTGCTTCACGTTGTTAGTGTACACTTGACCTGGACCATTTGATGGGCAACACGACAGCTCAGTGACTATCGCTGTGCTGTGCAGATACATGGATTTGGGCCTGTGTCTGTGGGAGTTTGCGCCTTCTCCCCGTGCTTGCGTGGGTTTTCTCCGGGAGCTCCGGTTTCCTCCCACATCCCAAAGATGTGCTCTTAGGCTAATTGGCAAAACAAATTCTCCCTAAATTGTCTCAAATTTGGTTTTTAATCCATAGATCTATAAACATGGACAGGGATCGCGGGTGGAGGTAGAAACACCGGGGTGGCAGCTCGGGCTCGTTGGGCCTGTTTCCTGTGCTGTTTTGTTCTTTGTTCTGTCCACATGCCTTACTGAAATCTTTCCACTCTCGCCCTGCACTGTAGTCTTGTCTTGCTTCTTTTCATCCTCTTTACTGAAGTCTCATCTCACTTGTTCTGCCATCTTACCTCTTTGCACACTCTTAAATGACGTTTTATGTCTCTCAAAGCAGTTTCTTGAAGTGTCACTTCACATTTCCAAGGCTTTGTTGAAATCTCATCTCTCTTCATGTTCTTTGTTGAAGTCTTGTTGCTCTCTCAGCATTCATTTCTGAAGTCTCCCCACTTTTTACTGAAGTCTCACATTTCTCTCCATGCTCTTTGTTGAAATCTCACCTTTCACTACACATTTTGTATTGAAATATTACCTTTCTCTATGTTCTTGACTGCTCTCACTTCTCTCTCTCTCCACACTCTTTACTGAAGCTCACCTGTCTCTCTCTGCACTTTTTGTTGATGTCTTGCCTCTTACTTTCAGAAACATAGAAGATTGGAGCAGGAGGTGGCCATTTGGCCTTCGAGCCTGCTCCACCATTCATTATGATCAAGACTGCTCTTCCAACTTAATAGCTTAACCCTGATTTTTCCCCAGAAACTTTGATCCCATTTACCTCAAGTGCTGGATTCAGTCACCTCTTGAATACATTCAATATTATGGCATCAATTACTTCTTGTGGTTAATGAATTCCACAGACTCACCATAGAACATAGAACATTACAGCACAGAACAGGCCCTTCGGCCTTCGATGTTGCGCCAACCAATATAAAAAGCAATGCCCCTCCAAACTAAACCATTCCCTTCTCTTCCATATACTTATCAATTAACCTCTTAAACGCCACCAACTTGGCGCATCTACAACAGCTGCAGGCAGGGCATTCCACTCCCTAATCACTCTTTGAGTAAAGAACCTACCTCTGATATCCGTCCTATAACTCATACCCCTTATTTTAAAGCTGTGTCCCCTCGTGCTAGCTTTCTCCATCCTAGGAAAAGGCTATCACTGTCCACCCTATCTAAACCTCTAATCATCTTATATGCTTCAATAAGATCCCCTCTTAGCCGCCTCCTTTCTAACGAAAACAACCTCAAATCCTTCAACCTCTCTTCATAGGACCTGCCCTCCATACCAGGCAACATCCTGGTAAACCTCCTCTGTACCCTCTCCAATGCCTCACATCTTTCTTATAATGTGGGGACCAGAACTGTACACAATACTCCAAGTGCGGCCGCGCTAGAGTTTTGTACAGTTGCAACATGACGTTGCGCTCCGAAATTCAATCCCCCTACCAATAAAAGCTAAGACTCCATATGCCTTCTTAACAACCTTATCGACTTGACTGCCTACTTTCAGGGATCTATGCACATACACACCAAGATCCCTCTGTTCATCAAGACTGCTAAGAATCCTACCATTAGCCCTATACTCTACACATTTATTATTTCTGCCATAGTGCATTACCTCACACTTTTCCACATTAAACTCCATTGCCACCTCTCGGCCCAGCTCTGCAACTTGTCCAAGTCCCTCTGCAAACTATAACACCCCTCTTCACTATCTACCACTCCACCGACTTTAGTGTCATCTGCAAATTTACTAATCCATCCTTCACTACCCTCATCCAGATCATTTATAAACATTACAAACAGCAGGGGCCCCAAAACAGACCCCTGAGGTACACCACTTGTCACCGAACTCCACGATTAATATCTCCCATCAACCACCACCCTCTGTCTTCTATCTGCTAGCCAATTCCTAACCCAATTAGCTAAATCACCCTCTATCCCCTACATCTGCATTTTCTGCAGAAGTCTTCCATGGGCCACCTTATCAAACGCCTTACTAAAGTCCATATATACCACAGCAACCGCCTTACCCCCATCCACCTCTTTAGTCACTTTTTCAAAAAACTCAATGAGGTTAGTAAGGCACGACCTACCCTTCACAAAATCTCACCAATCTCCTGAATTCTCATCTCAGTCCTAAATGGTCTATCCTGAATCCTCAGACTGTGACCTTAGTTCTGGACTCACTAGTACAGACTCACTAGTACAGTGGGGGAACATGTTGCCTCCTTTGAGGGTGGTTTGTCCACCTTTGTTCCTGGCACTCAGCTCTCACCTGTGACTTCCCTTAGCTATTGCATGTGACAGTGGCCACACCCCGGGCAACGGCTTCGACAAGCTGGCTAAACCAGGTGATGGTTGCCAATGGGTCTTAATCCTCGGTGAGATAGGGAGATGTCTATCCAGCATGTGAAGACAGACTCCAGCGGATTGAGCAGACAAGAATGATGGAAGGTCCAATGGTCAAGAAGGCGGTCTCTGCAAGCATCATGGAATGCAAAGAGCAGGGCAAGACACAGAAGATGTCCTGGTCATCCACTGTGCCTAGTCCCATTTCAAGTCATTTTGACTCGTCTTGCCACTGGAACTAAATGGGAATTGGGAAGAGAGAGTGAGGCTGACGCTGCAGAACTCTCCCTCACTTTAATCCAAATCAAGTGCTAGTCCACACACCATCATTACCAGTGTCCTGTTCAACCCCTGAAATCCTGTGGTGATGGGCCACGATTGGGAATATGCTCCCTGCATCGACCCTGTCTAATCATGTTACAATTTTATGAGTCTCTAGGAGATAGCTCCTCATTCATCCGTATTCCAGTGAAAACAGTCCTAACCAAGTCAATCACTCTTCATACATCAGCCCCATCATCTCCAGAATAAGCCTGGTAAACCTTCGCTACACTCCATTGAGAGCAAGAGCATCCTTCCTCAGAAAAGACCAAAAACTGCACAGAATAGTCAACATGTGGCTTCACCAAAGCCCTGTATAATACATCCCCGCTCCTGTACTCAAAACGTCTCGCCAAAATGCCATTTGCCTTCTTTACTGCCTGTTGCACCTGCATGTTTACACAAAACATAGAACATTATAGCATAGTACAGGCCCTTTGGCCCTTGATGTTGTGCTGACCTGTGAAACCAATCTGAAGTCCATCTAACCTACATTATTTAAATATCATCCAAATGTTTATCCAATGACCATTTAAATGCCCTTAATGTTGTTGAATCCACTACTGTTGCAGGCAGGTAATTCCACACTCTTACTACTCTGAGTAAAGAACCTACCTCTGACATCTGTCCTACATCTATCCTCTCCTATTTAAAGCTATGTCCTCTCCTGCTAGCCATCTCCATCTGAGGAAAAATGTTCACACTGTCCACCGTATTTAATCCTCTGATCATCTTACATACCTCTATTAAGTCACCTCTTAACCTTCTTCTCTCTAATGAAAACAGCCTCAGGTCCCTCAGCCTTACCTCACAGGACCTTCCACAACAACAGGCGACATCCTGATAAATCTCCTCTGCACCCTTTCCAATGCTTTCACATCCTTTCTATAATAATGTGACAAGAACCGTACACAAGACTCCAAGCGCGGCTGCAACATGATCTCCTAAACTTAATCCTTCTACCAATAAAAGTTAACATACCTGACACCTTCTTAACAACCCTATCAAGCTGGGTGTCAACTTTCAGGGATCTATGCACCGGGACACCGAAATCGCTCTGCTCATCCACACTACCAAGTATCTTACCATTAGCCCAATACTCTGTATTCCTGTTACTCCTTCCAAAGTGAATCACTTCACACTTTTCTGCATTAAACTCAATTTGCCACATCTCAGCCCAGCTCTGTAGCTTATCTATGTCCCTCTGTAACTTCTTCTGCACTGACCACAACATCACCGTCTTCAGTATCATCCGCAAGTTCAGATCATTTACAAAAATGACAAATAGCAGTGATCCCAAAACAGAACCTTGTGATACACCATTAGTAACTGAACTCCAGGACGAACATTTCCTGCGACTGGTGCACAAGGAGATCCAATCTCACTGCACACTCTCCTCTCCCAATTTAAGGCATTTAGGTAGTAACCTGCCTTCTTGTCTTTGCTTCCAAAATGAATAAATTCACATTTACCCAACTTATAACTGCATCTGCCATTGATTTGCCCACTCACCTAACCTGTCCAGAAATCATCCTGAAAGATCTCTGCATCCTAGTCACAGTTCACCTGCCCATCTAACATGGTATCATATGCAGACTTTGAGACGTTATATTTTGTTTCTCATCCAAATCATTTATATTGTGAATAGCTGGGGTCCTAGCACTGATCCCTGTTGCACCTCACTAGTTACACCTGCCAATTTGAAAAACACCCATTAATTCATTAATACAAATGTGAGTTAATGCATTTTAGAACATAGAACATTACAGCACAGAACAGGCCCTTCGGCCTTCGATGTTGCGCCGACCAATATAAAAAGCAATGCCCCTCCAAACTAAACCATTCCCTTCTCTTCCATATACTTATCACCTAACCTCTTAAACGCCACCAAACTTGGCGCATCTACAACCGCTGCAGGCAGGGCATTCCACTCCCGAACCACCCATTGGGTAAAGAACCTGCCTCTGATATCCATCCTATAACCATCACCCCTTAATTTAAAGCTGTGTCCCCTCGTGCTAGCTTTTTCCATCCTAGGAAAAAGGCTATCACTGTCCACCCTATCTAAACCTCTAATCATCTTATATGTTTCGATCAGGTCCCCTCTTAGCCTCCTCCTTTCTACGAAAACAACCTCAAATCCCTCAGCCTCTCCTCATAAGACCTGCCCTCCATACCAGGCAACATCCTGGTAAACCTCCTCTGTACCCTCTCCAATGCCTCCACATCCTTCTTATAATGTGGGGACCAGAACTGCACACAATACTCCAAGTGCGGCCGCACTAGAGTTTTGTACAGATTGTTTTGGAAGATTTAATACAGATAGGAAATATACAGTAAATGGCAGAAGCCTTAAGAGTATTGATAGGCAAAGGGATCTGGGTTTTCAGATACACAGTACACTGAAAATGGCAATGCAATTGGAGAATGTAGTCAAGAAAGCATGCTTGCCTTCATCGGCTGGGGCATTCAGTTTAAAATTTGGCACATCATGTTGCAGCTTTATAGAATCTTCATTAGGCCATATCTGGAATATAGGGTTCAGTTCTGATCACACTACCAGAAGGATGTGGAGACTTTGGAGAGGGTACAGAAAAGATTTACCAGGATGTTGCCCAGTATGAAGGGCATTAACTATGAGGAAAGGTTGGAGAAACTTCGTTTGTCCTCAGCGATGGAGATCGAGAGGAGATCTGATAGAAGTCTACAAGATTATGAGAAGCATGGACAGAATAGATAGTCAGAAGCCTTTTCCCAGGGTGAAGGAGTCAATTACTCGGGGGCACAGGTTTGAGATGCAAGGGACAAAGTTTAAAAGAGATGTATTAGACAAATTTATTACACTGAGAGTAGTGGGTCCCTGGAATCGTGGAAGCGGACATGGTAGTGACTTTTAAGAGGCGAGTAGATGAATAGGTTGGGAATAGCGGGATATGGTCCCCAGAAGAGTAGGAGATTTTAGTTAAATCTGGAGCAGTGCAGGCTTGGAGAGCCAAAAGACCTGTTCGTATGTAATTTTCTTTGTTCTTTGTATTTCCTACTCTATTAATATTGATCTCCCTCAGTTCTTCCCTCTCACTAAATTTTGCATTCTCCAACATTTGACATCTTACTTGTGTCCTCTTTTGTGAAGACAGAATCAAAGTATGCATTCAATTGCTCGACCATGTCTTTGTCCCCCATTTCTGTCTCAGGGGACGTACATTTGTCTTCACCAACCTCTTTCTCTTCATGTATCTATAGAAACTCTTCGTGTCAGTCTTTATGTTCCCTGCAAGCTTATTTCTGTACTGAATTTTTTCCTTTTTAATCAATCGTTTTGTCATTCTTTGCTGAATTCTAAACTACTCCCAATCCTCAGACCTATCATTTTTCTTGCCCAATCTGCATGCTTCTACAGCAACTGATGCATCACTCTGTATTGAAGTCTTGCTTCTCTCTCTCTCTCTCCATTCTTGTTTGAAGTTTTGCTCCTCATTGTGTGCTCTTCATTAAAGTCTCACCACTCCCAAGACTCCTGACAAGTCTTAGCTCGCTCTCTCAATTCTTTTTACTGAAGACTTGCCTCTCTTCATTCTCTTTATTGAAGTTCACCACTCTCTTGCTGCACTTTAAGTCTCACTTCTATTAAGCATAGAAAAACAGAAAACAGTAGTGGGCCATTCGGCTCTTTGAGACTGCTCCACAATTCATCTTGATCATGGCTGGTCATCGAATTCAACATGAGTTCCCCTCTTTGTTCAATATCTGTTGATCCATTTAGCCCCAAGAGCTATACCTAATTTCTTCTTGAAATCAAACAACATTTTGGTTTCAATTACATTCCGTGGTAGTAAATTCCAGACATTCACCACTCTCTGGGTGAAGAAATTTCTCCTTACCTCAGTTCTAAAAGGTTTACCTATTATCGTCAATTTATGACCTCTAGTTCTGGACTCCCCCACCATCGGGAACATTCTTTCTGAATTCATTCTGTCTAATCCTGAATTTATAAGTTTTGTAAGTGGGACAGCACGGTGGCACAGTGATTAGGGTGGCACAGTGGTTAATACTCACCCTTCACAGCGCCAGGGACTCGAGTTTGATTCCTGGCTTGTATCACTGTCTGTTTGCATGAGTTTCCTCTGGATGGTCTGGTTTCCTCCCACACGATGTAAAGATGCCGGCGTTGGACTGGGGTAGTAAGAACTCAGTAAGAATTTAGCAACACCAATTTTCAATCCAACCGATTTATTTGATAGTAAATCTGCGAGCTTTCAACACTGTTGAAAGCTCGCAGATTTACTATCAAGTAAATCAGTTGGATTGAAAATTGGTGTTGCTAAATTCTTACTGAGTTCCTCCCACACACCAAGGCTGTGCAGTTACACAGATTGACCATGTTAAATTGTCCCTTAGTGTCAGGGAAACTAGTTAGGATAAATACTTTGGGTTAGGGGTTGGGTGGGATTGCATTCGGTGCAGATTTGATGAGCTGAATGGCCTCCTTCTGTCCTGTATGCTTCAATGTCTATTACGTAAGTCTCTCTCTAACTTAGTCTCATCTCATATGACAATCCTGCCACCCCAGGAATCTGCATTCCTTCTATAACAAGAACATCCTCAGATAAGGACATCAAAACTGCACACAATATTGAGGTGTGGCCTCACCAATGACCCATGCAAACTGTAACAAAACATTCATATTCCTATACTCAATACTCTTGCTATGAATGTCAATGTATCACTTGCCTTCTTTATTGCCTGCTGTACTTGCGCGTTTACCTTCATTGACTAATGCACAAGGACACCAAGATTTCTCTGAATATCCACCGCTTCAATTTAAACCCATTCAAATAATAATCTGCCTTCCTATTTTTGCTACCGAAATGGCTAATCTCATACTTATCCATGTTGTACTGCACCTGCATATGCCCACTCACTCAGCCTGTCAGCCACTCTCACAACCTCGGCTGAATCGGATTAGTCTTCTTGAACGTTACCCCATGGATAATCACTCGGATCCAGCACTGACCAGCTGATAGTGGTATTCATAGACATCTTTAACCTCACCTTACTCTGACCTGATGACCATCATCCCTGCACCTAAGAAAAGCCAAGCAGCACATCTTAATGACTATTGTCAGGTAACTGACATCCATTAGCATGAAGTGCTTTGAAAAGTTAAGATATGGCATATATCAACTTTTCAGGATTGCCTAGACCATGACACTTCACCTATCAACTCAACGCATAGCCTCCGTGGCATACATTCAACCATGGAACACCTGGATAACAAGGACACTTACGTCAGACTCCTTTGTATTGAATAAAGCTCAACTTTCAACAGCATTATTGCAACAAAATACATTTCCAAACTCCATGGCCTAGGGCTCAGTTCATCCCCTGACTGGATCCCAAACTTCCTTTCACACAGACCTCAGTGCAACAACCATGATCATCCTCAACACCAATACCCCACAAGACTGTCTCCTCAGCCCTTAGACACTTCTGACTGCGTGGTCAAATCCCATTCCAACTCTATTTTTAAGTTTGCTGATGATACCACTGTAGTGGGTTGGATCTCCTGAGACAGCATAATCAAGGACCCTACTTAAGTTAGACCATTCTCTTTTTCACCTTCTTCAGTTGTGAAAAAGATACAGAACTCTGAAAACATGCCTTCTTGTCTCAAGAACAGCTTCTTCCCTGTTGCCATCAGACTTTTGAATGATCCTAGCATACATTAAGCTGCAAGTGTAACTCTACTGTTTAAAAAATCAAAGGCAACAAAAGGCGGGTAATTAGCTTTACTTCTTTAGTAGGGAAAATACTTGAATCTATCATCAAGGAAAAAATAACGAGGTATCTGGATATGAATTGTCCCATTGGTAAGATGTAGCATGGGTTCATGCAGGGCAGGTTGTGTTTGACTAATTTGGTGGAATTTTTGAGTACATGTGCAGCGGACAATGGGGAATCTGTGGACATGGTGTTTCTGGATTCTCAGAAGGCATTTGACAAGGTGCTGCATCAAACACTGCTGCATAAGGTAAAGTGCACGGTGTTATAGGTAATGTATTAACATGGATAGAGGATTGGTTAACTTACAGAAAGCAAAGAGAGGGAGTAAATGGGTGATCAATGACTGGTTGTGTGGCTCAGGGATCAAAGTTGAGACTGCAATTGTCTATGATTTACATAGATGATTTAGAGTTGGGGGCCAAGTATAGTGTGTCAAAATTCTCAGATGACATTAAGGGGAGTGGCAGAGCAAAGTATGCAAAGGACGGTGAAAGTCTGCGAAGGGATATAGTCTAAGTGAGTGGGCGAGGATCTGGCAGATGGAATACAATGTTGGTATATGTGAGGTCATCCATTTTGGTAAAATGGCAAAATGGACCATTATTTAAATGGTAAAAAATTGCAGCATGCTGCTGTGCAGAAGAACCTGGGTGTCCTTGTGCAGGAATCTCAAGGAGTTGGTTTGCAAGTGCAGCAGGTAATTAAGAAGGCAAATGGAACTTTGTCCTTCATTGCTAGAGGGGGAGTTAAAAAAAAGTGGTTATGTTGCAGCTGTATAAGGTGCTGGTGAGGCCACACCTGGAGTACTGTGTACAGTTCTGGACTCCAGACTTGAGGAAGGATACACTGGCACGAGAGGAGGTGCAGAGGAGATTCACTATGTTGATTCCAGAGTTGAGAGGATTGGCTTATGAGGAGAGACTGAGTAGACTGAGAATATACTTACTGGAATTCAGAAGAATGAGGGGAGTTCTTATAGAAGCATATAAGATTATGAAGGGAATAGATAAGATAGAAGCAGGGAAGTTGTTTCCACTGGCAGGTAAAACTAGAGCTAGCGGCATGGCCTCAAAATAAGAGGGAGCAGATTTAGGACTGAGTTGAGGAGGAACTTCTTCGCCCAAAGAATTGTGGGCAGGGAATTCCACTGAGGCTATCCCACTGAATGTTTCTAAGGCAAGGATAAATTTTTGAACAGTAAAGGAACTAAGGTTATGGTAAGCGGGTGGGTTAGAGGAGCTGAGTCCACGAAAAGATCAGCCATGATCTTATTGAATGGCGGAGCAGGCTCGAGGAGCCAGATGACCAACTCCTGCTACTAGATCTTACGTTCTTTTTCTTCACTGCAACACTACATTCTCCACCCTCTGCTTTCCTTCTTCTCTATATACTCTATGAATGCAAGAAACAATACTATTCACTTTTCCCAATACAAAGAACAAAGAACAAAACAGCACGGGAAACAGGCCCTTCGGCCCAACGAGCCTGTGCCGCCAACCCGATGTTCCCACCTCTACCCGCGATCCCTGTCTATGTTTATAGATCTATGGATTAAAAACCAAATTTGAAACAATTTAGGGAGAATTTGTTTTGCCAATTAGCTTAAGAGCACATCTTTGGGATGTGGGAGGAAACCGGAGCTCCCGGAGAAAACCCTCGCAAGCACGGGGAGAATGCGCAAACTCCCACAGACACAGGCCCAAATCCATGTATCTGCACAGCACAGCGCTAGTCACTGAGCTGTTGTGTTGCCCATCAAATGGTCCAGGTCAAGCGTACACTAACGACGTGAAGCACTAGGATACTCTCGAAAAAAACATCCAAGAGCAGTCTTCTCATGACCCATCGCGTGTATGCCCCTCATTAGAGAACAAGGTGGACCAAAGCACCTGTAGGATAAAAACAAGTACATCTGGCTTTCAGATCAAAGACAGAGGATGGTGGTTGATGGGAGATATTCATCTTGGAGTTCGGTTCGAAGTGGTGTACCTCAGGGGTCTGTTTTGGGGCCCCTGCTGTTTGTAATTTTTATAAATGATCTGAATGAGGGTATTGAAGGATGGATTAGTAAATTTGCAGATGACACTAAAGTCGGTGGAGTGGTAGATAGTGAAGAGGGGTGTTATCGTTTGCAGAGGGACTTAGACAAGTTGCAGAGCTGGGCCGAGAGGTGGCAAATGGAGTTTAATGTGGAAAAGTGTGAGGTAATGCACTATGCAGAAATAATAAATGTGTAGAGTATAGGGCAAATGGTAGGATTCTTAGTAGTCTAGATGAACAGAGGGATTTTGGTGTGTATGTGCATTGATCCCTGAAAGTAGGCAGTCAGGTCGAGAAGGTTGTTAGGAAGGCATATGGAGTCTTGGCTTTTATTGGTAGAGTGATTGAATTTCGGAGCCGCAACGTCATGTTGCAACTGTACAAAACTCTAGTGCGGCCGCACTTGGAGTATTGTGTGCAGTTCTGGTCGCCACATTATAAGAAAGATGTGGAGTCATTGGAGAGGGTACAGAGGAGGTTTACCAGGATGTTGCCTGGTATGGAGGGCAGGTCCTATGAAGAGAGGTTGAAGGATTTGAGGTTGTTTTCGTGAGAAAGGAGGCGGCTAAGAGGGGATCTTATTGAAGCATATAAGATGATTAGAGGTTTAGATAGGGTGGACAGTGATAGCCTTTTTCCTAGGATGGAGAAAGCTAGCCCGAGGGGACACAGCTTTAAATTAAGGGGTATGAGTTATAGGACGGATATCAGAGGTAGGTTCTTTACTCAAAGAGTGATTAGGGAGTGAATGCCCTGCCTGCAGCTGTTGTAGATGCGCCAAGTTTGGTGGCGTTTAAGAGGTTAGTTGATAAGTATATGGAGGAGAAGGGAATGGTTTAGTTTGGAGGGGCATTGCTTTTTATATTGGTCGGCGCAACATCGAAGGCCGAAGGGCCTGTTCTGTGCTGTAATGTTCTATGTTCTATCAATATCATCTATTTACACACTTCCCAGGGACTCCCAAGGCTCATGATCCCTATTATAAATCAGTTTTCTATACCCCTCCATTCCCATTCTGTTCATGTGGCCATCTAAGTATTTCTTAAATAACTTCAGAGTACCTGCCTCCACCACTTTACTTGGCAGCGCATTCCATATCCCCACCACCCTCTGTGTGAAAAAACTCCCTCTAGCATTCAAATTATACCTTACCCCCCGCACCCTAAGCTCGTGACCCCTCGTGCCATTCGAGTACATCCTAGGAAACAGCTTAACCCTATTTACTCTATCTATACCCCTCATAATCTTGTACACCTTTATTAGATCTCCTCTAAGTCTACATCTTTCTAAGGAAAACAGTCCCAATTTGCCTAACCTCTCCTCGTAACTCAGACCTTCCATACCAGGCAGCATCCTGCTAAACCTCCTCTGCACTCTCTCCAGAGTCTCCACGTCCTTGCGGTAGTAAGGCGACCAGAACTGGACGCAGTATTCCAAATATATAAATAATAAAAGGTATATAAATAATAAAAGATTGGTTAGGGCAAGATTAGGGCCAGTCAGAGATAGCAGTGGGAGGTTGTGCGTGGAGCCTGAGGAGATAGGAGAGACACTGAATGAGTATTTTTCATCAGTATTCACGCAGGAGAAAGACAGTGTTGTCGGGGAGAATACTGCGATATCAGGTTGTAGACTGCGTAGGATTGAGGTTCATAAGGAGGAGGTGTTAGCGAATCTTGAGGGTATGAAAATTGATAAGTCCCCTGGGCCAGATGGGATTTACCCTAGGATTCTCCGGGAGGCTAGAGAGGAGATTGCAGAGCCTTTGGCTTTGATCTTCATGTCGTCGTTGGCTACAGGTATAGTGCCGGAAGACTGAAGGATGGCAAATGTTGTCCCTTTGTTCAAAAAGGGGAGTAGGGACCATCCTGGAAATTATAGACCGGTGAGCCTGACTTCTGTTGTGGGCAAGGTCTTGGAAAGAATTATAAGGGATAGGATTTATAAGCATCTAGAGAGAAATAAATTGATTAGGGATAGTCAGCACAGTTTTGTGAAGGGTAGGTCGTGCCTCACAAACCTTATTGAGTTTTTTGAGGAGGTGACCAAAGAGGTAGATAAGGGTAAGGCAGTTGATGTAGTGTATATGGATTTTAGCAAAGCGTTTGATAAGGTTCCCCATGGTAGGCTACTGCAGAAAGTGCAGATGCATGGGATTGAAGGTGATTTAGCAGTTTGGATTAGGAATTGGCTAGCTGATAGAAGACAGAGGGTGGTGGTTGATGGGAAATATTCAACCTGGAGTGCAGTTACAAGTGGTGTACCTCAAGGATCTGTTTTGGGGCCACTGCTGTTTGTCATTTTTATAAATGACCTAGATGAGGGTGTAGAGGGTTGGATTAATAAATTTGCTGATGATACCAAAGTGGGGGGAGTTGTAGACAGCGAGGATGGATGTTACAGTTTGCAGAGGGACATAGATAGGTTGCAGAGCTGGGCCGTGAGGTGGCAAATGGAATTCAATACGGATAAGTGTGAGGTGATTCACTTTGGTAGGAATAACAGGCATATGAAATATAAGGTTAATGGAAGGACCCTTAATAGTGTTGTCGAGCAGAGGGATCTTGGGTACAAGCACATAGCTCTTTGAAAGTTTGCACCCAGGTTGATAAAGTTGTTAAGAAGGCATACGGAGCATTAGCTTTTATTGGTAGAGGGATTGAATTTAGGAGCCGTGAGGTTATGTTACAACTGTACAAAACTCTGGTGCGGCCGCACTTGCAGTATTACATACAGTTCTGATCGCCGCATTATAAGGAAGATGTGGAAGCATTGGAAAGGGTGCAGAGGAGGTTTACCAGGAAGGCCTTATGAGGAAAGGCTGAGGGACCTGAGGTTATTTTCATTAGAGAGAAGAAGGTTACACGGTGACCTAATTGAGGTGTACAAGGTGATCAAAGGACTGGATAGGGTGGATAGTGAGAGCCTTTTTCCTTGGATGGTGATGACCAACACGATGGGACATAACTTTAAATTAAGAGATGGTAGTAATAGGACGGATGTCAGAGGCAGGTTCTTTACCCAGAGGGTGGTGAGGGCGTGGAATGCCCTGCCTGCAGCAGTTGTGGACTCGCCTACTTTGAGGGCATTCTAATGGTCGGTGGATAGGCATATGGATGATATTGGAATAGTTTAGGTTAGAGGGTCCACTGGCCGGCGCAACATCGAGGGCCGAAGGGCCTGTACTGCGCTGTAATGTTCTATGTTCTAAATGAGGTCTAACCAACGTTTTATACAACTGCAACATTAAAGCCCAGCTCTTGTGCTCTATACCCCTTCCTATAAAGGCTAACATACTATATATAAGGCAGTTGACGTTGTATATATGAACTTTAGTAAGGCATTCGATAAGGTTTCTCATGTAAGGCTTCTGAAGAAAATACAGATGTATGGGATTGAGGGTGATTTAGCTAATTGGATTAGGAATGGGCTAGCTGATAGAAGACAGAGGGTGGTGGTTGATGGGGAATTATTCATCATGGAGTTCGGTTACAAGTGGTGTACCTCAGGGATCTGTTTTGGGGCCTTTGCCGTTTGTAATTTTTATAAATGATCTGGATGAGGGTATAGAAGGATAGATTACTAAATTTGGTGACGACACCAAAGTTGGAGGAGTGGTAGATGGTGAAGAGGGGTGTTATAGTTTGCAGAGAGACTTAGACAAGTTGCAGAGCTGGGCCAAGAGGTGGCAAATGGAGTTTAATGCGGAAAAGTGTGAGGTAATTCACTTTGGCAGAAATAACAAATGTATACAGTATAGGGCTAATGGTAGGACTCTTAATAGTGTTGATGAACAGAGTGATCTCAGAGTCATGGCTTTTATTAGTAGGGGGATTGAATTTCGGAGCCGCAACGTCATGTTGCAACTGTACAAAACTCTGGTGCAGCCACACTTGGAGTATCGTGTACAGTTCTGGTCGCCACATTATAAGAAAGATGTGGAGGCATTGGAGAGGGTGCAGAGGGGGTTTTACCAGGATGTTGCCTGGTATGGAAGGAAGGTCTTATGAGGAGAGGTTGAGGGATTTGAGGTTGTTTTCATTAGAGAGAAGGCAGCTAAGAGGTGACCTTATTGAGGCATATAAGATGATCAGAGGATTAGACAGGGTGGACAGTGATAGCCTTTTTCCTCAGATGGAGAAAGCTAGAACGAGGGGACATAACTTTAAATTAAGGGGTGGTAGTTATAGGATGGATGTCAGAGGTAGGTTCTTTACCCAGAGCGTGGTAAGGGTATGGAATGCGCTGCCTGCCGCAGTTATAGATGCACCAAGTTTGGGGGCGTTTAAGTGGTCAGTGGATAGATTTATGGATGAATATTTTCTCAATTGGTTGGCGCAACATCGAGGGCCGAAGGGCCTGTTCTGCGCTGTAATGTTCTATGTTCTATATCCTTTCTTCACAACCTTCTCCACTTGCTCTGCCACCTTCAGAGACTTGTTCACCTGCACCCCCAGGTCCCTCTGCGTTTCTATACTCTTAATAGGTCTACCCTTTATCATATACTTCCCCCCTACATTCTTTCTCCCGAAATGCATCACCTCACATTTATCAGGATTGAATTCCATCTGCCATCTATCTGCCCAAGCTACCAGCCTATCTATGTCCTGCTGCATCGCCTGACAATGCTCCTCACTATCCGCAAGTCCAGCCATCTTTGTATCGTCTGCAAACTTGCTGATCACTCCACTTATTCCCTCTTCCAAGTCATTTATATATATTACAAATAGAAGACGTCCCAGTACCGAGCCCTGCGGCACATCACTAGTGACCGACCTCCAGCTAGAAAAACACCCTTCCACTATTACTCTCTGTCTCCTATTACCAAGCCAGTTACTTACCCATCTAGCTACCTGTCCTTGTATCCCATTAGCCTTGAACTTCTCAACTAACCTCCCATGAGGGACTTTGTCAAACGTCTTACTAAAATCCATATAGACGACATCAACGGCTCGCCCTTCATCCACCGTTTTCGTCACCTCTTCAAAAAATCCTACTATATGACAATAATTCAATTCAATTGAGGTGGCATGTTAGCACAGCTGCCTCACAGTACCAGAGACTCAACTTGGAGTGTGGAGTGTGGCACCAGGGGATTTTCACAGTAATTTCATTGCAATGTTATGACACTAACAAACTTTCTGACTGTTTTTTATATTCAATTTGTATGACTTTTCTCCCACTTTTTCCTTGATCTCTGATCCCTTGTGAAATATGTGGAACATACAGTTATATCAGAGAGCAGTGCAGATTTTGTCACTTTAGTTGGTGACATGCTCATGTTCAAATTAAAAAACCCAATATTTGCCTGTCAGCTCTTGACTTTGGAAATAGAGTACGCATCAGATAGCACTCCCAGTCCAGAACCAAGATTGTAACATTCTGGAACAAACTCACTGTTCTGAAGAATTTATATGCTCAGCAATGTATGTTCTTCTTTCAATTTTACATAATTTGCATCTTAATTAAACGTTCTCCTTGAAGATAAGTTTGCAAAACTATTTCACTGACTACAATGATTCAACTGTTCATAGGATATTTCTTTGCCATTCATTCAAATATATTGAAAAATTAGATTACAGCCAACAATAAAAGCACCTTTAACAACGTAAAACATCCCAAATCACTTCATTGAGTCACAGAATAATCAAATCCCTACGGTCAAGAAAAAGGCCACCTGACCTCGAATCTGCACTGACTTTTACCATATTACTCCAAGTATTTATAGCACTAATCCACTTAATTTATATTTCTTGTGATATGGAGATGCCAGAGTTTGACTGGGGTGGTAGAGTAAAAAGTCTCACAACACCAGGTTAAAGTCCAACAGGGTTATTTAGAATCACGAGCTTTCAGAGTGCTGCTCCTTCATCAGATCAGTGGAGAGCTGGGTTCACAAACAGGGCACATATATAGACAAAGACTCAGTTGCTAGATAATGGTTGGATTGAGAGTTTTTTCAGATAATCAAGTCTTTACAGGTACAGACAATGTGAGTAGAGAAAGGAATAATCACAGGTTGAAGTGGTGTGAATTGTCTCAAGCCACAACTCGAGTACTGTGTGCAATTTTGGTCCCCTTATTTGTGAAAGGATATATTGGCCTTGGAGGGAGGACAGAGAAGGTTCACTAAGTTGATATCGGAGATGAGGGGGTTAGCTTATGAGGAGAGATTGAGTAGATTCGGCCTGTACTCGTTAGAGTTTAGAAGGCTGAGGGAAGATTTTATAAAGACATAGAAAATATGAAGGGGCTAGACAGAGCAGAGGCAGAGAGATTCTTTCAACTTAGAAAGGAAACAAGAATTAGAGAACACAGCCTCAAAATAAGGGGGAGTCCGTTTAGAACAAGTTTGAGGAGGAACTTCTTCTCTCAGAGGGTGGTGAATCTCTCAAATTCTCTGTGCACCTCCTTAAGGGGTTACCTCTTTAAATATGTCACAGGTAGATAGATTTCTGATCAATAAGAGAAGTAAGAATAATGGGAAGCAGGCAAAACTAAACCACTATCAGATCAGCCATGATTTTATTGAATGGCGGGGCAGGCTCGAGGGGCTGGATGGCCTACTCCTGCTCCTATTTCTTATGTTCTTAAGCCAGGACAGTTGATAGGATTTTGAAGCCCAGGCAAGATGGTGGGGGTTACACGTAGGGTGACATGAATCCAAGATCCCAGTTGAGGGCATCCTCAATATATGATGCTCAACTCATCAATTGACAATTCTGACATGCCAACAGCAAAAAACTGCACCAACTTCCTCAGAAGACAAACATGGGACATGACCGACAGAGTATCCTTCATCATCAGTATATCCCAGGAGCAGAGAAATTACGATATCTTCTTCAGAGCCTTCAACATGTCATCGATAAAAATGAACACTCTACCATGGCCATCTACTTGCTTCCGAACAAACACACAACTTCAAACAGACTATTGTTCACAACAACTTACCCAGCCTTCAAAACAGCAACATCACACAACCCTGCCATGGCAACTTCTGCAAGACATGCTGGATCGTCGACATGGAAAGCACCATCACACATAAGAACACCACTCACCAGGTACATGGTAAATATTCAAGCAACTTGGCCAATTTTGTCCACTGATATGCTGCAGAAAAGAATAAGGTACATCAGTGAGACCATGCAGATGCTATGACAATGGATGAACGGACACTGTGTAACAATCGCCAGGTAAGCAACTTCCAAGGCAATGTTCAAGAAACACGACAACGTAGAATCACCAAACAGAAACTGATAGCCAAGTTCCACATGCATGAGGATGACCTGAATCAGGATTTGGGTTCATGTCACACTACATATAAGACCCACCGTTTGGCTTGCAAAATCCTGCGAACTATCCTGGCTTGAGACAATTCACAACTCTTTAACCTGTGACTATCCCTCTTTCCACTCACAAAATCTGTACCTGTAAAGACTTGATTATCTGAAAATTGCATTCCAACTACTGTCTTGCAATTGACTTTTTGTCTATATACTCCACATTTGTAAAACCTACATCGCCATTCACCTGAAGGTGCAGTGCTCAGAAAACACTTGATTCTAAATAAACCTGTTGGACTTCAACCTGGTGTTGTGAGACTTCTTACAATATATCTTGTGGCATTAAGGGACAATTTAGCATGGTCAATCAACCTAACCTGGAAATCTTTGGACTGTGGGAAAAACCAAAGCATCAGAGAGAACCCATGCAGACACAGGAAGAACATGCAAATTCCACACAGACAGTCATCCAAGACCAGAACTGAACTCAGGTTCCCAATACTGTGAGGCAGCAATGCAAATACTAGAATAGATGCATTAAATGTGAATGGAAGGAATAGGCTTCCCGACCTTGTTCGTTGCCTTTAACGTGCCTTTAATGTCCAGACAACAAAATTCCAAAAATTAATCTTGATATAAAAAGAGTGGGAGAGTTGCACTAAAGGTTGAGAAAATCACAGCTGTACTCCTGCAGGACACCTCAAAGGGCTCATAAAGCAAGACAGTATGGTTAGAGGTCAGGAATAGGAAGGGTGTAGTCATCACAATATTAGGGGGTTACCATAGGCCTCCCAAAATCAGCAGGAGATAGAGGAACAGATATGTAAGCAGACTTTGGTAAAGTGTAAAAGTAACAGGGTTGTTATGATGGAAGATTTTAATCTCCCCTACGTAGACTGGGACTCACTTAGTTCTAGGGGCATGGATGGGGCAGAGTTTGTAAGGAGTATTCAGGAAGGCTTCTTGAAACAGTATGTAAACAGTTCAACTAGTGAAGAGGCCATATTAGACCTGGTATGGTGAATGAGCCTGGCCAGTGGTCAATGTTTCAGTCGGGGAGCAGTTTGGGAACAGTGACCACAATTCAGTAAGATTTACAGTCCTGATGGATAAAGATGTGTTGTCCTCAAATTAAGGTCCTAAATTGGGGAAAGGCTAATTATAACAATATTAGGCAGGAACTGAAGAATGTAGATTGGGGACAGATGTTTGAGGGCAAATCAATATGTAGGAGGCTTTCAAGTTCATAGGGATTCAGGATCAGTACATTCCTGGAAGGATGAAGGACAATTATGGCAATTTTGGGAACCTTGGATAAGGAGATATTGTGAGCCTAGTCAAAGAGAAAAAAGTAAGCATTTATCAAACCTAAAAGGTTGGAAACACATGAAGCAAATGTAGAATACAAGGAAAGTAGAAAGCAACTTGAGCAAGGAGTAACGAGAACTAAAAGGGGTCACAAAAGTCATTGGCCAGCAGGATTAAGTAAAATCCCAAGGCTTTTTTATACATATAAAAAGCAAGAAAGTAGACAGAGAGAGGGTTGGCCTTCTCAGGGATGGAATGTAAGCATGCAGCCAGAAGAAATGGGCAAGGTATTAAATGAATACTTTGCGTCAGTATTCACGAACAGAAGAACTTGGTGGATGATGAGTCTGGAAAAGGGTGTGTGGTTTGAGTCATGCTGAGATCAAAAATGAAGAGGTATTGGGGTTCTTGAGAAACATTAAAGTAGACAAGTCCACAAAGCTTGATGGGCTACATCCCAGAATACTGAGAAGCAAGGGAAGAAATTGCTGAGGCCTTAAGAGAAATTTTTGTATCCTCACTGTCTACAGGGTAGGTCCCAGATGAGTGGAGAATAGCCAATTTTGTTCCTTTGTTTAAGAAAGGTAGCAAAAATAATCCAGGTAATTACAGGCTGGTGAGCTTTACATCGTGGTAGGGCAATTATTGGAGAGGATTCATCAAAACAGGATTTATTCCCACTTGGAAATAAGTGGACATATTAGGCGAGGCAACATAATTTCATAAAGGGGAGAGCGTATCTCACTAAATTAATTGAGTTTTTGAGGAAGTGACAAAAATGATTGATGAGGGAAAGGCAGTGAATGTTGCCCTTGGACTTCGGTAAGACTTTGATAAGGTCCCTCATGGCAGACTGGTATGGAAGGGAAATCGCATGGGATCAGATGAACTGGCAAGGTGGATACAGAACTGGCTTAATCACAGAAGTCTCAGAACACCAGGTTAAAATTCAATAGGTTTATTTGGTAGCACAAGCCACAAGCTTTTGGAGCACTGCCCCTTCATCAGGTGAGTGGGAGTTCTGTATGTGCACCGTTAGTGAACAAAACTGGTGTTGTGAGACACCTTAGTTCATCATAGAAGTAAGAGGGTAATAGTGGAAGGGTGCATTTCTGAATGGAGGCTTTGACAAGTGGCATTCCTCAGGAATCAATGCTGGGACCTTTGCTGTTTGTTAGATAAATGATTTATAGGAAAATGTAACTGGTTTGTTAGTGAATGACACAAAGGTTTGTGGAATTGCAAAAAGCAATGAAGACTGTCAAAGAATACAGCAGAATATAGATCAGTTGGAGATTTGGGTGGACAGATGGCAGATGCAATTTAATCCAGACAAATGTAAGTTAATGTATTTTAGAAGCTCAAATACTGATACGAAATATACAGTAAATGGCAGAACTCTGAAGAGTACTTATAGGCAGAGGGATCTGAGTGTACAGATACACAGGTCACTGAAAATGGCAATGCAGGTGGAGAAGGAAGTCAAGAAGGCATATGGCCTGCTTGCTTCCATCGGCAGGGAATTGAATTCAAAAATTGGCCAAACTTTTTACAACTTTATTAGGCCACATTTGGATTATAGTGTTCAATTTTGGTCGCCACATGCCAAGAGGATGTGGAGGCTTTGGTGAGGGTAGAGAAAGATTTACCATGATATGGCCTGGTATGGATGGCATTAACTGTGAGGAGAGGTTGGAGAAAGTTTGTTCTCACTGGAACGACAGAGGTTGAGGGGAGATCTGATAGAATCTATAAGATTATGACAGACAGGGACAGAATGGATGGTCAGAAGCTTTTTCCCAGAATGGAAGAGTAAATTATTAGGGGCATAGGTCCAAGGTGCAAGGTTTAAAGGAGATGTATGTGGCAAATATTTTACAGAGAGGGTGGTTGTTGCCTGGAACTTGTTACCGGGGAGATAATGAAAGCAGACACAATGATGACACTTTTGGGTGTCTTAGTAAATAAATAAATAGGATGGGAATTGGAATTGATGTGGTCCCCAGAAGGGTAGGGAGCTTTAGTTCAGTTGGGCAGCATGGTCAGTGCAGGCTTGGAGGGCCAAAGGCCTGTTTCTACGCTGCAATTTTCTTTGTTGAGTATGTTGAATAACTGATTTTCAGCCTCATGCCAAGTGAAGTTCTGCTGCTCGCCACACTTCTGTTGGTGAGGCTGAAAATACTATCCATTAAATACTTACCGCTCTTCAAAGATATTGCCAGTCCTGCTGTGTTTTCTGAGCACTTGACATAGATAGGCTGGTAGCTTGGGCAGACAGATGGCAGATGGAATTCAATCCTGATAAATGTGAGGTGATGCATTTCAGGAGAAAGAATGTAGGGGGGAGGTATATGATAAAGGGTAGACCTATTAAGAGTATAGAAACGCAGAGGGATCTGGGGGTACAGGTGAATAAGTCTCTGAAGGTGGCAGAGCAAGTGGAGAAGGTTGCGAAGAAAGCATATAGTATGTTAGCCTTTATAGGAAGGGGTATAGAGTACAAGAGCTGGCCTTTAATGTAGCAGTTGTATAAAACGCTGGTTAGACCTCATTTGGAATACTGCAACCAGTTCTGGTCGCCTTACTACCACAAGGACGTGGAGACTCTGTAGAGAGTGCAGAGCAGGTTTACCAGGATGCTGCCTGGTGTGGAAGGTCTGAGTTATGAGGAGAGATTAGGCAAATTGGGACTGTTTTCCTTAGAAAGACGTAGACTTAGAGGAGATCTGATAGAGGTGTACAAGATTTTAAAGGGGATAGATAAACAGGGTTAAGCTTTTTCCTAGGTTGGACTCAAATAGCACAAGGGGTCACGGGCTTAGGGTGAGAGGGGTAAGGTATAATTTGGATGCTAGAGGGAGTTTTTTCACACAGAAGGTGGGGGGGGGGTATGGAATGCGCTGCCAAGTAAAGTGGTGGAGGTAGGTAGTCTGGAGTTATTTAAGAAATACTTAGATGGGCACATGAACAGAACGGGAATGGAAGGGTATAGAAAACTGATTTAAAATAGGGATCATGAGCCTTGGGAATCCCTGGGAAGTGTGTAAATAGGTGATGATATTGATGTACTTGTTCTTATCCTACAGGTGCTTTGGTCCATCTTGTCTAACGAGGGGCATACACGCGATGGGTCGTGAGAGGACTGCTCTTGGATCTTTTTCGAGAGTATCCTAGTGCTTCACGTTGTTAGTGTATGCTTGACCTGGACCATCTGATGGGCAACACGACAGCTCAGTGACTATCGCTGTGTTGTACAGATACATGGATTTGGGCCTGTGTCTGTGGGAGTTTGCGCATTAGAACATAGAACATTACAGCACAGAACAGGCCCTTCGGCCTTCGATGTTGTGCTGACCAAAATAAAAAGCAATGCCCCTCCAAACTAAACCATCCCTTCTCTTCCATATACTTATCAATTAACCTCTTAAACGCCACCAAACTTGGCGCATCTACAACAGCTGCAGGCAGGGCATTCCACTCCCTAATCACTCTTTGAGTAAAGAACCTACCTCTGATATCCGTCCTATAACTCATACCCCTTAATTTAAAGCTGTGTCCCCTCGTGCTAGCTTTCTCCATCCTAGGAAAAAGGCTATCACTGTCCACCCTATCTAAACCTCTAATCATCTTATATGCTTCAATAAGATCCCTCTTAGCCGCCTCCTTTCTAACGAAAACAACCTCAAATCCTTCAACTCTCTTCATAGGACCTGCCTTCCATACCAGGCAACATCCTGGTAAACCTCCTCTGTACCCTCTCCAATGCCTCCACATCTTTCTTATAATGTGGGGACCAGAACACTGCACACCAATACTCCAAGTGCGGCGCACTAGAGTTTTGTACAGTTGCAACATGATGCATTCTCCCAGTGCTTGCATGGGTTTTCTCCGGGAGCTCCGGTTTCCTCCCACATCCCAAAGATGTGCTCTTAGGCTAATTGGCAAAACAAATTCTCCCTAAATTGTCTCAAATTTGGTTTTTAATCCATAGATTTATAAACATGGACAGGGATCGCGGGTAGAGGTGGGAACATCAGGGTGGCGGCGTGGGCTCGTTGGGCCAAAGGGCCTGTTTCCCGTGCTGTTTTGTTCTTTGTTCACTTTCTATATTTGTGTCTTTAACATCTTATACTCCTTATACACCTCAGACTGTAAGGTCAAATTCTCCAACTCAAATTTCAAGTTTGCTGATAACACCACCATTGTAGATCAGATTTCAGACAAAACGGAATACAGGGAAGACATGGAGAATCTGGTGAACTGGTGCAGCAACAATAATCTTTCTCTCAATGTCAACAAAATGAAGGAAATAATTACACAGATTTCAGGAAGCATAATGGAGATCATGCTCCTATCTATATTAATGGGAATGATGTAGAAATGTTTGAGAGCTTCAAATTTCTATGTGGCCATATTACCAACAACTTGTCCTGGTCCCTCCATGCCAACTTTATAGTCAAAAAGCCTACCAACACCTCTACTTTCTCAGAAGACAAAGGAAACTTGGCATGTCTGCTATGTCTCTAACCAACTTTTATAGATGCATCATAGAAAACATTCTTTCTGGTTGTATCACAGCTTGGTATGGTTTCTACTCAAGTCAAGACTGCAAGAAACTATAAAGGGTCGAAAATGAAGCCAAGTCGATTACACAAATCAGCCTTCCATCTACTGACTTTGTATGCATTTCCAGCTGTCTCTGAAAAGCAACCAACATAATTAAGGACCCCAGACATACTCTCTTCTGCCTTCTTCCATTGAAAAAAATATACAAAAGTCTGAGGAAGCACACCAACTGACTCAAAATAACAACTTCCCTGCTGCTATCAGACTTTAGAAAGGACCTACCTCGCATTAGGCTGATCTTTTCCTCCACTCTTGCTATGACTGAAACACTACATTCTGCACTCTCTCATTTCCTTCCGTACGTGCTACCTTCTTTGTCTGCATAGCATGCAAGAAACAATACTTTTCACTGTTTACTAATACATGTAACCGATTTATTTGATAGTAAAAAAGCGAGCTTTCAATTGGTGTTGCTAAATTCTTACTGAGTTCTTACCACCCGAATCCAACGCCGGCATCTTTACATCATGACTACTAATACATGTGACAATGATAAATCAAATTAGTCATAATCCAGTGCGCTGCTTTTGTCCTGAAGAGTTGTTGTGTTGGAATAACTCAGAGATGAAAGAGAGGATTTTGAAAACAAGAAAATTTTGAACTCAAGGCACTGCTTAATCTGGAATGAATGTGCTGTCTATACAATGATGAAGAGTGACCAGGAACTTGTGTAACTTATTATTACCTTAAGTTGATGGAGGATAGAGCATTGAAAGTTCATCCAAGCCTGGGTTAGAATAGTCAAGCCAAGCAAAGCAAAGCTCTGAATGAGGATCAATGAGGCAGCGTCAGAATAGGTGGTGGTACAGAATTTAAAACAGGTACACTTCATAATGGCATAATACTGTAAAGTCTATGAGTCCTGACAACATTTCAGGAATAACACTGAAGCCCCGTAGGTGCCAACAACAGAAGTAGGACCAGAAAAAAGGTTCCAGTGATGGGGTATGAACATCTAGGGGTTAGGGCTAATTAAAAGGCAGAATCTTAAATGCAATATTTCTTACCTGAACCAGAAGCAACTTCCCATTGGGAAAAACAGACTAAAGAGTGCCACAAAAAGTTTATTTATTTACGTTTTCCTTGAGTATCAAGTCCTGACAAACTTTGGATTTCCGACACAAGTGTAAACTAGAAGCAACAGAACATATGCAATTCAAGTTTTGCATCGTGTTTTTTGGAGTTTGGAAACTCCCCAGCACCATTGAGATGTGTCTGAAACAGAGAAAAGGGAATAAGTAGAAGTCCCAAACAAGGATTAGGGAAAAAGAGAGGATTTAAAAGGATGACCCAGTTAGGAAACAAGGTTCAGATACATGTCCCAGTTGAGAGGAGCAGAAAACAGGCTTTATAAAGGAGCAGACCAAAGAAGACAGCCAAACGTTGGTGATTTCATTGCTAAAAATTGTTAGGTCAAAAGTGTTCTGCTTCAGGCAGATTTAGTGCTCATGTGTAGGCTTGGGAGTGGAATCCAGGAAATAAAACCCTGAAACCCTATAATGTGGGCCACATTTGAAACCTTGCAAGTTCAAAGACATAACCTTCAAATCCTTGCAAGAGAATGAGACTAATTTTCAGTGAGAATGGTTGACCCACAGTGACATTAACATCTGGAAGTTATGTCCCTGATAAGTATGATAAGTATGTCCCTGTCAGGCAAGGAGGAAATGGTCAAGTAAGAGAACCTTGGTGTACGAAAAAAGTTGATTTGCTGGTTAAAAGGAAAAAGGAGGCTTATGTCAGGATGAGGATTGAAGGCTCGGTTAGTGCAATGGATAGCTATAGATTAGCCAGGAGGGAGCTAAAGAGTGAATTGAGGAGAGCGAAGAGAGGACACGAGAAGACTTTGGCTGATAGGATTAGGGAGAATCCTAAAGCTTTCTTTAGATATGTTAAGAATAGAAGATTGGTTAGGGCAAGATTAGGGCCGGTCATAGACAGCAATGGGAAGTTGTGCGTGGAGCCTGAGGAGATTGGAGAGGTACTGAATAAATATTTCTCTTCGGTATTCACGCAGGGTGATGTAAATGTAGTTATGGAGAACACTGAGGTACAGGGTAGCAAGCTGGAAGGTATCGAAGTAGATAGGGAGGATGTGCTAGATATTCTCGAGGGTTTGAAGTTGGATAAGTCCCCTGGGCCGGACGGGATTTACCCTAGGATTCTCTGGGAGGCAAGAGAGGAGATTGCAGAGCCTCTGGCTCTGATCTTCAGGTCGTCGTTGGTTACGGGTGTGGTTCCGGAGGACTGGAGGATAGCGAATGTGGTCCCGTTGTTCAAGAAGGGGAAGAGAGACCTTCCAGGGAATTATAGGCCAGTGAGTCTTACTTCTGTTGTGGGCAAAGTATTGGAGAGAATAATTAGGGATAGGATTTATAGTTATTTAGAGAGTAATGAATTGATTGGAGATAGTCAGCATGGTTTTGTGAAGGGTAGGTCGTGCCTTACTAACCTCATTGAGTTTTTTGAAAAAGTGACTAAGGAGGTGGATGGGGGTAAGGCGGTTGATGTGGTATATATGGACTTTAGTAAGGCGTTTGATAAGGTGGCCCATGGAAGACTTCTGCAGAAAATGCAGATGTATGGGATAGAGGGTGATTTAGCTAATTGGGTTAGGAATTGGCTAGCAGATAGAAGACAGAGGGTGGTGGTTGATGGGAGATATTCATCTTGGAGTTCGGTGACAAGTGGTGTACCTCAGGGGTCTGTTTTGGGGCCCCTGCTGTTTGTAATTTTTATAAATGATCTGGATGAGGGTATTGAAGGATGGATTAGTAAATTTGCAGATGACACTAAAGTCGGTGGAGTGGTAGATAGTGAAGAGGGGTGTTATAGTTTGCAGAGGGACTTGGACAAGTTGCAGAGCTGGGCCGAGAGGTGGCAAATGGAGTTTAATGTGGAAAAGTGTGAGGTAATGCACTATGGCAGAAATAATAAATGTGTAGAGTATAGGGCAAATGGTAGGATTCTTAGTAGTCTAGATGAACAGAGGGATCTTGGTGTGTATGTGCATAGATCCCTGAAAGTAGGCAGTCAGGTCGAGAAGGTTGTTAGGAAGGCATATGGAGTCTTGGCTTTTATTGGTAGAGGGATTGAATTTCGGAGCCGCAACGTCATGTTGCAACTGTACAAAACTCTAGTGCGGCCGCACTTGGAGTATTGTGTGCAGTTCTGGTCCCCACATTATAAGAAAGATGTGGAGGCATTGGAGAGGGTACAGAGGAGGTTTACCAGGATGTTGCCTGGTATGGAGGGCAGGTCTTATGAAGAGAGGCTGAGGGATTTGAGGTTGTTTTCGTTAGAAAGGAGGCGGCTAAGAGGGGACCTTATCGAAACATATAAGATGATTAGAGGTTTAGATAGGGTGGACAGTGATAGCCTTTTTCCTAGGATGGAGAAAGCTAGCACGAGGGGACACAGCTTTAAATTAAGGGGTGATAGTTATAGGACGGATATCAGAGGTAGGTTCTTTACCCAAAGGTGGTTCGGGAGTGGAATGCCCTGCCTGCAGCAGTTGTAGATGCGCCAAGTTTGGTGGCGTTTAAGAGCTTAGTTGATAAGTATATGGAAGAGAAGGGAATGGTTTAGTTTGGAGGGGCTTGCTTTTTATATTGGTCGGCGCAACATCGAAGGCCAAAGGGCCTGTTCTGTGCTGTAATGTTCTATGTTCTTAAGAGCTGTTAGAAAATAAGAGGAACCTACTTTGATTGCATTTGGCATTTATTGTGCAATGTTGTTCCACCACAGTTTGTTTTTTAATTCATACTAAGCCTTATATTAATTCTGAATGTTGGATTATAAGAATATAGTACCTATCTTCTATAAGATAGGCAAATAAGTGAGGTTGATAGTGCAAGGGCATCTCACTGCAATAGATGGTCTGGGGATCTGGGTTCAAATTCTACCATAGCAAGAAATTTAAATCCAATAAACATTTGAAATTGCCATTTTTTTTTCATTCATGGGATGTGGGCATTTCTAGCTGGAAAAGAATTTATTGCCTACCCCTAACTGCGCTTGAACTGAATGGGTTGTTTGGCCATTTTAGAAACATTTAAGAGTCAATCACATTGCTATGGGTCTGAAGTCACATGTAGGCCAGACCAGCATGACGTCCCTGAAAGACATTAGTGAACCAGGTATATTTTTCAAGTCAATAATGGTTTCATTAAACAAAACAACGTAGGGACAGAAAACAGAGTTAACGTATTTGAGTCTATTTGCCTCTTCTTCAGAATTAGGGGAAATGTGTTGGATATAAAATACATAGAATCCTCTAGTGCATCAAGTCTGCACCAACAACAATGTCACCCAAGCCCTATTCACATACCCCTCACATGTATACCCCTGACAATTTACCATGGCCAATCAACCTTTAGCTAAACCTAAGGTATCATGGCTAATCCATCTATACACCTTAGGATTTTAAGGAATTTAACATGATCTATCAACCTAATTTTTGGACTGTGAGAGAAAATGGGAGCACCCGGAGGAAACCCATATAGGCGCAAGGAGAAGAACATGCAAACTCCAGACACCCCAGGCAGCACTGAACCCAACTCCCTGGCGCTGTGAAGCAACAGTGTTAACCACTGTGCCACCCCTGTATACTGTGGCTGGCAAAGATTGCAACAATAAATGTAGAAAACTTTGCAACAGATATAGCCACTGTGGCAGAAACAGCACAATGTGAAATGGGTGGTAGGGTTTTGACATTATGACTAAAAATGTATAGGATATAAAAAAAGTGTAAAGGTGGAGGAAAAAGTCTGAAGTTGAACTCAATATTCAGTAACGAGGACTGCAAAGTGCCTAATTGGAATTTGAGGTGCTGTTCCTTGGGCTTGTAAGACATCAGTGTGAGATCAAGGTGCTGAGTTAAACGGTACACAATAGGAAGATTGGGGAGCATGTTTACAGGCTGACCAGTTATCTGTATGTGTTTAATCCCCCAATGCAGAGGTGACTGAAGTGGGAATACGGAAAATTAAATTGAAGGAGATGCTAACCTGAAAGGACCTTGAATGATGAAGAGATAAAGATTGCAAGGGAAGGGAGTTGGGCATGAGAGGGTTTCGGGCATGACAGGGTGTCACAAAGAGACAGAGCGGAATGCTTATTTGGCAGGGGGGTGGGAAACAGAGGGATATGGCATAGAGGGTGATCTTTCGAATGTAAAGATTTTGTGGGATGGTGAGGACTAGGCAACACAAGCATGGATTCAGAGTTGGTGGGTCAAATTTCAATGTCTGCATCATGGGATTTCAACTCAGATTCTCTGCATTACAAGCACAGTAACAATACCACTACCCCATTGCCTCCAGCTAGCTGCTCATCCCCAAACAACAAGGTGATGTCATGGACTGAGGGGATGATTAACGTTTATTTATTAATCACAAGTAAGGCTTATATTAACACTGCAGTGAAATTACTGTGAAATTCCCCTGGTCACAGTACTCAGGCAGCTGTTCAGGTCAGTGCACCCTAGAGCCTGTACATCTTTCAGACTGTGGGAAAACTGGAGCATTCGGAGGTAACCCAGTCAGACATGGGAAAAACAGTGACCCAAAGCTTGACATCAAACCCAGATCCCTGGCGCTGTGAGGCAGCAGTGATAACCGTTTCACTACCCTGTCACCCCATGCCAGACTTTTGGAGGGGGAGGGGTGATGTTCCGGTCCGAGGGCCTGATTTTTGTCGGGCTCAGGCGGTTCGCTTGAGGACAGAGCCCAGGAGCCGCTGCTGACTCGGGGCCGGTTGGCGGCAACTCCGCTCTCCCGAGCGGCAACGACGGTTTTCTGGACAGAAATCGCTTCTCTTCTCCTGCTGTCGGGCGGTGAGAGCCGGAATCAGCCGTCCACTTCTGCGGGTAAAATAAGAAAAGCTGGGTCTGGGCTCCGGCTTACAATCAGCAGGACCCCGGGACCGTTCACCAGCGGCGGAGAAAGGCGAACTGACTTCCTCCAACCGTCACCGCAATTCAAACAGTGCGCAGCCGCACTGACACACCTGACCGGCCGCGCAGCCGCACTGACACACCTGACCGGCCGCGCAGCCGCACTGACACGCCTGACCGGCCGCGCAGCCGCACTGACACGCCTGACCGGCCGCGCAGCCGCACTGACACACCTGACCGGCCGCGCAGCCGCACTGACAAACCCCTGCCCCGCCATTCTCTGTTATCTCGACATTCTCCTGCTCCGCCATTCCATTCCTATCCTTATACCGTCTGATTTCCCCTGCTCAACAAGACGTTATCTAAGTCCACCGATGAAATCAAAGGTTATGGGAAAAAGCAGGATTAGGCTATTGAGTTGGATGATCAGCCATGATTATGATGAATGGTGAAGCAGACCTGATGGGCCGAATAGCCTCATCCTGCTCCTATCTTCTGTGTTTATGTAACCCCCTCCTCCCACTTGACATGGTGGCTAGCATTCTTCTAATTTCCAGTCCAACCTGAAATGGTAATGTTGTTTGTTTCCATTGACATTGGAGATTTCTTCAGCAGTTTTCATTTCTGGAGCTTTAGATGTTGGTTATGGTCACGTACCAACCAACTCAAGAACAACTTCTTCTCTGCTGCCATCAGACATTTGAATGGATCGACCCTGCATTAAGTTGATCTTTCTCCATACCCTAGCTATGACTGTAATACTGCATTCTGCACTCTCTCCTTTTCTTCTCTATGAATGGTATGTTATGCATATATTGTGTACACGAACTAATATTTTTCACTATATGCTAATACATAAGACAACAATAAATTGAATCCTTCTCCCTACAAAAGTGTTAAGCTATCTGAAATGTAATATTCTGCTTCCTGTTTGTCTCTGTCTCCGGTTTTGAAGATTGGAGTTGTGTTTGCTATCTTTTAATCTCATACAAGCATGGAAACAGGCGTTTTGTTTTGTCCATGCTGGCTGGTTTACATTAAGCTGGTCTCAGTTGCTCACATTTGGCCCAAATCCTTCTTTATCAATCAAATCCATGTAACTGTCTAAATGCTTTTTAAATGGCAAAATTGAACCCGCTTCTAACACTGCTGCAGCATGGTAACACAATGGTTAGCATTGCTGCTTCACAGCTCCATGGTCCTGGGTTCGATTTCCGGCTTGGGTCACTTTCTGTGTGGCGTTTGCACATTCCCCTTGTGTCTGCGTTTGTTTTCTCCGGGTACTCCCGTTTCTTCACGAAGATGTGTGGGTTAGGTTGATTGGTCATGCTAAGAAATTGCCCCTTAGTGTCCAGGGATGTGTAGGCTAGAAGGATTAGTGTAAAATATGTACGGATATAGGGGTAGGGCCTGGGTGGGATTGTGTTTGGTGCAGACTCGATGGGCTGAAAGGCTTCCTTCTGCACTGTACGATTCCATGATTCTAGTACCTCTGGCAGCTCGTTCCAGACACACTGAACATAGAACATAGAACATTACAGCACAGAACAGGCCTTCGATGTTGCGCCGACCAATATAAAAAGCAATGACCCGGAGGGCCTGTTCTGTGCTGTTATGTTCTATGTTCTATTCCCTTCTCTTCCATAAACTTATCAACTAACCTCTTAAACGCCACCAAACTTGGCGCATCTACAACTGCGCAGGCAGGGCATTCCACTCCCGAACCACCCTTTGGGTAAAGAACCTACCTCTGATATCCGTCCTATAATTATCACCCCTTAATTTAAAGCTGTGCCCCCCTCGCGCTAGCTTTCTCCATCCTAGGAAAAAGGCTATCACTGTCCACCCTATCTAAACCTCTAAACATCAATTTGGATAGCTATAGATTAGCCAGGAGGGAGCTAAAGAGTGAATTGAGGAGAGCTAAGAGAGGACACGAGAAGACTTTGGCTGATAGGATTAAGGAGAATCCTAAAGCTTTCTTTAGATATGTTAAGAATAGAAGAGTGGTTAGGACAAGACTAGGGCCAGTCATAGACAGCAGTGGGAAGTTGTGCGTGGAGCCTGAAGAGATTGGAGAGGCACTGAACAAATATTTCTCTTCGGTATTCACGCAGGGAGATGTAAATGTAGTTGTGGAGAACACTGGGTTACAGGGTTGCAAACTGGAAAGTATTGAAGTAGATAAGGAGGATGTGCTAGATATTCTTGAGGGTTTGAAGTTAGATAAGTCCCCTGGGCCTGATGGGATTTACCCTAGGATTCTCTGGGAGGCAAGAGAGGCGATTGCAGAGCCTCTGGCTCTGATCTTCAGGTCGTCGTTGGTTACGGGTGTGGTTCCGGAGGACTGGAGGAAAGCGAATGTGGTCCCATTGTTCAAGAAGGGGAAGAGAGACCTTCCAGGGAATTATAGGCCAGTGAGTCTTACTTCTGGTGTGGGCAAAGTATTGGAGAGAATTATTAGGGATAGGATTTATAGTTATTTAGAGAGAAATGAATTGATTGGGGATAGTCAGCATGGTTTTGTGAAGGGTAGGTCGTGCCTTACTAACCTCATTGAGTGTTTTGAAAAAGTGACCAAAGAGGTGGATGGGGGTAAGGCGGTTGATGTGGTATATATGGACTTTAGTAAGGCGTTTGATACGGTGGCCCATGGAAGACTTCTGCAGAAAATGCAGATGTATGGGATAGAGGGTGATTTAGCTAATTGGTTAGGAATTGGCTAGCAGATAGAAGACAGAGGGTGGTGGTTGATGGGAGATATTCATCGTGGAGTTCGGTGACAAGTGGTGTACCTCAGGGGTCTGTTTTGGGGGCCCCTGCTGTTTGTAATTTTTATAAATGATCTGGATGAGGGTATTGAAGGATGGATTAGTAAATTTGCGGATGACACCAAAGTCGGAGGAGTGGTAGATAGTGAAGAGGGGTTTTATAGTTTGCAGAGAGACTTGGACAAGTTGCAGAGCTGGGCCGAGAGGTGGCAAATGGAGTTTAATGTGGAAAAGTGAGAGGTAATGCACTATGGCAGAAATAATAAATGTGTAGAGTATAGGGCAAATGGTAGGATTCTTAGTAGTCTAGATGAACAGAGAGATCTTGGTGTGTATGTGCATAGATCCCTGAAAGTAGGCAGTCAAGTCGAGATGGTTGTTAAGAAGGCATATGGAGTCTTAGCTTTTATTGGTAGGGGGATTGAATTTCGGAGCCGCAACGTCATGTTGCAACTGTACAAAACTCTAGTGCGGCCGCACTTGGAGTATTTGTGCAGTTCTGGTCCCCACATTATAAGAAAGATGTGGAGGCATTGGAGAGGGTACAGAGGAGGTTTAACCAGGATGTTGCCTGGTATGGAGGGCAGGTCTTATGAAGAGAGGCTGAGGGATTTGAGGTTGTTTTCGTTAGAAAGAAGGTGGCTAAGAGGAGACCTTATTGAAACCTATAAGATGATTAGAGGTTTAGATAGGGTGGACAGTGATAGCCTTTTTCCTAGGATGGAAGAAGCTAGCACGAGGGGACACAGCTTTAAATTAAGGGGTGATAGTTATAGGACGGATATCAGAGGTAGGTTCTTTACCCAAAGGGTGGTTCGGGATGGAATGCCCTGCCTGCAGCAGTTGTAGATGCGCCAAGTTTGGTGGCGTTTAAGAGGTTATTTGATAAGTATATGGAAGAGAAGGGAATGGTTTAGTTTGGAGGGGCATTGCTTTTTATATTGGTCGGCGCAACATCGAAGGCCGAAGGGCCTGTTCTGTGCTGTAATGTTCTATGTTCTATCTTATATATTTCGATAAGGTCTCCTCTTAGCCGCCTCCTTTCTAACGAAAACAACCTCAAATCCCTCAGCCTCTCCTCATAAGATCTGCCTTCCATACCAGGCAACATCCTGGTAAACCTCCTCTGTACCCTCTCCAATGCCTCCACGTCTTTCTTATAATGCGGGGACTAGAACTGCACACAATACTCCAAGTGCAGCTGCACTAGAGTTTTGTACAGTTGCAACATAACGTTGCGGCTCTGAAATTCAATCCCCCTACCAATAAAAGCTAAGACTCCATATGCTTTCTTAACAACCTTATCGACTTGACTGCCTACTTTCAGGGATCTATGCACATATACACCAAGATCCCTCTGTTCATCAACACTATTAAGAATCCTACCGTTAGCCCTATACTCTACACATTTATTATTCCTGCCAAAGTGCATTACCTCACACTTTTCCACATTAAACTCCATTTGCCACCTCTCGGCCCAGCTCTGCAACTTGTCCAAGTCTCTCTCCAAACTATAACACCCCTCTTCACTATCTACCATTCCCCCGACTTTAGTGTCATCTGCAAATTTACTAATCCATCCTTCAATACCCTCATCCAGATCATTTATAAAAATTACAAACAGCAGGGGCCCCAAAACACACCCCTGAGGTACACCACTTCGAACCGAACTCCAAGATGAATATCTCCCATCAACCACCACCCTCTGTCTTCTATCTGCTAGCCAATTCTTAATCCAATTAGCTAAATCACCCTCTATCCCATACATCTGCGTTTTCTGCAGAAGCCTTCCATGGGACACCTTATCGAACGCCTTACTAAAGTCCATATATACCACATCAACCGCCTTACCCGGAAAACATTGCCCCTCTGAATCGTTTTGCTGACTCTCACCTTAAAGCCCTTTAGTTTTAGATGTCCGTACCTCTGGATAAAGATGTGACACTCTACCTTATCTTTGCTCCTCATTATTTTATCAATTTCTATAAGTTCACCCCTAAGACTTCTGTGGTCCATGAGAAAAGTCCCTGTCTAGGAACAAAAAAAAAATACAGTATAAGAACAGGCTCTTCGGCCCTCCAAGCTTGCACTGACCATGCTACACATCTGAATGAAAATCCCCTATCTGGGAACCGTTTCCCTACATTCCCATCCTATTCATTTATTTGTCCAGGCACCCCTTAAAAATCACTATCGTATCTGCTTCCACTGCCACCCTGAGTGAAGCTTAACTAAGGTTCTAGAAAGGTGCAACATGACTTGCCTATTTTTAAACTCAATATCCTGGCTGATGAAGGCAAACATGCTGTATGCCTTCTTGACTAACTTCTCTAATTGTTGCCAATTTCAGTGACCTCTACCTGTACACCAGATCCCTCTACCTACCAAAACTCTTAAGGGTCTTCCATTTATTTCCTATATATTTCCTATCAATATTAGACCTTCTGAAATGCATTACCTCACATTTGTCTAGATTAAATTCCATCTGCGATCTCTCCATGAAGTCTCCAACTGATCTGTTTCCTGCTGTATCTTCTGATGGTCCTCATGACTATCCACAAATCCATCAGTCTTTGTGTTGCCTTAAAACTCTTCGTATAAAATGAGTTCCCTGGTCTGAATTTAACTGAAGAGGCATCCCTCATCGAGATATTATCTCATTGGCCAATATCAGAGCTACAGTTTTGCCTGTGGCATCACTAGACGGGAAAGCTGCAATCCATCAAGTAAACTTCTTTGCCAGATAAGGCAAAAGGGAATCCAAAGATCTTTGACAATTCCATAAAGGGCAAAAGAGTAACTAGGGAGAGAGTAGGACCTGTCAAGGATTGACAAGGTCATCTATGTGCGGATCAACAAGAGATAGGTGAAATTAATATTTGTCATCGGTATTTACTGTGCAGAAAAGCATGAATGTTAGAAAACTTAGGAAAATAAATAGTGACGTCTTAAGGAAAAGAGAAAGAGATGCTGGAAGTCTGTAAGTACATCAAGGCAGATAAGTCCCGGGATGATGTTGGAGGCTAGAGAGGAAATGTATCCCAGGATATTGTGGGAGGCAGGGATAAAATTATAGGTTCCCTAGCATAGATATTTGAATAATTATCAGCCACAGATGCCTGAAGATTGGAGAGTGGCAAATGTTGTGGCTTTGTTTAAGAAGGGCTTCAGGGAAAAGCCTGGGAATTACTGACAGGTGAGCCTAACACCTGTGGTGGATAAATTGTTAGAAGGTATTCTGAGAGATAGGATCTACAGGTATTTAGAAAGGCAAAGATTGATTAGGGATAGTCAGCATGGCTTTGTGAGTGGAAAATCTTGTCTCATGAATTTGATTGTTTTTTTTTGAAGTGTAACCAAGAAGGTAGATGAGGGTTGTGCAGTTGATGTTGTCTACATGGACTTTAGCAAGGCCTTTGACAAGGTACCATATGGCAAATTTTTGCATCAAGTTAAATCTCTTGGGATCCAGACTGAGGTAGCCAACTGAATACAAAATTGGCTTGATGACAGAAGACAGAGGGTGTTGTAAAAGATAGTCTCTCAAACTGCAGGCCTGTGACCAGGGACATGCCTCAGGGATCGGTGCTGGGTCTGCTATTATTTGTTATTTATATTAATAATTTAGACAACTGGGCCAGTGGGCAGATGAATGGCAGATGGAGTTTAAATAAATGTAGGTGATGATGCCTTTTGGTAGATGGAATCGGGGCAGGACTAGTCAGTTAATGGTTGGTATTGGGGAGATTTATAGAACAGAGATCTACGAGTACAGGTTCATAGCTCCTTGGACAGGGTGGTGAAGAAGGCATTTGGCATTGGTCAGAACTTTGAATACAGGAGTTGGAATGTCTTGTTGAAGTTGTACAAGACCTTGGGCCACTCATGGAATATTGTGTACAGTTTTGATCACCCTATTATCAAAAGAATATTATTAAACTCAAAAGAGTTTACTAGGATGCTACCAAGAGTTGATGGTTTAAGTTATAAGGAGAGGTTAGATCGGACAAATGTGAGGGAATGCTTGTTTAAAATTTAGCAAGTCATGTTGTAACTTTATAGAATCTAAGTTAGGGCCACACTTAGAAGATAATGGTCAATTCTGATCACTACACTACCAGAAAGATGTGGAGGCTTTGAAGAGAGTACAGAAAAGATTTACCAGGATACTGCTTGATATGGAGGGCATTAGCTATGAGGAGAGGTTGGAGAAACTTGGTTTGTTCTCACTGGAACAATAGAAGTTGGGGGGCGACCTGATAGAAGTCTAGAAGGATGAGAGGCATGGATAGAATGGATAACCAGAAGCTTTTTCTCAGAGTGGAAGAGTCAGTTACGAGGGAGAATAGGTTTAAGGTCAAGGGCAAGGTTTAAAGGAGATGTACAAAGCAAGTATTTTTACACCAAAGAGCCTGGAACTCACTGCTAGGGGAGGTAGTGGAAGCAGATACGGTAGTGACTTTCAAAGGACGTCTTGACAAGTACAAGAAAATGATGGGAATGGAGGAATATGGAAGGATAGAGAGTTTTAGTTCAGTTGGGTAGCATAGTCAATGCAGGCTTGGAGGCTAAAGGGCCTGTTCGTGTGCTGTAATTCTCTTTGTTTTTTTGTCCTTGGAAGTCTGTCGAGTATTAGGGATAAGACAAAAGGTTTCAAAGTTCAGGAATGGTAGAATAAATAAATAGAACGCTGAAGGATAATTTAGCTCAGGTCAATTTAGAAGAAAACAACTGAATCCAGGCTTTTGACTGGTAGGGCAAAGTACCTCCCGGAGGATGGAATAACTGAGGGGGGGATGGGAGGAGGGTGTGGTGGAGAGATCTTGAAATTAATAAGAAGCAGTGTTTCATGTATGAGGAATTTAGTAAACCATTTACATTCTCTCAAAAATCAGGTAATTACTCAACTGCAGCACACAGCTTGGGTGAAATTAGCAGAGGAGAACTCTGCTAAGTTACCTACACCAGGGATAAGGTAATGGTGAATGACTGACAAAAAAGGGCTAGGACTCTTATAATGTGATTGTCACAGGACAAACGTGCTCTAATTGATGAAAAGTACAATCTGCAATGGCAGCATTGGACACAGCTGAAATCATATCTAATGAGCAATCCAATAATAACAAAATTGTCCCAAAGTGTGGATAACCCTGTAGAACAGGGAATCAGAATGCTTCTTGTAGTCAAATATCTCTGCTAAGAGAGCCACAATTTTCTCCCCAGCCTCCCATAACATCCTGGGATACATTTCTTCCCTAGCCTCCAATATCATCCCGGGATTTAGCTACCTATTATTGATTATAGGAATTTGGATTGGCAAATGAATTACTAGATTTTAAAAAAATCATGGCACCAATTAATCAAGGAAATATTGGAAGAGAAGAAATACAGATTATTCAGTTAGTGCTCAATTGGGTGGGGTTCCTGTTGCTACTCTGCCTGGGGATAGATGGAGGCTGGAGGAAGGCCAGAGATCAGGATGGACTAGGAGGGGAGGGTCTCTGGCAGGAAGGTTCCTGGGGGTAAAGGTCAGCTGGGAGGAAGTTGGGGTGGTGCGTCAGAGTGTTGCCTGCCAGAGGGGTAGGGTCTGCCTGCAGGGTGAGTGGGGACTGGAGATCGGCATGGGTCAGGATAGGGGAGGGGGTCAGTTCTGGGTCTGGTCATGGAGGTTTGGAGCGGGGTTGACACTGAGCTAGCCAGTGATTGACCTGGCCAGTAAACCAATGACTGACAGTTCAGGGCCTCTGCGCATGCACAGAGGTGTGCTCGTTTAACCCTCTCCAGTATGAATAGGCCCTGCCTTCTGAAATGTAATACTATTCATGCTGGTGGCCTGAGCAATGCACAGAATATGAGAGGGTCTAGTCTGAATTCCCACTGAAGAAACCAGCATGAATTACTCCAGTTTACCCACAAATCCATCACAGAATTTTTTTGGAAGAATCACCCCTAGGTTTATTCACTGTCCAGATAAGATGCATGCATGCCTAGACATGGAGTCATGTGTTAATCTGGCAGTGACATATAGAATGTCACTACAGCACAAACAGGCCCTTCGGCCCACAAGTTGTGCCGATCATACCCATACCTACCAGGCCATAGAACTATGTGTAACTCCCAATCCCATAAAATCTCATGAATTCATCAGGGGGAATAGGGGAAATCATGGGAACATTCATTTGAACTTTGGGGTTAGATTCTGAGACTATTAGGCAACACAGGAAGTGAGGTCAGCCAAGACATGAATTCTCTTCTGGATTCTATGGATTAATGAAATGCCATTATGTCAGATGGTAAGTTGCAATTGGCTAGAGTATATGATAGTTATTGTTATTATTGATTTATGTACATTGATATATATATATTTGTTCAAAGCTAATGAAAGTGTATAATTGATCTATCTTGAACTGAATAGGTCAGAATTCATTGGAAAACTGGAGTTACTCCATATCTGGAGAAGCTTAGAATTCTTCGGTGACTTCTCCTATGGTCTCTGGTCGAATAAAGTTACATCTTTAAACTGGACATTGGCTTTCGTGAGTCTGAATTTCTTTAATTACCTGGCCATCTTGGAAACCCCACCACCAGTCCCTCAGTTTATTTGATTTAGTTTATTTGATTTGCCAAAAGGATTGGCAAGGACTAATGTGTGTCTACCACAGAAGTGGTTTCATTTTGTATTCTGTAACAAACCATGCTCCATTCCAATTAGACTTTCTGAGTCATTACATGATCTATCCTTTATAGAACATAGAACATAGAACGTTACAGCGCAGTACAGGCCCTTCGGCCCTCAATGTTGCGCCGGCCAGTGGACCCTCTAACCTAAACTATTCCAATATCATCCATGTGCCTATCCACCGAACATTTGAATGCCCCCAAAGTAGGCGAGTCCACAACTGCTGCAGGCAGGGCATTCCACGCCCTCACCACCCTCTGTGTAAAGAACCTGCCTCTGACATCCGTCCTATAACTACCACCTCTTAATTTAAAGTTATGTCCCCTCGTGTTGGTCATCACCATCTGAGGAAAAAGGCTCTCACTATCCACCCTATCCAATCCCTTGATCATCTTATACGCCTCAATTAGGTCACCGCGTAACCTTCTTCTCTCTAATGAAAATAACCTCAGGTCCCTCAGCCTTTCCTCATAAGGCCTTCCCACCATACCAGGCAACATCCTGGTAAACCTCCTCTGCACCCTTTCCAATGCTTCCACATCTTTCTTATAATGCGGCGACCAGAACTGTACGCAATACTCCAAGTGCGGCCGCACCAGAGTTTTGTACAGTTGTAACATAACCTCACGGCTCCTAAATTCAATCCCTCTACCAATAAAAGCTAACACACCGTACGCCTTCTTAACAACTTTATCAACCTGGGTGCCAACTTTCAAAGAGCTATGTACTTGTACCCCAAGATCCCTCTGCTCGACAACACTATTAAGGGTCCTTCCATTAGCCCTATATTTCATATGCCTGTTATTCCTACCAAAGTGAATCACCTCACACTTATCCGTATTGAATTCCATTTGCCACCTCACGGCCCAGCTCTGCAACCTATCTATGTCCCTCTGCAAACTGTAACATCCATCCTCGCTGTCTACAACTCCCCCCACTTTGGTATCGTCAGCAAATTTACTAATCCAACCCTCTACACCCTCATCTAGGTCATTTATAAAAATGACAAACAGCAGTGGCCCTAAAACAGATCCTTGAGGTACACCACTTGTAACTGCACTCCAGGTTGAATATTTCCCATCAACCACCACCCTCTGTCTTCTATCAGCTAGCCAATTCCTAATCCAAACTGCTAAATCACCTTCAATCCCATGCATCTGCACTTTCTGCAGTAGCCTACCATGGGGAACCTTATCAAACGCTTTGCTAAAATCCATATACACTACATCAACTGCCTTACCCTTATCTACCTCTTTGGTCACCTCCTCAAAAAACTCAATAAGGTTTGTGAGGCACGACCTACCCTTCACAAAACTGTGCTGACTATCCCTAATCAATTTATTCCTCTCTAGATGCTTATAAATCCTATCCCTTATAATTCTTTCCAAGACCTTGCCCACAACAGAAGTCAGGCTCACCGGTCTATAATTTCCAGGATGGTCCCTACTCCCCTTTTTGAACAAAGGGACAACATTTGCTATCCTCCAGTCTTCCGGCACTATACCTGTAGCTAACGACGACATGAAGATCAAAGCCAAAGGCTCTGCAATCTCCTCTCTAGCCTCCCAGAGAATCCTAGGGTAAATCCCATCTGGCCCAGGGGACTTATCAATTTTCATACCCTCAAGATTCGCTAACACCTCCTCCTTATGAACCTCAATCCTACCCAGTCTACAATCTGGTATCACAGTATTCTCCCCGACAACACTGTCTTTCTCCTGCATGAATACTGACGAAAAATACTCATTCAGTGTCTCTCCTATCTCCTCAGGCTCCACGCACAACTTCCCACTGCTATCTCTGACTGGCCCTAATCTTGCCCTAACCAATCTTTTATTATTTATATACCTGTAAAAAGCTTTAGGATTCTCCTTAATCCTATCCGCCAAAGTCTTCTCGTGTCCTCTTCTAGCTCTTCTCAACTCCCTCTTTAGCTCCTTCCTGGCTGATTTATAGCTCTCTATTGCCCTAACTGAGCCTTCACGTCTCATCATTATATAAGCCTCCTTCTTCCTCTTCACCAGAGATTCAACTTCCCTAGTACACCATGGTTCCCTCACTCGACCACTTCCTCCCTGCCTGGCAGGTACATATTCATTAAGGACATGCAGAAGCTGTTCCTTAAATATGCTCCACATTTCAGAAGTCCCCAGCCCCTGCAATTTCCTGCTCCACCCTATGCATCCTAAATCTCTCCTAATAGCCTCATAATTACCTTTCCCCCAGCTATAACTACTGTTATAGAGCATAGAACATAGAACATAGAACATTACAGCACAGAACAGGCCCTTTGGCCTTCGATGTTGCGCCGACCAATATAAAAAGCAATGCCCCTCCAAACTAAACCATTCCCTTCTCTTCCATATACTTATCAACTAACCTCTTAAACGCCACCAAACTTGGCGCATCTACAACTGCTGCAGGCAGGGCATTCCACTCTCGAACCACCCTTTGGGTAAAGAACCTACCTCTGATATCCATCCTATAACTATCACCCCTTAATTTAAAGCTGTGTCCCCTCGTGCTAGCTTTCTCCATCCACACGTTATTCAGTACGTGCCCATCCCTTTCCATCACTAAGGTAAACATAACCGAATTGTGGTCACTATCACCAAAGTGCTCACCCACCTCCAAGTCTAACACCTGGTCTGGTTCATTACCCAGTACCAAATCCAATATAGCCTCACCTCTTGTTGGCCTATCTACATACTGAGTCATGAAACCTTCCTGCACACATTGAACAAAAACTGACCCCTCTAACGTACTTGAACTATAGCTTTTCCAATCGATATTAGAAAAGTTAAAGTCCCCCATTACAACTACCCTGTTACTTTCACACCTATCCAGGATCAACTTTGCAATCCCTTCCTCTACTTCTCTGGAACTTTTTGGAGGCCTATAAAAAACTCCCAACAGTGTGACCTCTCCTTTCTTGTTTCTAATCTCAGCCCACACTACCTCAGCAGACAAGTCCACATCAAACGTCTTTTCTGCCACCGTAATGCTGTCCTTAACTAACAATGCCACTCCTCCCCCTCTTCTACCACCACCTCTGCTCTGACTGAAACATCTGAACCCCGGAACCTGCAACAACCATTCCTGCCCCTGCTCTATCCACGTCTCTGAAATGGCCACAACATCGAAGTCCCAAGCACCAATCCAGGCTGCAAGTTCATCCACCTTATTGCGTATGCTCCTCGCATTAAAGTATACACACTTCAAACCACCCTCCCGTTTGCCACTATACTGCTGCGACCTAGAAACCTTATCCGTGACCTCCCTATTCACATCCTCCTGTATACTGGCACAACAATTCAGGTTCCCATTCCCCCCCCGAATCAGTTTAAACCCCCCCGAATAGCACTGGCAAATTTACCCCCCAAGATATTGGTACCTCTCCGGTTCAGGTGCAGACCATCCCTCTTGTAGAGGTCCCACCTTCCCCAGAATGAGCCCCAATTGTCCAAATACCTGAACCCTTCCCTCCTGCACCATCCCTTTAGCCACGAGTTCAAATGTTCTCTCTCCCTATTCTTTTCTATGCTATCCCGCGGCACAGGTAACAAACCAGAGATAACCACTCCGTTAGTTTTAGCCCTAAGTTTCCACCCTAACTCTCTGAATTTCTGCTTTATATCCCCATCCCTTTTCCTACCTACGTCATGGGTACCTACATGCACCACAACTTGGGGCTGGTTCCCCTCCCCCTTAAGGATCCCGAACACTCGGTCAGAGATATCAGTGACCCCAGCGCCCGGGAGGCAACATACCAACCGCAATTCATTCCTATTCACACTTGCACATGGCATTGGACATCCTGAGATTACTACATTGAAGGTCCTGCATTTTAATTTGTCCCCTAATTTTCTATATTTTGCTTTCAGGACCTGATCCTTTTGTTTATCTATATGTACCATGACCATCGACTGTTCATCTTCTCTCCCCAAAAGGAACTGTTAGCAGAGTCCAAGCTGGATTTTGAAAAAGCCATTGAAATACCTCTATTATTGGAAACACAGAAGAATGGGAACAGGACGACAGGATCCATCAGGCAGCAGTGTCCTCCAGCCAGAGGGATGTCTTCCCCCCATTTAGAACTTTCTTTGACCTTTTTCATAAAAATCTGGATTCTAAAAAAATTATGATCTCTATCTACAAAATTCTCCTCCCACCCTCTTTGATACTTCAATCACTTACCCAGCTTTGTTACTCCTAAAATTAAATCCAGGACCTCCCCCTCTCGCATAGGACCTTTTCACATACTGGTTTAAAAACTCAGTGCATGCCAAGAACCCAACTTCCTCTAAATCTTACACATTATGTCTATCCCAGTTAGTGTTGGTGAAGTTGAAATTCCCCAATGTCACAATCCTATTATCTTTACCCTTTACTGAAATTTGCCTATATATCTGCTCTTCTATTTCCCTCAGTTTGTTGGACCTATAGAAAACTTCCAGCAATGTGATTGTTCCTTTTTGGTTTTTAAGCACTGCCCATATGGCTTCATTTGAAGAGCTTCTAAAATGTCATTCCCCTCTTCCATCTGCTGCTGTAGCTGATTCCCTGATCAAAATTGTGACACCCTCTCCTTTTACTTCCTTCCTTGTCTCAGCCCTGTCTTCTGGAATATTGAGCTCCTGTCCCCACCCCAACCCATGTCTCAGAGACAGCAATAAAGTCATAGTCTCATGTTTTAATTTGTGCCCTTGACTCATCAGGCTTGTTGGTCAGAATCCTTGCATTAAAATAAATAACATCCAATCTTATCAAATTCCCTTGTACTTTAATTGGCATATAATTGTTGTGCCTTCCTGAGTATCTTGCTGTGTCTCCTAATTTTAACTGTGCACTGCTGAACAAACTCTCTCAGAATCCTATCCCCTGCCAAATTAGTTTAAACCCTCCCAACAGCATGAGCAAACCTGTCCCATTTTGGTTCAGGTGCAACCTGTCTGCCTTTTACAATTCCCTCCACCTCCAAAATGGTCCCAATGTCCCAGAAATCTAAAGCTCTCCCTCCTGCACTATCTCTCCAGCCACACATTCATCTGGACTAACCTTGTATTTCTAAATGTAGTACATGGCACAGGAAGTAATCCAGGAATTACTACAGCTTGCATCTTGTTTTTTAATCTACTTTTTAATTCCTTAAATTCTGTTTGCAAGATCTCATCCCTTTTTCTATCTCTATCATTGTACTGTGATCTTTATCTGCTTCCCCTTTCAAAATTCCTTCAGCCATTCAGTGACATCCCTAATGCTGGCACCACGGAGGCAACATCTGCTAAAGGCAATCTCTCTCCATGAGATAAGACAGGTGAATTCAGAGCGTGGAACTTGGATGTGGTTGTGATAATGGAGACAAGATGGATCAGGACTGGAAGCTAATTTTTTCTGGGATGTAAATGTTTAACATGAGATAGGAAGGGAAGGTAAAAAAATGTGGGGGAGTTGCAATATTGGTTAGGGAACATCTTACAGCTCTACAGAGGAATGACATCTTGGAAGAATCATATAATGAGACACTGTGGTTAGAGCTCAGAAACAGGAGGGAGGGCACTCACTACAATGGGGCATATTACAGGCCTCCCATCAGCTCACAGGAGGTTCAGGAACAGATAAGTAAGCAGATTCTGGACAGATGTAGAAGTAATAGAATTGTTACAATGGGAGATTTTAATTTTGTTCTACAGTCTGGAAATCCCTAAGGGTCAGATGTGAGAATTTGTTAAGTGCGTCCAAGAAGACTCTTTGGAACAATGTGTGGATAGTCCAACCAGAGAAGGGGCTATACTGGACTTGTTAGTACTGGGGCTAATACTAGAGAATGAACCCGGCCAGGTCATCAAAGTTATAGTCGGGGAACATGTGGTTGTCAGTGACCACAATTCTGTAAGCTTTCAGATACTGATGAAAAAGGACAAGTGTTGTCCTAGGGTTAAGATACTAAATTGGGGGAAGATTAACTATAACCAGATTAGGCAGGATTTGGAGGCTGCTGATTGGGAGATGATGTTTAGGGTAAATCCACATTTGGAGTCTTTAAAGGAGCAGTTGGTTGGAGTGCAGGACAGCATATGCCTTGGAAAAGAAAGGCCAGGAAAGGCAAGATTCAGGAACCCTGGATGACCAGGGAAATTGTCAATCTAGTCAAAAAGAAAAACTGTGCATGCATGAGATGTAGGCAACTAAGAACAGATGAAGCAACTGAAGAATACAAGGAAAGTGGAAAGAGCTCAAACAAAGAGGGAGGGAGGGAGGGGTCACAAAATATCTTTGGCAGACATGATTAAGGAAAATGATTAAGGGATACATTGATTGATGGTGTCTTGGAGAGGAATAAACCCTTTAGAACATGTCATCATTACGAGGGAGGAAATGCAGAGTGAATTAAAAAGCGTGAAGGCAGACAAATACCCAGGGCCAGATGGCATCCATCCCAAATTACTGAAGGAGACAACAGATGAAATTGCTGGGCCTCTAACAGAAATCTTTGTTTCCTTATTGGCTAGTGATGAGGTCCCAGAGAACTGAAGCAGAGTCGGTGTTATCCCGTCAATTGAGAAGAGTAACCCAGGTAATTATGGGTCAGTGAACTTGACATCAGTGATAGTGAAACTGTTGGAGAAGATTCTTAGGAGTGGGATCTATGCACGTTTGAAACTGAATGGTCTTGTTAGCAACAGACAGCATGGCTCTGTACATGGGAGGTCATGTCTCATTAATTTAATTGAATTTTGTAAGGAGGTGACAAATAATTGACAAAGGGAGGGCTGTCGATGTTATGTATAGGAACTTAAGTAAAGTATTTGACAAGGTTCCATATGGCAGGCTGGTGCAAAAGATTAAAGTTCATGGGATCAGGGGTGAACTAGCAAGATGGATTCAGAACTAGTTTGACCATAGAAGACAGAAAATAATAGTGGAAAGATGTTTTTCTGAATGGAAGCCTGTAACTAGTGGTGTTCTGCAGGAATCAGTGCTGGGACTTCTGTTGTTTGTAATATGTATAAATGCCTTGGAAGAAAACATAGCTGGTCCAATTAGCAAGTTTGCAGATGATCATAGAATCATCATAGAAACCCTACAGTGCAGGAAGAGGCCCTTCAGACCATCGAGTCTGCACTGAACACAAAATTGCACGATACTAAGATTGCTGGAGTTGTGGATAGTTGTCAGAGAATACAGCAGGTTATAGATAGACTGGAAAATTGGGTGGAGAAATGGGAGATGGAATTTAATGCTGATAAATGTGAGGTGATGCATTTTGGTAGATCCAGTTCAGGTGGGAACTATAAAATCAATGGCAGAAGAATCAGGAGTATAGATTCAGGAGAAAGATCTGAAAGTACAGTTCCACAGATCCTTAAAACTGGCAGCACAGGTGGAAATGTTGGTGAAGAAAGCATATGGCATGCTTTCCTTCAACGGACAGGGCATCAAGTATAAAAGTTGGCAAATTATGTTGCAGTTATTATAAAATGTTGGTTAGGCTACATTTGGAATATTGTGCAATTCTGGCCCACACTGCCAGAAGGAGGTGGAGGCTTTGGAGAGAGTACAAAAAAGGATCACCAGGGTGTTGCTTGCTATGGAGGGCATTAGCTATGAGGAGAGATTAAATAAATCGGGATTGTTCTCCCTGAAAAGGTGGAAGCTGAGCAGCAACTTGACAGAAGTTCATAAAATTATAGGAGGTTTTGAAGGGGTGAACATTTCAAAGCTTTTTCCAAAGGCGGAAAAGATAATTACAAGGGGGCAGACGTTCAAGGCAAGGAGGGAAAGGTTCAGTGGAGATGTGCAGAGGAAGTTTTTTTGCACAGAGGGTGATGGGGGTCTGGAACGCATTCAGATAGTTGCAGCAGTTATACTAGCCACTGTTAAAACTTATCTTGATAGACATATGAACAAACATGGAATAGAGTGATATAAGCAATTGGTTTAGATAGGTAAATGATTTAGATAGCACAAAGAGCCTGTTCTTGTGCTGTACTGTACTTTGTTCTTTGTATAAAGTGTGGTCCTTATCCACAAGGAATGAGAGATGAGTTGATTGCTGCCTTTAAGTCACAGGGACCATTGTGGTACCTTTTATTTGTAACAATTTACTTTTGTAGGTGGCGATTCTAGCTTTCACGTCTTTGAAGTTCAGGAGTTGGATGCCAGTTTGGAAGTGGTTATAGGTCTGTTCTCTGATAACAGAGATCACAGATCCTGTATTCACCTCTATTATCAAGGGATATTTGTTTACTGATAGTTCTGCTACTATACGGTGATTTTTGTGATGGCGATGGACTTGTTTTGTCCATCATTGTCCATGATGGTGATGTTTTAGAGTTTCAATATTGTAACATTGTTACATTGTAACAACAAGTACTGTTTATTGTGAACTGATTATTCAATGATAGAATAATGAGACACATTTAAAAAAGAAATAGGGAAAGTCCAAGGCCAAAATGTTCCAAGAAAGAAAAAGGGTGTGACTAACAAATGCAGTGAACTGTAGGTGCACTGGGGCAGGCAAAGGACAAAGGCAAGGACCATACAGCATAGTTTAAAGAAAGAAAGGGAGGCTTATGGAAGATATCGAGTACTTGAAACAGCAGGAGCCCTAAATAAGTATAGTATGTGCAAGAAAAAACTTTTAAAAAATTAGGAGAGCAATATGGGGACGTGATCTAGAGGAGGGGGCTGAGTGCAGGGTAACAAAATTGGCTGATGACACAAAGATGAGTGGAAAAGCAAATTGTGTGGAGGGTGTGGAAAGCCTGCAGAGGGATCTGGATAGGTTGAGTGAGTGGGCGAGGACCTGGCAGATGGAGTATAACGTTAGCAAGTGTGAGGTTATCCACTTTGGTAGAAATAATAGTAGGAGGGATTATTATTTAAAAGGTGAAAAGCTGCAGCATGCCACAGTGCAGAGGGACCTGGGGGTCCTTCTGCAAGATACACAAAAACTTAATCTGCAGGTGCAGCAGGTGTTGGCCTTTATAGTGAGGGGGATAGAATATAAAAGCAGGGATATCTTGCTGCAACTGTACAGGGCACTGGTGAGGCAGTTTTGGTTGCCGCATTTGCAGAAGGATACATTGGCCTTGGAGGGAATGCAGAGAAAGTTCACTAGGCTGACACCAGAGATGAGAAGGTTAGCTTATGAGGAGAGATTGAATAGACTGGGTCTGTACTCATTAGGGTTTAGAAGGTTGAGGGGGGAATCTTATAGAGACATATAAGATAATGAAAGGGATGGATAGGATAGAGATAGAGAGATTCTTCCCGCTTAGAAAGGATAGCAGAACTAGAGGGCACAGCCTCAAAATAAGTGGAGGGCAGTTTAGATCAGAGTTGAGGAGGAACTTCTTCACTCAAAGAGTGGTGAATCTCTGGAATTCTCTGCCCATTAAAGTGGTGGAGGCTACCTCACTGAATATATTTAAGTCACGGGTAGATAGATTTCTGATAGACAAGGGAATTAAGGGTTATGGGGAGAAAGCAGAAAAGTGGAACTGATCCACTTCAGAACAGCCATGATATTATTGAATAGTGGGGCAGGCTCTAAGGGCTAGATGGCCTACTCCTGCTCCTATTTCTTATGTTCTTATATTCCAATGAAAAAGATACTAACAGGTAAAAATAAACAAAAATTGTAAGTCGTTTTACAAGTACATTCAGAGGAAAAGGATGAATACAAAAGAATAGGACCCATTAAGGATTACATTCATAATTTTTGTGTGGAGCAGGAGGTGAAAAAGTTTGGGTAAAGAATTAAACAAATGGTCCTGCATGGTTATCTGGAACAGTTGAATCTGTATTCTGCAGAATGCGCTTGGGTGAGGTCATCCTGAAAACATCTGGACAGATGTGGGCCTTAAAATCACTGTTTATCCTGGAGCCAGCTTGCCCCACATCTCCATCGCCTGTAGTTACAAACTTGGAGTCTGAAATGGATACACAGACAAAGTCGTAGCGACTCCTCTGCCACCTGAGGAAGGGGTGAAATAGAACTCTGGCACTCACATGCTAAGAGATGGGCACCTGTTACTATGTTATTTTGTATTTTTGTGCGCAGACCAAATCTTTTCTTTTCCCATTAAAATCCACAATTCCTAACATAGTTCAGGCATTACTGACAAGCGCTTTAATAATTTGATGATATGAAAGAGTCAAGAATAGTGATTGTGAAGTAGTACTGGGTGTTGGGAGCATACTTGTGAAAAATCATTCTGTGTTTTTGCAAGATGTCACTGAGTAGCAGTATGTAGGTGAGAAGCAGACAACAGCCAAGGATAGATACTTGAGGGGAATAGCTGCATCCTATCCATCCTGTCATAGAGATGTTCTTAAAAATTTCTCCTGTTAGCTGTTTAATTGTCCATAACTTTTCATAAGATATGTAAGATTGTAGCCTTTTAATCTGACCACTGTTGGTTGTGGGTATGTGTTTTTTCATTCATTCATGAGTTGTGGTAATGCTGGAGAGGCCAAGATTGATTGCTTAACCCTAGTTTCCCACAAAAACACAAAAAAAAACCAAACAAACCCAACACACAACCAAAACAACCAAACCCCACCCAACCAAACAAACCAAAAAAAACACAAAAAAAACCACCAAAAAAACAAACCACAACCCAACACACAAACCAACACCAAACACAAACCAAAACCAAAACACAACCCCCCCCACAAACAACACACAAAAAAAAAAACACAAAACCCCCAAAACCAACCCCACACACACCCAACCCCAACAAAAAACCACCCCCAAAACAAAAAAACAAAACAACAAAAAACAAACCAACAAAAAACAGGACTGCTCTTCAAATTCTAACACATATTTTTGATTCATTCAAGAGATATGGGAGTTGCTGGTTGGGCAGCAGGCATTCCCATCCCTACTTGCACTGGAACTGAGTGACTAGTGTTAAAAGTCAACCACATTGCTGTGGCTCTGGAATCATATATAAGCCAGACCATGTAATGTCCTACCCTAAAGGACATTAGTGAACCTAATAAGCTGTTAACGATGACCAAGGATGGTTTCATCATTAGACTTTAATTCTAGAGACTTTTGATTGAATTCAAATTTCACCATCTGTATGGTAGGATCTGTATTACTCGCTCAGTGACAACACCACTATTCCACTGCCTTCCCTATGTTCTCGGATTTTAATTTTTAAATAAATTATTTTTCAGGGTATAAGTGGTTCTGGCTAGACCAGCATATATATCCCATCTGAGAATTGCCCTTCCTGAACCACTGTACACTCTGTGGTGTATTTATACACACTGTACTGTAATTGAGTCAGGAATCAGAAACAGTCTTAATTGATGTATAATTGTAGTGCTAAATATTAGAAATAGTGTATAGAGTTAAATGGATTTATGGCAAGTAGAATTTAAAAGCTGAAAATGCTTATTATAGATCCCTAGATAGTCAGCAAGTAATTGAGAAAACGTGTACAATCTGCAGAAGGGAGTAAAAATAATAAGAGGGTAATTATATTAGGTGATTTCAACTTTCCCAACATTAGTTGGGATAGCCATCATGCTAACGACTCAGACGGTATAGATTTCTTAAAAATGTATACTGGAAAACTTTTTAGATCAATATGTAGAGGATCCAACCAGAGCTGTGCTGCACATAATTCATGGATTTCAACAAAGCCTTTGACAAAGTCCCACATGGGAGATTTATTAAGAAGACTAATGCACATGGGAGCAGGGTGATCTGTTAAGTGGATTCATAGCAGTAGGAGACAGAGGATAGTGACAAACGGCTGCTTTAGTGACTGGAAGCCAATGACAAGTAGCATACCACAGGGAACCGTGCTGGGCTCCCTATTGTTCATCATAGATGACTATGTGGCGGGGTAGGATCAGTAAGTTTGCTGATGACACAAAGATTAGCCGGGTGGTTATTAGTGAGGTTGAATGTCTTGGGTTACAGGAAAATATAGATGAGATGGGTAGAAAAGTGGCAGACGGAATTTAACCATGAAAAATGTGAGGTGACATACTTTGAAAGAGTAATTTGACGAGGTATTCAATGAAATGTTCAATAAGATGTTGAGAGGAATGGATAGGGTGGATTCTTGGAGGCTATTTCCCAGAGTTGAAATGGTCGCTATGAGAGGACATGGGTTTAAGGTGCTGGGGGGCAAGTACAGAGGAGACGTTAGAGGTAAGTTTTTCACTCACAGGGTGGTGAGTGAATGGAATTGGCTGCTGTCAGTGGTGGTAGAGGCGAACTCGCTGGGGTCTTTTAAGAGACTTCTGGATGAGTACATGGGATTGGGAGTTACAGATAGTTGTATGGCCTGGTAGATACTGATATGATCGGCACAACTTGTGGGCCGAAGGGTCTGTTTGTGCTGTAGTGTTCTATGTTCTGTGAAAGGTCTGACACTGGGAAGTTCCCATTCTAGTTGGTCTAGTTGGACCAATGAATGGCACAAGCTTGGAGGGCTGAAGGGCCTGTTTCTTGTGCTGTATTGTTCTTTGTTCTTTGTTCCAAAGAGCAAAGGGACTTTGGCTTAAAGGCTGATTAATAAGGCAGTGGAAAAGCATATGACACATGCATCTTTATCGATCTAGGTATAGATTACAAAAGCAGAGAGGTCATGATGGAATTGTATAGAAGTTTGGTGAGGCCACAGCTGTGCCATTCTGATCATCACATTGTAGGAAGGATGTGATCGCACTGAAAGGGGTGCAGATGAGATTTACCAGGATGCTGCCTGGTATGAAATACTTAAGTTATAAAGAGAGGTTGGATAGGCTTAGGTTGTTCTCTTTGGAGCAGAGAAGACTGAGGGATGACCTGACTGGGATGCTCAAGATTGTGAAAGGCATAGACAGGATGGATAAGGAGCAGCTATTCCCTTATTTGAAAGGTCAGTTACAAAGGGACACAAGTTATAAGTGAGGGGTGGTAGATTTAGGAGGGATTTGTGAGAAGCCTTTTTTACCCAGAGGATGGGTGGCGGCGCAGGCTTGTAGGGCCAAAGGGTCTGTTTCCCGTGCTGTTTTATTCTTTGTTCTTTGTTCTATGGTGACAGTTTGGAATGCACTGCCTGGGAGAATGGTGGAGGCAGAATAACTCACATCCTTTAAAATGTATCTGGATGAGTACTTGGCCCATCATAACATTCAAAGCTATGGGCCAAGTGCTGGCTAGTGGGATTTGGTGGGCAAGTTAGGGCCTTTCTTGCATTGAATAGAGAATAAAGAACAACACGATGGACAACACAACAGCTCAGTGACTATCGCTGTGCTGTGCAGATACATGGGTTTGGGCCTGTGTCTGTGGGAGTTTGCGCATTCTCCCCGTGCTTGCTTGGGTTTTCTCCGGGTGCTCCAGTTTCCTCCCACATCCCAAAGATGTGCTCTTAGGCTAATTGGCAAAACAAATTCTCCCTGAATTGTCTCAAATTTGGTTCTCATGCATAGATCTATAAATATAGACAGGAATGACAGGGATCACGGGTAGAAGTGGGAACATCGGGGTGGCAGCGCGGGCTCGTTGGGCCGAAGGGCCTGTTTCCCGTGATGTTTTGTTCTTTGTTCTTGTTCCATTCGCATTCTCGATCACCTGCTGCACCTGCAGAGTGAGTTTTTGCGATTCGTACAGAAGGCCTCCCAGGTCCCTCTGCACCGTCGCATGCTGCAACTTTTCACCCTTTAAATAATAATCCCTCCTACTATTATTTCTATCAAAGTGGATAATCTCACATTTGCTAACGTTATACTCTATCTGTCAGGTCCTCGCCCATTCACTCAGATCTCTCTGCAGGCTTTTCGTGCTCCTCATGCAATTTGCTTTTTCACTCATCTTCGTGTCATCAGCAAATTTTGTTACCCTACACTCAGCCCGCTGCTCCAGATCTTCAGTGTATATGGTAAACAGTGAGGCCCCAGCTCCGATCCCTGCGGCACTCTACTAGTCATCAACTGCCAATCAGAAAAGCACCCATTTATTCCAACTCTCCCCTTGCTGTTAGACAACCAATCCTCAATCCACACTAACTCTTTACCCTAACCTTCTGCAGCAACCTGTTGTGAGGCACATTATCAAACACCTTCTGGAAATCTAAAAACACCAGATTCACCGGTTCCCCTCTGTCTACCGCACTAGTCACATTTTCATAAAAATCCAGTAAATTTGTCAAACATAACTTACCCTTCATGAATCCCCTTCATTTTCTCGCTAAGAATTAAGTTTATAGGATTTCTTGTCAACTTATAATTAAAACCAATTGCAAGTCGTAAGTTGCTCTGGTTTGGAAACTGTGATCTGAAGCTTCCTGAGTTGGCTAAATAGGGGAAGTTTTTACATTTGATTCAGATATTATGGTTTTGATTTATTGCTGATACATGTAGAACATAGAATCATAGAATCCTACAGTGAGAAGGAGGACATTCAGCCCATTGAGTTTATACTAACCACAATCCCACCCAAGCCCTATCCCCATAACTCCATGCACTTACCCTAGCTAGTCCCCTTACACTAAGGGGCAACTTAGCATGGCCAATCCACCTAACCTGCACATCTTTTGACTGTGGGAAGAAACTGGAGCCCCCAGAGGAACCTTATGCAGACACAGAGAGAATGTGTGAACTCCACACAGACAGTGCCCCAACCAGAATTCGAACCTTCCCTGGTGCTGTGAGTCAGCAGTGCTAACCACTGTGTCTCCGTACTACGTGTTAATGAACTAAGCATAATGATGTTGTTCACAATTAATTTCACTGGGCGTTCAATGTGATTGGTTTCTGGTTACACAACTGACTGAATGACAGAGAATCTTCTGGAAGCAAGTGGAGGATTTGTGAATAAAAGTCACTGGAGTCCTTTGTTTGCCAATGATAGCTGTATTGTCGCAAGATACTTCAGTAAGGAAAATAGATTCTACATTGAGGATATTTGTTGGCCAAGGTGTTTCCTAAACTCAGTTTAACAGTTAAAGTTGATATTCAGTTAATGTGCGGTTAAGGGTTAAAGTTCAGTTGATGTCCAGTGTTAAGGTTCAGTAAAGATTTAATGAGTTGCAATTGTTTATATTTAATTGGTTCGAGAAGTATTCAATAAATAATGAATTAATTAAAAAGCCAATTACAGTCCTTGTTGTCTTATTAAACTGGAATGCTCGCAAGGTGTTTAAATTAAAAGCCAGATAATCAGTGGATAACCTGAGATTTATCTACAATATACTGCATCTGCCATGCATATGCCCGCACACTCAAACTGTCCAATTCAGGCTGAAGTATCTCTGCATCCTCCTCACAACCCACTCTCCCATCCAACTTTATATCATCTGTAAATTTGGAGTTAATAGATTCAGTTCCCTCTTCCAGATCATTAATCATCATTTAAGGCCGAAGGGCCTGTTCTGTGCTGTAATGTTCTATGTTCTAATGTATAATATAAATAGTTGGTGTCTGAGCACAGATCCGTGAGAACCCACTAGTCACTGACTGCCAATCAGAAAATGACTCATTTATGCCAATTCTTTGCTTCCTATGTGCTAACTAATTTTCTATCCATCTCAAGATATTATCTGCAATCCCATGTGCTTTAATTTTACATAGTAATATGTTTTCTAAGACCTTGTCGAAAGCCTTCTGAAAGTCTAAATAAATCAGATCCACTGGTTCTCCTTGGTGAACTGTACTAATTACATCCTCAAATAATTCCAATAGATTTATCAAGCATGATTTCCCTTTTGTAAATCCATGCTGACTTTGTCTGCTTAAGTCACTGCCTTCCAAATGCTGAACTCCTTGAAAATGGATTTTAGCAACTTTCCGTGTACCAATGTTAGGCTCACTGGTCTACAGTTCCCTATGTTCTCTCTCTCTTTTTGAATTGTGCGCTTACATTAGCTATTGCTCCAAACTGAAGGAACCAGGCCAGAGTCCAAAGAATTTTGGAAAATGTCCACCAATGGATCTACTATTTTCAGGGCTCCTTAAATGCTCACTGAAAAGACAGAGACTAAGGGGAGATCTGATAGTGGTCTACAAAATTATGAGGGGCGTAGACAGGATGGATAATCAGAGATTTTTTTCCCGTGGTGTAAGTGTCAATTACAAGACAGCACAGGTTCAAGGTGGGGCGGAAAGTTTAAAGGAGGTTTTTATCTATGTGTGCCTGGAACATGCTGCCAGAGGAAGTGGTGAACATAAGAAATAGGAGCAGGAGTAGGCCATCTAGCCCTTCGAGTCTGCCTTGCCATTCAATAAGATCATGGCTGATCTGAAGTGAATCAGTTCCATTTTCCTGCTTTCTCCCCATAACCTTTAATTCCCTTGTCTATCCGAAATCTATCTACCCGTGACTTAAACATATTCAGCAAGGTAGCCTCCACCACTTCAATGGGCAGAGAATTCCAGAGATTCACCATCCTTTGAGTGAAGAAGTTCCTCAACTCCCATCTAAACTGCGACCCCCCCAGCCCCTTATTTTGAGGCTGTGCCCTCTAGTTCTGCTATCCTTTCTAAGCAGGAAGAATTTCTCTACCTCTAGGCTATCTAGCCCCTTCATTGTCTTGTAAGATAATCTATAAGATCCCCCTTCAGCCTTCTAAACTCCAGTGAGTACAGACCCAGTCTATTCAATCTCTCCTCATAGGCTAACCCCCTCATCTCTGGTATCAGCCTAGTAAACCTTCTCTGCACTCCCTCTAAGGCCAATATATCCTTACGCAAGTGTGGTGACCAAAACTGCACACAATACTCCAGTTGCAGCCTCACCAATGCCCTGTACAGTTGCAGCAAGACCTCCCTGCTTTTATATTCTATCCCCCTCGCGATAAAGGCCAACATTTCATTCACCTTCTTGATCACCTGCTGCACCTGCAGACTGGGTTTTTGCGATTCGTGCACAAGGACCCCCAGGTCCCTCTGTACTGTAGCATGCTGCAGCTTTTCACCTTTTAAATAATAATCCCTCCTACTATTATTTCTTCCAAAGTGGATAACCTCACACTTGCTAACATTATACTCCATCTGCCAGGTCCTCGCCCACTCACTCAGCCTATCCAGATCCCTCTGCAGGCTTTCCACACCCTCCACACAATTTGCTTCTCCACTCATCTTCGTGTCATCAGCAAATTTTGTCACCCTGCACTCAGCCCCTTCCTCCCGATTGTCTCTGTAAATGGTAAACAGTTGAGTCTCCAGCTCCGATCCCTGTGGCACTCCACTCGTCATCAACTACCAACCAGAAAAGCACCCACTGATTCAATGGTGGAAGCAAGCACATTAATAACATTTAAGAGGCATCTAAATGGATGCATAAATAGAAGGATACAGACCTAGTAAGGGTAGAAATTTTTTAAAAATTTAGTTAGGGTGTCAAGATCAGCATGGGATTCGAGGGCCAAAGAGTTTGTTTTGTGTTGTAACTTCTTCTTTGTATATTGTGATGTTATACATACATGGACAACCTGGAGGAGGGGGCTGAGTATAGAGCAACAAAATTTGCTGATGACACAAAGATGAGCAAATTGCATGGAGGGTGTGGAAAGCCTGCAGAGGGATCTGGATAGGCTGAGTGAGTGGGCGAGGACCTGGCAGATGGAGTATAATGTTAGCAAGTGTGAGGTTATCCACTTTGGTAAGAATAATAGTAGGAGGGATTATTATTTAAAAGGCGAAAAGCTGCAGCATGCTACAGTGCAGAGGGACCTGGGGATCCTTCTGCAAGATACGCAAAAACCCAGTCTGCAGGTGCAGCAGGTGATCAAGACGGTGAATGAAATGTTGGCCTTTATAGCGAGGGGGATAAAATATAAAAGCAGGAAGGTCTTGCTGCAACTGTACAGGGCACTGGTGAGGCCACAAATGGAATACAAAGAACAAAACATCACGGGAAACAGACCCTTTGGCCCAACGAGCCCGCGCCCCCACCTCAATGTTCCCATTTCTACCTGTGATCCCTGTTTATCTTTACAGATCTATGCATTGAAACCAAATTTGAGACAATTTAGGGAGAATTTGTTCTGCCAATCAGCCTAAGAGCACAGCTTCGGGTTGTGAGAGAAAACCCACACAAGCACGGGGAGAATGCGCAAACTCCTACAGACACAGACCCAAATCCATGTATCTGCACAGCACAGCGATAGTCACTGAGCTGTCGTGTTGCCCATCAAATGGTCCAGGTCAAGCGTACACGAACGACGTGAAGCACTAGGATACATTTGAAAAATCCAAGAGCAGTCCTCTCCACATTTCAAAAGGATATATTGGCCTTGGAGGGAGTGCAGAGAAGGTTCACCAGGCTGATACTGGAGATGAGAGGGTTAGCTCATCAGGAAAGATTGAATCGACTGGGTTTGTATTCATTGAAGTTTAGAAGGCTGGGGGGGGGGGGGGGGGGGATCTTATAGGACAATGTAGTTATAGGACAGATCCACTTCAGATCAGCCATGATCTTATTGAATGGCGGGGCAGGCTCAAAGGGCTGGATGGCCGACTGCTGTTCCTATTTCTTATGTTTTTATTATGTTCATGTACCTTTAAGAAAGATTTTCTTTATAAACATGATTTCTGCAGCTCATAACTTTAATGGATTTTGGGCTCACAGACTCCGGGTCGACTATGATGATTCCTTTTATTGCTGCTTAGATATTTAAATGGAGTTGTTTGTGTTTACTCTGGGATTAGTTTTATGATCGTGCATTGTTAGGAGAATGGTCATGTGTTTTTGACAGTTTTTAAGATTTCATTTTCAGTTCTGAGCTGCAGTTGAGTTTTAGAAGGGACAGCAAGCTAAAAAGAAGTGATTTCCTTCTCTCCCTATTGTTTTGAAAATTCTTTTGGTTCGCTGAAAACAAGATCTTGTTTTCCTTTTTGGGGACTGGACCAGAATCTGTCTGGCATTTTGGAGACCTGCCATGTCTTCAAACTGTTTGGGTTGAATCCAGGGAAATGCAGACTTCAACTAAAGGACTCAATTTCCATTACCATGTTAGCAGTAAACTTTACTATATTGGACTTGTTTAAAGGGTTTTGTCTGTAGCAATGGTGATTGGAGCACATTAGATATATTTGCTAAGAATTATACATTATAGTGGCTGTTTTATTTCATGTTTGTAATTGATAAAAGTTTTTGCTAATTTTCTTACTATACATGTTGACTATATTCTTAAATAAATGTTGTTTATTGAAAAGTCCTTAATGGGTCATTTGAATTATATCTGAAGTGGAAAATGTCACTCTTATCCTTGCCAAATTCAAGATGCAAACCTTATGACACCTTTTCGGTGACGAGTGGTGTGCCTCAGGGGTCTGTTTTGGGGCCCCTGCTGTTTGTAATTTTTATAAATGATCTGGATGAGGGTATTGAGGGATGGATCAGTAAATTTGCAGATGATACTAAAGTTGGTGGTGTGGTAGATAGTGCAGAGGGGTGTTTTAGTTTACAGAGTGACTTGGACAAGTTGCAGAGCTGGGCCGAGAGGTGGCAAATGGAGTTTAATGTGGAAAAGTGTGAGGTAATGCACTTTGGCAGGAATAATAAATGTGTAGAGTATAGGGCTACTGGTAGGATTCTTAATAGTGTTGATGAACAGAGGGATCTTGGTGTATATGTGCATAGATCCCTGAAAGTAGGCAGTCAAGTCGAGAAGGTTGTTAAGAAGGCATACGGAGTCTTAGATTTTATTGGTAGGGGGATTGAATTTCGGAGCCGCAACGTCATGTTGCAACTATACAAAACTCTAGTGCGGCCCGCACTTGGAGTATTGTGTGCAGTTCTGGTCCCCACATTATAAGAAAGATGTGGAGGCATTGGAGAGGGTACAGAGGAGGTTTACCAGGATGTTGCCTGGTATGGAGGGCAGGGCCTATGAAGAGAGGTTGAAGGATTTGAGGTTGTTTTCGTTAGAAGGGAGGCGGCTAAGGGGGGATCTTATTGAAGCATATAAGATAATTAGAGGTTTGGATAGGGTGGACAGTGATAGCCTTTTTCCTAGGATGGAAAAAGCTAGCACGAGGGGACACAACTTTAAATTAAGGGGTATGAGTTATAGGACGGATATCAGAGGTATGTTCTTTACTCAAAGAGTGATTAGGGAGTGGAATGCCCTGCCTGCAGCTGTTGTAGATGCGCCAAGTTTGGTGGCGTTTAAGATGTTAGTTGATAAGTATATGGATGAGAAGGGAATGGTTTAGTTAGGAGGGGCATTGCTTTTTATTTTGGTCGGCACAACATCGAAGGCCGAAGGGCCTGTTCTGTGCTGTATTGTTCTATGTTCTATGATCCAAGTGGGCTCCATAAAACACTTTAGAGTTTCTACCTGAGCCATAATAATATCTAAAGATAAAATCTGCATTAACACTTTCCCATAGCTCTACTTTTTTACCACATTAATCTGCTTAGCCTACACATTTAGGAACACTAAAGGGAATTTTAGCCAAGTTAATCAATTTAAACACACAACTTTGGACTGTGGGAGGACACCAGAGTACCCAGAGGAAACGCACACAGGGAGAACACGCAAACTCCACACAGACAGTCACCCAATGCCAGAGTTGAAGTTGGGTTCTGGCACTGTGATGTAGTAGCACTAACCACTGTGCAGCCCTAACTTTTCTGCAAAGCAGATATTTCTGCAGTTGTGAAGCCATTAATTGCTTTATCTCTGAGGGTTTGTGTTCAAGACAAGGGAATATTAAAAAGAGATAGGGAAAATCTGGAGGTGGATATTTGGTAAAACAGTGAAGTGCAAACCTTGTTTAACAGTCTCATTGCAAAACCTGGAAGTGGATCCTTGATGAAAATAACTGAGAAAAAGCATTATTTGAAAGAAGATTTTAAAGCATGTCTTTTTAAGAGTGGAGTTTGGAAGCAGTTGTGTGAAAATCATCTGGGGAAATTGGAGGAGAAATCCACAAAATCGATCGAGTGCCCTCTGCCACTGGGTTTCAGAATGGAATGTTGTCTGATCATGGTTTGCCTGTCAGCATCACATATCTTTGAAATCTAGTCACATTAGTAAAGAGAAAGGAATGTGATGGAGTATGCTATTATAATCAAACTTTTCATGTTTAATAAATATGTTCCTTGATGTTAAAAGCTAATTGGCCTTCCTTTGAATGGAATAGATTTCATCCAGCCCTGAATATTTGACTGCTTTGATGTATTTAAGGCACCCATACACTTCTTCCTTGATTATACTGATCTGCCCGAGAGTATTCACATATCCTTCCCTAAACTCAACATCTCTCATGCCCCTCTCTTTAGTGAATACTGATGCAAAGTACTCATTAAGGATCTCACCCGCATCCTGTGGCTCCATTCATAACTTCCAATTTGATTTATTAATGTCGCATGTATTAGCATACAGTGAAACGTATTGTTTCTTGCATGCTATATAGACAGAGCATACCATTCATAGAGAAGCAGAAATGCAGAACGTAGCATTACAATCATATTTAGGTATAGAGAAAGATGAACTTAATGCAAGGTAGGTCCACTCAAAAGTCTGATGGAAGAAATTGCTTTCGAGTCAAGTAGTATGACCTCAGATTTTTGTACCTTTTTCTCAACGAAAGGAGGTGGAAGAGAGAATGTCCTGGGTGTGTGGGGTCCTGAAAACTGGCAGCTTTGAAGAGGCAGCAGGAAGTGCAGACAGATGCAATGGATGGGAGGTTGGTTTGCATGATAGATTGGGCTGTATTCACAATCTTTTGTAGTTCCTTATGGCCTTGGGCAGAGCAGAAGTCATACCAAGATATGATACAACCAGAAAGAATGGTGCATCTGTAAAAGTTGGTGACAGTTGTAGCTGACATGACAAAATTTCCCTTCTTTATCATTCCCTAGCTACCTTCTTGCTCCTAATGTATGTATAAAATGCCTTGGGATTTTCCATAACCCTGTTGGGCAAGGACATTTTGTGGCCTCTTTTAGACCCTGTTTGAGCTCCCTTCTGCTTTCTCTGTTCTCTTCAAGGGCTTTATCTGTTTTCAGTTGCTCAGACTTTACATGGTGCTTCCTTCTTTCTCTTGACTCAGCTGACAATTTCCTCTGTCATCCAAGTAAAAAAACTCAATCAAGAAACCCAAAAAGGATTTAGGAAGAAATTAGGAATGGGATTGTGTAAAACCTGACCAAAAGGGTGAACATGCAAAATGTTCTGTTAATTGATGTGACTGGTGCTTTTCCTATTACTTGTTCAGTTCTGACTTTGATACAGGATTTCTGACTCTTGTTACATCACCAATGTTTAATTCTGGAAAATAAACTGTTTGAAACTAAAGAGAATCAAATCCTTGAAAGTAGAGTCACAGATGGACAGAGTGGTGAAGAAGACATTCGGCGTGCTTGGTTTCATTGGTCAGAGCATTGTCCTGTACAACTTCAACAAGACATCCCAACTCCTGTATTCATTGGTAAGGCCATACTTAAAATATTGTGTGCAATTCTGGTCACCCTATTATCATAAAATAATATTATTACTATTATTATTATTATTAGTTATTATCATATTAGGTCACCCTAATATCCATAAAAAGGATATTATTAAACCAGAAAGTGTGCAGAAAAGATTTACTAGAATGCTACCAGGACTTGATGGATTGAGTTATGAGAGAGTGGATAGACTGGGACTTTTTATTTTTGAGCATAGGCGGCTGAGAGGTGATCTTATAGAAATCTATAAAATAATGAGGGATATAGACAAGGTAGCTAGTCAATATCTTTTCCCAAAGGTAGGGGAGTCTAAAACCAGAGGCATAAGTTTAAGGTGAGAGGGAAGAGATACAAAAATGTCCAGAGGGGCAATTTTTTTCACACAGAGGGTGGTGAGTCTCTGGAACAAGCTGCCAGAAGTAGTAGTAGAAGTGGGTACAATTTTGTCCTTTAAAGAGCATTTAGACAGTTACATGGGTATGATAGGTATAGAAGGATATGAGTAAAAACAGGCAATTGGGATTGGCTTAGGGGTTTTAAGAAAAAGAACATATATAAGTTGGGCCGAAGGGCTCGACTCTATGTCTCTATGACTCTATGTGAGCCCAAAAGACATTCTCAGCAGAGAGAAACAATGCAAGATATTGCATCTTAGAGAAATCATGGAAAGACCTCAACGGAGAGAGCGTTGGAGGAATATAGAGAGTAGGAGGGAGCTCAAACGGGGAGTTAGAAGGGCAAAAAGGGGGCATGAAATGGTTTTGGCAGATAGGATTAAGGCTTTTTACTTCTATGTTAGGAATAAAAGGGTGGTTAGAGGAAAAATTTGAACTCTTAGGGACAGAGGAGGGAAACTGTGCTTAGAGCCTGAAGGAATGGGGGAGATCTTGAATGAATACTTTGTGTCAGTATTCACGAAGGAAAGGGGCTTGTTGACCGGTCCTGTCTCTGAAGGAGCTGTGGACCAGCTGAGGGAAATATCAATACTGAAGGAGGAAGTGTTAGAGCTTCTCGGTAGCATTATAACTGATAAATTTCTGGAATTTCCATTTACGATAAACAAGTTTACGAAATGGATTACTAATTGTCAATCTATTGCTTTATTTCAGTCTGACTAGGTAGGTGCCTGTTATCTCCAGGGAATAAATAAATATAAATACACATTGGAATATTTTATTTAATTCAACAAAGAACAAAGAGCAAAGAGCAACACAGCACGGGAAACAGGCCCTTCGGCCCAACGAGCCCACACCGCCGTCCTAACGTCTTAATGACATATCCTTGACTTTAGGCTATGCCTATTGTTGAAGATTCCCATATAGGGACCAATATAGGACAATTTGTTACCCAATCAGCCTAAGAGCACATTTTTGGGATGTGGGAGGAAACCGGAGCACCCGGAGAAAACCCACGCAACCACAGGGAGAACGCGCAAACTCCCGCAGATACAGGCCCAAATCCATGTGTCTGCACAGCAACAGCGATAGTCTCTGAGCTGTCATGTTGCCCATCAGATGGTCCAGTTTAAGCATACACTGATGACGTGAAGCACTTGGCAACTCCTGAAGCAACCTCCAAGAGCAGCTCTCACACGACATGCCACATGCATGCCCCTTGTTGGTCAACAAGGTGGACCGAATTGCCTGCGGAAACAAATAAGACTTAAGTAAACATGCTAAAAAAAAATTAAGACATTCCCGAGACGAAACTAAAAGATAGTCTACTACTATTTGGTCCTCCCGATATTCAAACAGTCCTGCTATATCCCTCTATCCGCAGACTGCTCATGTGGCTGTCCAAGAGACCCTTAAACAACCCTAGCGTGCCTGCTCCCACCACCTTACTCGGCAGTGCATTCCACACCCCCACTTTGTGTGAAAAACTGGCCTCTAATATTCATCTTATACATAGCCCCCCTCACCCTGAGCCCGTGACCCCTCGTTCTATCCATTTCTAATGGTGGAAAAAGCTTACCACCATTTACTCTATCTATACCCCTCATAATCTTATATACCTCTAAAAGATCCCCTCTCAGCCGACGTCTTTCAAGGGAAAACAACCCCAGTGTTTTCAATATTTCCTCGTAAGACAGCCTTTCCATACCAAGCAGCATCCTGGTAAATCTCCTCTGCAATCTCTCCAGGCCTCTACATCCTTCCTGTAGTACGGCGACCAGAACTGGACGCAGTACTCCAGATGAGGCCTAACCAACGTTCTATACACCTGCAACATCAGACTCCTACTCTTGTATTCTATACCCCTTCCTACGAAGGCTAACATACCATACGCTTTCTTTATCACATTCTCCACCTGTACTGACACCTTCAGAGACTTGTGAACCTGCACCCCCAGGTCTCTCTGCATCTCTATACTCCGGATAGTTTTACCTCTTATCCTATAACTCCCCTCTACAGTATTCCGGCCAAAATGCATCACCTCGCATTTATAAGCAATTCTAATTCTAAGCAACAAAGTTACTGCTGACAAAAAAACTGCAAAGTTGAAAACACAGTTTGCTACAAAGGGATGAAGTGAAAGAATGGCTCAATTTAATCACAGTTTAAAACGTCTCTGTTGTTTTCACAGTGATTTATTGCTTCAGTAAGAGAATTGTCTCTTCATTCTGATTAAGTGTTATTACATATATTGAAATGTCCATATCCATATGGTCCATATACTATATAGGGTTTTAATTACAAGAAAATACACAGAATAGAGATATATAGCACATGGCCATTTTGTATAATAGGCAGTCATTGCAGTTTGTTGATTGATGTCTAAATCTGTAAAAAGAGGAGAAAGTTTTAAGAAATGGTTTTTGGTTTGGCAGAGAAAGAACTGCCAAAGAATACCTTCCTCCTTTACTGTTTAATAAACTCTCTGCTGTGTAATGCTATGAAGAATACATTTACAAACATGAAATGTACGAACATGAGGTGTACGAAAAGAGTTGATTTGCTGGTTAAGAAGAAAAAAGAGGCTTATGTCAGGATGAGGCTTGAAGGCTCAGGTAGTGCAATGGATAGCTATAGATTAGCTAGGAAGGAGGTAAAAAGTGAATTGAGGAGAGCTAAGAGGGGACACGAGAAGATGTTGGCTGCTAGGATTAAGGAGAATCCTAAAGCTTTCTTTCGATATGTTAAGAATAGAAGATTGGTTAGGGCAAGATTAGGGCCAGTCATAGACAGCAGTGGGAAGTTGTGCGTGGAGCCTGAAGAGATTGGTGAGGCACTGAATAAATATTTGTCTTCGGTATTCACGCAGAGTGCTGGAAATGTAGCTGTGGAGAGCACTGAGGTACAGGGTTGCAAATTGGGGAGTATTGTAGTAGATAGGGAGGATGTGTTAGAAATTCTCGAGGGTTTGAAGTTGGATAAGTCCCCTGGGCCGGACGGGATTTACCCTAGGATTCTCTGGGAGGCAAGAGAGGAGATTGCCGAGCCTCTGGCTCTGATCTTCAGGTCGTCGTTGGTTACGGGTGTGGTTCCGGAGGACTGGAGGATAGCGAATGTGGTCCCGTTGTTCAAGAAGGGGAAGAGAGACCTTCCAGGGAATTATAGGCCAGTGAGTCTTACTTCTGTTGTGGGCAAAGTATTGGAGAGAATTATTAGGGATAGGATTATAGTTATTTAGAGAGAAATGAATTGATTGGGGATAGTCAGCATGGTTTTGTGAAGGGTAGGTCGTGCCTTACTAACCTCATTGAGTTTTTTGAAAAAGTGACTAAAGAGGTGGATGGGGTAAGGCGGTTGATGTGGTATATATGGACTTTAGTAAGGCGTTTGATAAGGTGGCCCATGGAAGACTTCTACAGAAAATGCAGATGTGTGGAATAGAGGGTGATTTAGCTAATTGGATTAGGAATTGGCTGGCAGAGAGAAGACAGAGGGTGGTGGTTGATGGGAGATATTCATCGTGGAGTTCAGTTACAAGTGGTGTATCTCAGGGGTCTGTTTTGGGGCCCCTGCTGTTTGTAATTTTTAGAAATGATCTGGATGAGGGTATTGAAGGATGGATTAGTAAATTTGCAGATGATACTAAAGTCAGTGGAGTGGTAGATAGTGAAGAGGGGTGTTATAGTTTGCAGAGAGACTTGGACAAGTTGCAGAGCTGGCCGAGAGGTGGCAAATGGAGTTTAATGTGGAAAAGTGTGAGGTAATGCACTTTGGCAGGAACAATAAAGGTGTAGAGTATAGGGCTAATGGTAGGGCTCTTAATAGTGTTGAGGAACAGAAGGCTCTTGGTGTATGTGTCAATAGATCCCTGAAAGTAGGCAGTCAAGTGGATAAAGTTGTTAAGAAGGCATATGGAGTCTTGGCTTTTATTGGTAGGGGGATTGAATTTCAGAGCCGCAACGTCATGTTGCAACTGTACAAAACTCTAGTGCGGCGCACTTGGAGTATTGTGTGCAGTTCTGGTCCCCACATTATAAGAAAGATGTGGAGGCATTGGAGAGGGTACAGAGGAGGTTTACCAGGATGTTGCCTGGTATGGAGGGCAGGTCCTATGAAGAGAGGTTGAAGGATTTGAGGTTGTTTCGTTAGAAAGGAGGCGGCTAAGAGGGGATCTTATTGAAGCATATAAGATGATTAGAGGTTTAGATAGGGTGGACAGTGATGCCTTTTTCCTAGGATGGAGAAAGCTAGCACGAGGGGACACAGCTTTAAATTAAGGGGTATGAGTTATAGGACGGATATCAGAGGTAGGTTCTTTACTCAAAGAGTGATTCGGGAGTGGAATGCCCTGCCTGCAGCTGTTGTAGATGCGCCAAGTTTGGTGGCGTTGAAGAGGTTAGTGGATAAGTATATGGATGAGAAGGGAATGGTTTAGTTAGGAGGGGCATTGCTTTTTATTTTGGTCGGCACAACATCGAAGGCCGAAGGGCCTGTTCTGTGCTGTATTGTTCTATGTTCTATGTTCTATGAAAGTATTATTCCAGAAAAATGTAGCAATTAACTTTATGGGAAGTTATATTTAATCTCCGAGATCTCCTCACGGGAATGAGCAGTGCAACATTGGAGATTCTAGATTTGTGTGTGGAGCGGTATTGTGTATTGTTCAAGTGAATGAATGCGGAATTTGAGATCCACTTAGCTTCACTTTATAGAAGTGAATGTTTTGGTTGCTCTGCAGTCCCCCATCTCCCACACTCCCCCAGATAAAAGAATATGTAAGGACCTAGGAGCAAGTGCCTGACTAACTGGGCAGGTACAAGAGAAAACAGAAAGCCCTATAAACCGGTTCTGAATCTCAGATCAGAGCTTCACAATGTCCTGGTTGTAGTGGTTCCATCAGTTGCTCTGAAACAAGATTATGGGAGAGGAAAAAGTACAGAAAACGAAAGTGGGAGTGAACAGAAAAATGCTTACTGGCTTTCAAGTGGGTCAGTGGTAGTAAAATCAGCTTGGGAGTATAAGGTCACTAAAAATAGTAACAGGAGTATTTCTATGAGAAGTAGGCTATTTAACTCCATGATCCTGTTCTAGCATGCAGTGGGATCAAGGATAATTTTCAGTCTAATGTCATTTAAAATTCACAATTGAACTCAATTGTCATTTGTAGAACATTCACAAACTTCTAGTACTCTAAGAAACTCTTCCCAGTCTCAATCTCAAAAGTACTGGCTCTGATTTTCAGACAGTGGGCAGGATCTTCCAGCCCTTTTCTTTGGCAGGATCTTCCAGTCTCACTGCAGTCAACCCCTATCGTGAGTTTCCTGGTGAGATGGACAGGTCTTCAAAACACTGTAAAAGATTTGAGCTGATCCAAATCCCAAAAGTTTCCTTTGGAAACTTTCCTGTAGAAATTGTTTCTGTTCTCCTCAAGATCTGAGGCATTTTGATCAAATTATCCTTGAGTCAGAATTCCAGGAAATACATTTCTACTTTGTTGATTTAACAGACATCATAATTTCACCCTTAGAATCCAGGCATCATTCTGGTAATTGTAAAAGTTCTTTCATCGAGTGTGGGCTTTGCTGATTAGATCATCATTTGTTTCCATCCCATCTTTGTTCTTGAATTGAGTTGCTTTGTTGGGCTATGTCAGAGGACAGTTGAGAGTCAGATGTTGGTCAGACTCAGAAATTTTGGTAAATTTTCTTCTCTTAAGGGCATTGATGAACTGGATGAGTTTTTTTAAAATGATATTAGATAATGGTTTTGTGGCCATCATTGATGTGATTAGCTTTTCAGTTCTAGAATTTAAATTCTGCCAGCTACTGTTGTGGAATTTGAACCTTTGCTCCTAGAAAATTAGCCTGAGCCTCTGCTTAGTATCCAGTGACATTTACTCTGCCTATCCTCCAAGCTGTGATTGCTCAGAATGTTTACAATACTCTAGATGTGCTTGAAGCAGGATTGTGTATATTTGAAGGCTTGACTTCCACACTTTGACTGAACAAAGAACAGTACAGCACAGGAAACAGGCCCTTTGGCCCTCCAAGACTGCGCCGCTCATTGGTCCAACTAGACTATTCGTTTGTGTCTCTCTATTCCCAGTCTGTTCACGTGGCTATCCAGGTAAGCTTTAAATGACCTCAGCATGTTCGCATTGACTACCCTGCTTGGCAGTGCATTCCAGGCCCTCACCACTCTCTTTGTAAATATGTCCCTCAGATATCAGAGTTAAATTTTGCCCCCCCCTCACCTTGAGCCTGTGAACCCTCGTGATATCACCCCTAATCTGGGCAAAAGCTTCCCATTTTTCACCTTATCCATACCCTTCATAATTTTATATACCTCTATTAGGTCTCCCCTCATTCTCTGTCTTTCCAGGGAGAACAACTCCAGTTTATCCAATCTCTCCTCATAGCTAAGACTCTCCATACCAGGCAACATCCTGGTAAACCTTTTCTGCACTCTCTCCAAAGCCTCCATGTCATTCTAGTAGTGCGGTGACCAGAACTGGACTCAGTACTCCAAATGTGGCCTAACCAACGTTCTATACAGCTGTGACGTCAATTTATATAATCTATGCCCTGTCCTATAAAGGCAAGCATGCCATATGCCTTCTTCACCACGTTCCCCACCTGTGATGCCGCCTTCAAGGATCTGTGGACTTGCACACCCAGATCTCTCTCTGTGTTTTACTCTTGATGGTTCTGCCATTTACTGAACACTTTCCCCCTTACATTAGTTCTACCAAAATGCATCACTTAGCATTTATCTGGATTAAATTCCATCTGCCATTTTTCCACCCAGTTTGCCAGCCTATCTATATCCTGCTGTATTCTCTGACAATGTCCATCACTATCCACAAGTCCAGCCATCTTTGTGTCATCCGCAAACTTACTGATCACACCAGTTACACTTTCTTCCAAATCATTCATATATATATATATATATATATATATATATACACATCACAAATAGCAGAGGTCCCAGTACGGAGCCCTGCGGAACACCACTAGTCACAGATCTCCAGCTGGAAAAAGACCTCTCCACTTCTATCCTTTGTCTCCTGTGGCCAAGTCAGTTCTCCACCCATCTAACCACCTCTCCTTTGATCCCATGAGATTAACCTTTTGCACCAACCTGTCATGAGGAACTTTGTCGAACGTTTTACTAAAATAAACTGCTCCAGATGCAAAGGTCAATGTTCCATTTGTATCTTTGATTATTTCCCGAACCTGATATATGCACTTAGGACTCCAAACATGGATTTTCAAAGACATAAATAGATTAACTTTGTCAATAAATGGTGATGTAAGAAATTATTTTAGATTCCAGGTTATTTTGTTCTATTTTAGGGGACAAATAAGTAGCTGTTCAATCAACCATTTTCCAATATTGTCCTTGCAGAATGACAAAGTGAAACCTTTGAGGAGGATATAAAACTGGAAGATTAACAACGTAGATCCGAAAGAAATTAAATGATTTGAAAAGAATCTTGTTGAAGTTAGGATTGCCCTATTAATTGATGAATTCTAGGAGAAATAACTCAATGGCAAAATTGTATATTGTAACAATGTGAACAAGGGGTTTCCCAAAGTCTATGAATATTGTGCCAAAGGATTCACCGATCACATCCATACCCGTCTACCTGCAAATGAGAACAGAATATGGTGTTCTGGCCAAAATTCCATTCATGTCCAGTGGAGAATCCCAGTTATCAAAGAAGACAGAGGTTTTTGACTATGATTTGTTTTGGATTCCTTTTTCTAAGACAAAAACTGAATTTTCTGAGGTCATTTCCTTTACAACAGGTTTGGTATTCCATCAGTTGAATTTGTGTCATGTAATGAGAGTGGAGATCTGAGCAGAGGAAAGAATTCTTCTTCCAGTTGGTTTGCTTCTATTGAGTTAGGAGTTTATAAAGTTCCAAGGGGATTTGGAGAGTTGCCTTTCCAAAGCAAAGGCCTGCAGTTTATATATTTCAGTAAACTTTGTTTGATAAAAGTTCTCTGGTAGGTCGTTTGAAACTTGATGTGTGATATCTCATGCTTATCTGAGCCAAATTCAAGCTGCAAAACTTAGGATTCACCCAGAATACTCGGAATTTCTGGCTGAATTGTAACAGCAGATAGATGTTGCATTCACTGCAATTCACCAACAGTTAGATGTAAGTGATATTTGGCCCAATCACTGGACCTAGCTAGGTTGCTTCAACATGTTAATGTTTGTAATAGTGATTGAGTTTTGGAAATGGTTACTTACTGGATTGAGCTGTTAGACTGTGGTTTGTGGGGATAGATCATCCGGTTCAACAGAAACATCTTGCCGTGCTCTAAATTGAGAATAACTCACTTTGAGCTTGTTATACAGCACACATACCAAAAGATCATAAGAAACAGCAGATCTAGAAACATTAATTAAAATTAATAGTTTAATCAAGATGCCAACTAGACTGTTAGAGAGGGAATAGAGGGTTTTTCCTTTGATCATGGATGGGCATCTGAGACTTTTGCTTGCAATACAGACTCATGTGTGGATACTTGGAGAACCATGTGTGTAGTGTCTCCAGTTGTATCAGCTGAACTCAGGATTTCCAAGGGGCAGCTAGAATCATATCAGAACATCAGGGAAGGTGAATCCTCCTGAATTAAACATTGCAGGAGGCAATCGCTCCACAGGCAGTAAGAGTTTAGTAGGAATAGGAGGAGGAAATTCAGCCCATTTAGTCTGCTCCACATTTCAATTAGATGAACATCTACTTCTACAACACCTCCCTGTGCTACCTCCACATCCTTCAATTTCCTCAGTCCCTAGAAATCTATCGGTTTCTGTTTTGAACAAACTTGGTGACTGAGCTTCTCAAACTCCTCTGGGTAGAGAATTCCAAAGATTCACCAACCTCCAAGTGAAGAAATTCCTCCTCATTATTCTTAAATGGCCTGTCTGTGATCCTGAGATTATGTCTGCTTGTTTCAGACTCCAGGCAAGGAAACATTTCATTTACATCTATCCAGCCATATCTTTAAGAATTTTGTAAGTTTCAGTGAAGTCATCCCTCATTCCTCAAAGCTCGAGGAATATAGACCCAGTCTCCTCAATTTCTCTCCATAAAATACCCAACCATCTCTGATGAATCACCGTTGCTTTCTCTCTATAACTTAGATAAGACAACAAAAGTCATACACAAAGATGAAGAGGTTTCCACATTAAGGCTCTGATAAAACAGTAATAAGATATATTTATTCCTGTACTCAAATCCTCTTGTGGTAAAGACAACATATGTTTGCTTTCCTAATTGCTTGCTGCATCTGCTTGCTAACTTTGCAACTTGTGAACGAGGGCATCCAGGGACTTTGCAGAACGTAGAACATTAGGACTGCACTCCACAGTCTCACCGTTTAAAATATACTCTGTCTTCTTGGTTTCTTACCAAAGTTCATCACTTCAGACTTATTCACATTACTTTGCATCTGCTATGTTTCAACCCATTCACTGAGCCTGCCCAAGACCTCTTGAAGCCTCCTTGCAACCTCCCTACAACTTACATTCAAAGAACAAAGAACAAAACAGCATGGGAAACAGGCTCTTTGGCCCAACGAGCCCGCGCCGCCACCCTGATGTTCCCACTTCTACCCATGATCCCTGTCTATGTTTATAGATCTATGGATTAAAAACCAAATTTGAGACAATTTAGGGAGAATTTGTTTTGCCAATCAGCCTAAGAGCACATCTTTGGGATGCCTACTGAGTTTGTGTCAATCAGCAAATTTGGAAATATTACATTTGGTCCCAATATCTTAATTATTTGATTGTGAATAACTGTGACCCCAACATGAAACTTAGTCAATACCAGCATATTTCCTACAATTCCATTTGAATTGTATTTTGTAATATCAAAAACCTTCTGAAAATCCACATGCAGCATATCCACTGGTTCTTCTTTATCTATACACAAGCAGCAGTCCCAAACAGCTCCCAACAGTCTGGTCTTTCATAATCCCATTCTGACTCAGCCTTCTTTTCCAAATATCTAGTTATCACATCTTTAATAATAAACTCTAACATTTTCCCAACCACTGACATCAAATTCTGTAATTCTCCATTCTCCTTCTTCCTCTTAAATAATGAGGTTACATTGGAACTTTCCCATCTGCAGAAACCTTTCTAGAATTCTAAAATTTATATAACTACAAATGCATCCATTATATCTATAGTCACCTCCTTGAACACTCTGGTCACTTGGTCACACAATCACAGAATCACAGAATACTACAGTGAAGAAGGAGCCCTTCAGCCCATTGAGTCTGCACTGATGCATGAAAGACGCTGACCTACCCATCTAATCCTATTTGACAGCACTTGGCCCATAGCCTTGAGTGTTATGGCATGCCAAGTATTCATCCAGGTACTTTTTAAAAGATGTGAGGCATTTAGCCTCCACCACCCTCCGAGGCAGTGCATTCCAGACTGTTACCACCCTCTGGGTAAAAAAAAAATTCCTCAAATTCCCTTCTTAATCTTCCACCCCTCACTTTTAAATTGTGTCTCCTCATAACTGCCCCTTCAACTAAGGGGAACAGCTGTTCCCTATCCACCTGTCCTGGGAACTTATCAACCTTCAATCCAGTGAACCTTTCAAGTACTGTTTCTCTACTAATGCTAATTTATTTTACCCCCACAGTTTCATAAAAACCCTTTACTAGTAAATCTGGGAATTTTTCTGTCACTTTGTCTGTGAAGACAGATGCAAAGAAATTGTTTAGTTTCTCTGCCATTTCTCATTTCTCCATCACTGAGTGGCACGGTGACATAATGGTTAGGAACCTGGGTTCAAACCCCAATTTGTGTCACTGTCTGTGTGGCATTTGCATATCCTCCTCATGAGGATATGAGGTAATGAGGTCACATTTGTTCTTTTCCTTTGCACATATCTAAATAAACTTTCTTGCTTATAATGTTCCTTGCTAGTTTCTATTCATATTTTCTTTCTTCTTTCATCAGTTTCTTGGTCGTTCTTTGTTGTGTTTTAAGTTGCTCCTAATCCTCAGACTTCATACTTTTACTGGCATCCTTATCGACCAGTTGGTTTGGTTTAGTATATGGATGGTTATTTCGAAAACACCTGCTTGGGACTGGAGACTAACTTGCAATGGAAGGGATTGGGTCCAGTAATCAGGGTCTTTTTCCGATTGGCAGTCAATGATAGTGGGGTTTCACAGGGATCTGTGCTAGGACCCCAACTGTTCACATTATATATTAATGATTTGGAAGAGGGAACTGGATGTTTTATCTCCAAATTTGCAGCTGATACAAAGTTGGGTGGGAAGGTGAGCTGTGAGGAGGATGTAGAGATGTTTCAGTGTGATTTGGACAGGTTGAGTGTCTGGGCATCTGCATGGCACATACAGTGTAATGTGAATAAATGTGAAGTTATTCACTTCTGTCGCAGTAATAGGAAGGCAGGTTATTATTTGAATGGGTATAAATTGAATGAGGTGTCATTGAAAGTAAACATGCAGGTAAAGTAGGCAGTAAAGAAGGCAAATGGCATTGTGGCCTGTGTAGCGAGATGATTTGGGTATAGTGATAGAGATGTTTTGCTGTAATTGTATAAGATGTTGGTGAGAACACACCTTGAGTAGTGTGTGCAGTTTTGATGTCCTTATCTGAAGAAGGATGCCCATGCTATTGAGGGAATGGAATTCCTGGAATGGCAGATCTGTTATTTGAGAAGAGACTAAGTCAGTTAGGGTTATATTCACTGAAATTTAGAAGAGTGAGAGGGGAATCTCATAGAAACTTATAAAATTCTAACAGGTTAGACAGAGTAAATTCAGAAAGAATGTTCCCAATGGTGGTTATTGAATTTGATGATCAGTCATGATTGTAATGAATGGCGGCGCAGGATAGATGAGTGAATGGCCCACTCGTGCTTCTATTTCTACGTTTCTGTGTTTCTAAGATGAATGTTCCTGATGGCTATCAGGAACCAGGGGTCACAGTCTGAGGATTCAGGGTAGACTGTTTAGGACAGAGATGAGAAGAAATTTCTTCACCAAGAGAATGGTGAATCTGTGGAATTGATTACCACAATGAGTAGTTGAGGCCAAAACATTGAGTATTTTCAGGAAGTAGTTAGATATAGCAGTTAAGATGAAGTGAATCAAAGGATATGGGGGAAGATGAGATTCAGCTATTGAGTTCAATGATTAGCCATGATCATAATGAATAATGGAGCAGACTTGAAGGGCTGAATGGCTTGCTCCTATTTTCTATGTTTCTATTATTCTCAATTTGCTTTCTCAATTTAGCAACCATGCTCCCTTCATCCAAGCCATATAGAAAAACTGTAAAGGTCGGGGGGCCCAGCAGTGACCCTGTGTCACACCACTCATCACATTCTGCTCACTAGAAAAAGATTATGCCTACTCTCTGCTTCTTGTTAGCTCACCAATCTTTAATCTATGCCAATATGTTGCCCCACACCATAAGTTTTTATTTTCCACAATAAACTTTGATGTGGCAATGTATCCAATGTATTTTGGAAATCCAAATACAGTAAATCAAGCAGTTCCTCTTCATCCACATCACATGTGACTCCTTCAAAAAATCCACTGAATTTGTTAAAGATGATTTCCTTTTCATAACAATCAGTTTGCCATGAATTTTTCTGCCAATACTTTGCTGCTTTCTGCTTCTCTCCCTTCTTGCTACTTACCAACCTAAAGATCCTTTCCATGAATCTCAGGGTAGTTGGGAAATTAAAGCAAATGGAACAGCCATTTCTGTTAAGGTCCAAGTAAGAAATCCAAGAGGACCATGAATGTATCAGCCAAAGCTATAACAGTTTGCTAAGATTAATCCCCAGTCTCTCTCCTGATCCCATTCTTTGATTTCTCGCCTGATCCTGTTCCCCAGTCTCTCTCTCTCTCTCTCTCGCTACTGATCCTGTTCCCCAGTCTCTCTCTCTCTCTCTCCAGTTCCCCAGTCTCTCTCTCTCTCTCTATCCTTATCCTGTTCCCCAGTCTCTATCTCTCTCTCTCTCCTGATCCTGTTCCCCATTCTCTCTCTCTCTCTTCTCTCTCTCATGATCCTGTTCCCCAGGTCTCTCTCTCGCTCTCTACTGATACTGTTCCCCAGTCTCTCTCTCTCTCTCTCCTGTCCTGCTCCCCAGTCTCTCTCTATTCCCTCTCTCTCTCTATTCCCCAGTCTCTCTCTCTCTCTCTCTCCTGATCCTATTCCCCAGTCTCTCTCTCTCTCTCTCTCTCTCTCTATTCCCCAGTCTCTCTCTCTCTCTCTCTATCCTATTCCCCAGTCTCTCTCTCTCTCTCTCCTGATCCCATTCCATAGTTTCTCTCCTGATACGTTTTGCTGGTGTCTTCCTGATCCGTTCCCCCGTCTTTCTCCTGATCCCATTCCCTGGTCTCTCTCTTGATCCCATTCCCCAGTCTCTCTTCTGATCTGTTCCTCAGTCTCTTCCTGATCCCATTGCCCAGTATCTCTCCAGATCCATTCCTGAGTCTCTTTCTGATCCTGTTCCCCAGTCTCTTTCTCTCTCCTGATCCCGTTCCCCAGTCTTTTTTCCCTGGTCCCATTCCCCAGTCTCTGTCCTAGTCCTGTTCCCCAGTCTTTTCCTGATCCCGTTCCCAGTCTCTTCCTGATCTCATTCCCCAGTCTCTCTCCTGTTTCATTCTATCTCACTCCTGGTCCACTATCGATTGACACTTTTAAATCCACCTTGCAGCATGATGGCACAATGATCAGCATTGTCTAGGTAAGATACTCTGTTAGAGAGTTGGTGGGCCAAACGGCCTCCTTCTGCACTGTAGGGATTCGACGACTCTATGAAACCACTTTGGACTGCATTGTTAGAAATATTATTATAAATCTAGTGTTGCTTACCGAATACCACAAGTCAATTGTGAAGCTGGAGAGATTAAAAATGGTTTTTGGCATATAAGTCCCCCCCTTGCCAGTAGCTTCGAGGCAACATAGGTCATAACAGCCATTGTCAATATTGGCACCACAAGTGTTGGGCCAATTGAAGGCTTTGGTTCTGGAGAAGAAAAAAGAAAATAGTCAGACTACAGCACAGTACTGCACAGGTTCAGCTTGGATAATAACATTTATACTGCATTTTGGTTGTGATGTGCAGACAGTGCTCACATTGCAGCCTGATCAGTGACTTGTTTCATTCAATCCCTTGAGACAAAAACAAAATACTGTCAATGCTGCAAGTCTGAAATAAAAGCTGAAATGCCGGATATGCTGAACATGTGTGGTACAATCTGTGAAAGACAGTTAACATTCCAGGACTGGGAATTTTTATCAACTCACAGACTGATTGTAATGTAATTTGCTTTGAGCAAGTTATTTTTAAAAATTTATTCTGTCATGGAATGTGAATGCTGCTGGCTGGGTCAGTATTTGTTGCCCATCTCAAATTGCCCTTGAGCGGTGTGGTTTGCGAGGTCATTTCAGAGGAGCAGGTAGAAGTGAACCCCATTGCCGTTGGTCTAGACAAGACCAGTGAGGATGGCAGGTTTCCAAGGTGGAGAACTGAAATGAGAAGTGAGAGTTAACACAAGTTGATGCTTGCAGAAACAATGAAAGTGTTTTGTAAACCAGTCAGTAGACTGCATTTAGTGCAGCAGACCACATTATAGGCAGTGAATTCAATGCAGTAAATTGCAAGAAGTTAAATATAGTTTCATCCGGAAGGAGTGATTCGGGTCTGGGCTCGTGACAAGGGAAAAGGTAAAAGGTGTTGCATCTCCTACTGTTGAATGACTCAAAGAAGGGCAGGACTTGATATTAAATATTCTTGTCTACAAAGTGTTTATGAAAGACAGAAAGAGAGACACTGGGGCAAATCCCAGAAATCACGTGACTCCCTGACCAATAGGAATGATAGGATGTGTGAATTGGAACTGAGGGGGCGAGGGTTTTAAAACCTGTAGGTGTGGCCAGGATAAGCAGATTAGTTCTGGTTCTGTTACAGCTTCGCTTGTAAATAATGTCTTATAAATAGTTTTTCTTTCCTAATAAATAAATAGTTGTTATTCCAGCTGCTGTTGGACTCCTGGAGTTTCCATTACTACAGAAGGGGAATGGGGAAAGGAGGAATCAGTGGTGGTGCGGGTGGTGGGGAGGAGAGAATGGAGGACATTGATTGAAGATGGTATTACAGTGAGGAAGGTGGAGGATGATGCAGAGGGGTCAAGACAGAATCTCTCTCAATCGAGGTAAGGAGCAGCAACTATCAAAAAGGTTGTAAAGTCGTAGAGTCAAATATTCATAGAGGTTAACGCATGGAAATGTGCCCTTTGGTCCAACTCTCCAAACTGCCCAGTTTTTACCACTAGGCTCAAAGAACAAAAGAACAACACAGCACGGGAAACAGGCCCTTCGGCCCAACAAGCCCGCGCCGCCGTCCTAACGTCTTAGTGACATATAGAGACCAATCTAGGGAAAATTTGTTGCCCAATCAGCCTAAGAGCACATTTTTGGGATGTGGGAGGAAACCGGAGCACCCGGAGAAAACCCACGCAACCACGGGGAGAACGCGCAAACTCCCGCAGACACAGGCCCAAATCCATGTGTCTGCACAGCAACAGCGATAGTCCCTGAGCTGTCATGTTGCCCATCAGATGGTCCAGTTTAAGCATACACTAATGACGTGAAGCACTAGGCAACTCCTGAAGCAACATCCAAGAGTAGCCCTCGCACGACCTGCCGAATGCATGGACCGAATAACCTGTGGAAACAAATAAGATATTTAGACAGTCCTGCTATATCCCTCTATCTGCAGAACGCTCATGTGGCTGTCCAAGAGACCCTTAAACAACCCTAGCGTGCCTGCTCCCACCACCTTACTCGGCAGTGCATTTCACACCCCCACTACCCTTTGTGTGAAAAACTGGCCTCTAATATTCGTCTTATACATAGCCCCCCTCACCCTGAGCCCGTGACCCCTCGTTCTATTCATTTCTAATGGTGGAAAAAGCTTACCACCATTTACTCTATCTATACCCCTCACAATCTTATATATCTCTAATAGATTTGCTAGCACGAGGGGACACAGCTTTAAATTAAGGGGTGATAGTTATAGGACGGATATCAGAGGCAGGTTCTTTACCCAAAGGGTGGTTCGGGAGTGGAATGCCCTGCCTGCAGCGGTTGTAGATGTGCCAAGTTTGGTGACATTTAAGAGGTTAGTTGATAAGTATATGGAAGAGAAGGGAATGGTTTAGTTTTTTATATTGGTCGGTGCAACATCGAAGGCCGAAGGGCCTGTTCTGTGCTGTAATGTTCTATGTTCTATGTTCTAGATCCCCTCTCAGCCGATGTCTTTAAAGGGAAAACAGCCCCAGTGTGTTCAATCTTTCCTCATAGGACAGACCTTCCATACCAGGCAGCATTCTGGTAAATCTCCTCTGCACTCTCTCCAGGGCCTCCACATCCTTCCTGTAGTATGGCGACCAGAACTGGACGCAGTACTCCAAGTGAGGCCTAACCAATGTTCTATACACTTAGAACAAAGAACAACACAGCACGGGAAACAGGCCCTTCGGCCCAACGAGCCCACGCCGCCATCCTAATGTCTTAATGACATATAGAGACCAATATAGGGACAATTTGTTACCCAATCAGCCTAAGAGCACATTTTTGGGATGTGGGAGGAAACCGGAGCACCTGGAGAAAACCCACGCAACCACGGGGAGAACGTGTAAACTCCCGCAGACACAGGCCCAAATCCATGTGTCTGCACAGCAACAGCAATAGTCTGTGAGCTGTCGTGTTGCCCATCTGATGGTCCAGTTTAAGCATACACTGACGACGTGAAGCACTAGGCCACTCCTGAAGTAACCTCCAAGAGCAGCCCTTGCACGACCTGCCGAATGCATGCACCTTGTTGGTCAACTTGCACCATCAGACTCCTACTCTTGTATTCTATACCCGTTCCTATGAAGGCTAACATACCATACGCTTTCTTTATCACTTTCTCCACCTGTACTGACACCTTCAAAGACTTGTGAACCTGCACCCCCAGGTCTCTCTGCGTCTCTATACTACGGATAGTTTTACCTTTTATCCTATAACTCCCCTCTACAGTATTCCGGCCAAAATGCATTATCTCGCATTTATCCGGATTAAATTCCATTTGCCATCTATCTGCCCATCTACCAGCCTATCTACGTCCTGTTGTATTGCCTGGCACTGCTCCTCAGTTCCCACCAATCCAATCATCTTAGTGTCATCAGCAAATTTGCTGATTACACCACCTACCCCCTCTTCCAAGTCATTTATATACACCACAAATAGACGAGGTCCTAGTACTGAGCCCTGTGGCACACCACTAGTGACACACCTCCAGTTGGAAAAAGAGCCTTCCACTAGGATCGTCCCAACTGCCCGCATTTGATCCATATCCCACTATATCTATCTTATTCATGTAACTGTCTAAACGTTTTTTAAAAGACAACGTTGTACCCACGTCTACTACTGCCTCTGGAAGCTTATTTTTACATTCACATGACATTACATTTTACTAATTTTTACCAGCATTAACAGATGCATCATAAAAAGCATTCTTTTTGGTTGGATCCTTTTGGCTAGGCTCCTACTCTGTCCAAGACAGTAAGAAACTACAAAAGATTGTGAATGTAACCCATTCCATTACACACACCAGTCTCCCATCCATTGACACTGTCTACACACCCCACTGCCTCTGCAATGCAGCCAGCATAATTAAGGACCCCGTGCACCTCAGACATTCTCTGTTTCATTTTTCTTTCATTGGGAAAATGATACAAAAATCTGAGGTCATGTATCAAACAACTCAAGAACAGCTTCTTCCTTGATGCTGTCAAACTTTTGAATGGACCTAACTTGTATGAAGTTGATCTTTTTCTACACTTTAGCTATAACTGTAACATTACATTCTGCATTCTCTTGTTTCCTTCTCTATAAATGGTATGCTCTGCCTGAATGGTGCGCAAGAAACAATACTTTTCACTCTATGTTAATGCATGTGACAATTATAAATCAAATCATTCCAGATACTCACCACCTTCTGTTTGAAAAAAAATGCCCATTTTGTATCCCTCCCCTCTCACCTTTAACCTATGCCGTCCAGTTTTAGTCTCCCCTACCTTTGGGAAAAAGAATTGCCTGTTTACTTTACCTATGCTCCTCATTACACTCTAGAGAAAAAAACTCCCAGTCTATCAAGCCTCTCTTTATAACTCAAGCCATCCCGATAGCATGCTCATTAATCTTTGTAGAGAATGTAGAGAAATAATATTACAAAACGAATGATAGATTGATGCAAGAATTAACAAGTAAGTACAATGGGGGACTACAATTATCCAAATATTGACGGGGATAGGACCAATGAAAAGGGAGGACAGGAATGAGAGTCCCTGGAATGTGTTTGAGATCATTTTCTGCAGCAGTATGTTTCCGGGCCAGTGAAAGGCCAGGTACTGTTGGAAATGATTCTGGAGTAAGTGTTGGCCCAAGTGGATTGAATATCAATGGCAGAGCATAGTGGGGCCAGTGACCATTGTACCATGAAGTTTAGTTTGGCCACGATAAAGGAGCAGTGTCAGTGCAACATAGGGAGAATTAAACGGGGAAAATCAATGTTGATGGTATGGGAATTTATCTGAGTTGAGTGAGTTAGAATCAAATGTTGGCTGAAATGTTTTGTCTCTAAATGATTGCATTAGTGCTTGAAAAGCAGGTCACATGATTTGATGGTGACATCAATGGGGTGTTTTACAGGCTTTTGCCTCAGTTTCATTTTCTGATTGTTTAGTTGTTTTATGTGTTACCGTGAATATATATGTGCAAACCACTTTTTATTCTGTTTGTACAAACCTACATAATTAGGACATTACATAAAGAAAACCAATGAGTCAGGATTTTGTTTCATCAAGAACATTGAGAAAAGATCCCAAGTGGAGAAAGACATTGTGGGTCCTCACATTTTGAATTTTAGAAGACTTGGGAAATTCAAAGACAGGATTAAAGATTGGAATACTAGTGAACTGGATACACAATTAGCTTGGTTATAGGAGGCAGAGAGTAGTTGTGGAAGGGTGTTTTCCAGAATGGAGATACGTGAAGAGTGGTGTTCCACAGGATCAGTGCTGGGATCTCTGTTGTTTGTCGTATACATAAATGATCTACAGGAAAGTATGGGTGGTCTGATTAGTAAGTTTGCAGATGACATGAGGATTGGTGGAGTTGCTGATAGCTCTGGGGATTGTCAGAGGATATAGCAAAATATGGATAGATTTGGAGACTTGGGTGCAGAAATGGTAGATGAAATTTAATCCACAAATGCGAGATGATGCTTTTTGGAGGATCAAATTTCCATGCGAAATATACTGCAAATGGCAGAACTCTTAAAAATATTAACACACTGAGGTATCTAAATGTAAAGATTCACAATTCCCTAAAAGTGGCAACACAGGTGACCAAGGTAATTAGGAAAGCATATAGCACGCTGCCTTTATCAGCTGGGGCATTGAGTACAAGAGTTGGGAAATCATGTTGTAGCTATATAAAACATTCATTAGGTTATATCTGGCGTATTGTTTGCAGTTTTTGTTACCACACTACCAGAAGAACATGGAAGCTTTGAAGAGACTGCAAAAAAGATTCCCCAGGATACTGCCTGGTCTTGAGGGTGTTGGCTATGAGGAGAAGTGAATAAATTAGGATTGTTTTTACTGGAAATATGGAGGATGAGGAGAGACCTGATAGAAGTCTACAGAATAATTAAAGGCACAGACAGGATGGATAGTCAAAGGTTTTTTTCCTAGTGTCAATTACAAAAGGGCACAGGTTAAAGGTGAGAGGGGAAAGTTTAAGGGAAATATGCAGGTGAGGTTTATTACAAGGAGAGTGCTGAGTGCTTGGAATGCATTGCCAAAGTAGTTGGTGGAATAGGGATATTAACAATATTTAAGAGGCAACTGGATGTGTGCATAAATAAGGAGGGAAAACAGGGATACAGACTGAATAAGGACAGAAGGCTTGGATGATTGAAATCATGTGCTGTACTTTTCTTTGTTCTTTGTTGTTGAAGGAAGACCAAGTAAGAAAAAACGGAAAAAATTTGTCATAATCCAACGGATGGTAGCGTCGCACCATTGGCTCCTCAGCCAAGCACATACACCAAATGTCCGAACCTGCGGTTCCTCTCGTACTGAGCAGGATTACTATTGCAACAACGGCTCGAGGGATGAGGGATTGTGTTTTTCATTGGAAAACAAAAGGTAGATTCATCTAAGCTGCATGAACAAAGAACAAAGAACAAACCAGCATGGGAAACAGGCCCTTCGGCCCAACAAGCCCACACCACCACCTCGATGTCCCCACCTCTACCCGTGATCCCTGTCTATGTTTATAGATCTATACATTAGAACTAAATTTGAGACAATTTAGAGAGAATTTGTCCTGCCAATCAGCCTAAGAGCACATCTTTGGGATGTGGGAGGAAACCGGAGCGCCTGGAGAAAACCCACGCAAGCACGGGGAGAATGCGCAAACTCCCACAGACACAGGCCCAAATCCATGTATCTGCACAGCACAGCGATAGTCACTGAGCTGTCGCGTTGCCCATCAAATGGTCCAGGTCAAGCGTACACTAACGACTTGAAGCACTAGGATACTCTCGAAAAATCCAAGAGCAGTCCTCTCATTTTTTCACACAGAGGGTGGTGGGAGTATGGAACGCACTACCAAGTAAAGTGGTGGAGGCAGGTACTCTGGAGTTATTTAAGAAATACTTAGATGGGCACATGAACAGAATGGGGATGGAGGGGTATAGAAAACTGATATAAAATAGGGATCATGAGCCTTTATAGGATGGGCTATAGAGTACAAGAGCTGGCCTTTAATGTTGCAGTCTTCCTGGAAAGTGTGTAAATTGTCGATGATATTGATGTATTTGTTTTATCCTATAGGTACTTCGGTCTGCCTTGTCTAACGAGGGGCATATACGTGATGAGTCGTGAGAGAGCTCCTCTTGGATTTTGAGAGTATCCTAGTGCTTCAAGTCGTTAGTGTATGCTTGACCTGGACCATTTGATGGGCAACGCGACAGCTCAGTGACTATCGCTGTGCTGTGCAGATACATAGATTTGGGCCTGTGTCTGTGGGAGTTTGCGCATTCTCCCCGTGCTTACGTGGGTTTTCCCACTTGCTGATCGCTCCACTTACTCCCTCTTCCAAGTCATTTATATATATTACAAATAGAAGAGGTCCCAGTACCGAGCCCTGCGGCACACCACTAGTGACCGACCTCCAGCTAGAGAAACACCCTTCCACTATTACTCTCTGTCTCCTATTACCAAGCCAGTTATCAATCCATCTAGCTACCTGTCCTTGTATCTCATGAGCCTTAACCTTCTCAACAAACCTCCCATGAGAGACTTTGCCAAACGCCTTACTAAAATCCATATAGACAGCTCGTCCTTTGTCCACTGTTTTTGTCACGTCCTCAAAGAATTCTACCAGATTTGTAAGGCACGACCTCCCCTTAACAAATCCATGCTGCCTATCCCTAATCAGATCGCAATGCTCTAAGTGCCTATACATCCTATCTCTAAGAATCCCCTCCAACAGCTTCCCTACCACTGACGTCAAACTCACCGACCTATAATTACCAGGGTTATCCCTACTACCCTTTTTAAACAACGGTACTACATTCGCTATCCTTCTTGCATGTGGCCAGAAGTTGTTATCATGAGTCTATGACATCTCAATGACTATTGTTCATAATAAGGGTTCATAGTTCACAAGAGTTTGAAGACACCATTAGTGACCCTGCTGACTTCACCTGTGGGATGTGCATCCAGCTCCAGCTCACAGCCTTAGGGAAGTGGAGCTAGAACTGGATAAGCTTCAGATCATTCGGGAGGCAGAGGGAGTGATAGGTAGCAGTTATTTAGGAAGTGGTAACACCTAAAAACGAAGCTAGCTGGGTGACAGTCTGGACGGGGGAGAGGATGAAGCAGTCAGTGCGGGAGGATTGTTCCCCTCCAAAATAAATATACCATTTTGGATTCAGTGGGGCTGGGGCTGGGTGGGGGTTGGTGAGGAATGACTTTCAAGGTGCAAGCCACAGTGACCAGATCTCTGGCACGGAGTCAGACTCTGTGGCTCAGAAGGGAAAAGGTGGGGGGAATAGGAGAGCCAGAGCAGCGGGGGCCTCAATAATCAGAAACACAGACAGGCGGTTCTGTGGGTGCGAACGAGACTCCAGGATGGTCTGCCTCCCTGGTGCCGGGGTCCTAGATGTATCTGAACGGGTAGAAAACACCCTGAAAGGGGAGAGTAATCAGACAGATGTCATTGCCCACATTGGTACAAATGACATGGGCAGAAACAGCAGGGAGGTCCTATAAGACCAATGCAGCGAATTAGGTAGAAGGCTAAAAAAAGGATCTCTAGGGTAACAATATCTGGATTATTCCTCATGCCACGTGCTAATGAGGCCAAGAACAGGGAGATTGTGCAGCTGAACACGTGGCTAAATAACTGGTGCAGGAAGCAGGATTTCAGATTCGTGGATCACTGGGAAATTTTCTGTGGAGGCTGGGACCTGTACAAGAAGGACGGGTTACACCTGAACTGGAGGGATACCAATATCTTGCTGGGAGGTTTGCTAGCATGGTTCGGGTGGGTTTAAACTAATGTGGCGCGTGGGTGGAAATCAGAACAATAGGTCAGCAAGCATAGAGACCGGGGATGAGCCTGGGGCCAAGACAAGGCAGCCTAAGAAGAAGAGCAATCAGGGGGAAGATGAACTCAGTGGGTCGGGAGGTCTGGAGTGCATTTGCTTAAATGCAAGGAGCGTAGCAGGCAAGACAGGTGAATTTAGAGCCTTCATGCGTGGAACTTGGATGTGGTTGCAGTGACAAAGGCTTGGTTAAAAGAAGGCAGCTGCATATTCTGGGGTATAACTGGCAGTTGAATATTCCAGGGTATAAGTGTTTTGGGCGAGATAGAGGAGGGGCTAGAAGAGATGGGGGAGTAGCAATGCTGGTTAGGGAGTATATTACAGAGGGTGGACCATTTGAAAGGATCATGGAACAAGACACTCTGGGTAGAGCTCAGAAACAGGAAGGGCTCAGCCACTATGTTGGGGGTATACAGGCCTCCCAACAGCCCACAGGAAGTTGAAGAACAGATATGTAAAGAGATTCTGGATAGGTGTAGAAAAAAATAAGGTTGTTGTAGTGAGAGACTTTAATTTCCTTCATTTAGACTGAAAATCCCTTAGGGCTGGGTGACGAATGGGGAGGAAATGGTCGAGTAAAGGAACCTTGGCGTACTAAAAAAAGTTAATTCGCTGGTTAAAAGGAAAAAGGAGGCTTATATCAGGATGAAGGTTGAAAGCTCAGTTAGTGCACTGGATAGCTATAGATTAGCCAGGTCGGAGCTAAAGAGTGAGTTGAGAAGAGCTAAAAGAGGACACAAGAAGACTTTGGCTGATAGGATCAAGGAGAATCCTAAAGCTTTCTTTAGATATGTTAAGAATACAAGATTGGTTAGGGCAAGATTAGGGCCAGTCATAGACAGCAGTGGGAAGTTGTGCGTGGAGCCTGAAGAGATGGGAGAGGCACTGAATAAATATTTCTCTTCGGTATTCACGCAGGGTGATGTAAATGTAGTTATGGAGAACACTGAGGTACAGGGTAGCAAACTGGAAGGTATCGAAGTAGATAGGGAGGATGTGCTAGATATTCTCGAGGGTTTGAAGTTGGATAAGTTCCCTGGGCCGGATGGGATTTACCCTAGGATTCTCTGGGAGGCAAGAGAGGCGATTGCAGAGCCTCTGGCTCTGATCTTCAGGTCGTCGTTGGTTACGGGTATAGTTCCGGAGGACTGGAGGATAGCGAATGTGGTCCCATTGTTCAAGAAGGGGAAGAGAGACTTTCCAGGGAAGTATAGGCCAGTGAGTCTTACTTCTGTTGTGGGCAAAGTATTGGAGAGAATTATTAGGGATAGGATTTATAGTTATTAGAGAGAAATGAATTGATTGGGGATAGTCAGCATGGTTTTGTGAAGGGTAGGTCGTGCCTTACTAACCTTATTGAGTTTTTTGAAAAGGTGACCAAAGAGGTGGATGGGGGTAAGGCAGTTGACGTGGTATATATGGACTTTAGTAAGGCGTTCGATAAGGTTCCCCATGGAAGACTTCTGCAGAAAATGCAGATGTATGGGATTGAGGGTGATTTAGCTAATTGGATTAGGAATTGGCTAGCTGATAGAAGACAGAGGGTGGTGGTTGATGGAAATTATTCATCATGGAGTTCGGTTACAAGTGTGTACCTCAGGGATCTGTTTTGGGGCCCCTGCTGTTTGTAATTTTTATAAATGATCTGGATGAGGGTATTGAAGGATGGATTAGTAAATTTGCGGATGACGCCAAGGTTGGAGGAGTGGTAGATAGTGAAGAGGGGTGTTATAGTTTGCAGAGAGACTTGGACAAGTTGCAGAGCTGGGCCGAGAGGTGGCAAATGGAGGTTAATGTGGAAAAGTGTGAGGGAATTCACTTTGGCAGGAATAACAAATGTGTAGAGTATAGGGCTAATGGTAGGACTCTTAATAGTGTTGATGAACAGAGGGATCTTGGTTTATATGTGCATAGATCCCTGAAAGTTGGCAATCAAGTCGATAAGGTTGTTAAGAAGGCATATGGAGTCTTAGCTTTTATTGGTAGGGAGATTGAATTTCGGAGCCGCAACGTCATGTTGCAACTGTACAAAACTCTAGTGCGGCCACACTTGGAGTATTGTGTGTAGTTCTGGTCCCCGCATTATAAGAAAGATGTGAAGGCATTGGAGAGGGTACAGAGGAGGTTTACCAGGATGTTGCCTGGTATGGAGGGCAGGTCTTATGAAGAGAGGCTGAGGGATTTGAGGTGGTTTTCGTTAGAAAGGAGGCGGCTAAGAGGGGACCTAATCGAAACATATAAGATGATTAGAGGTTTAGATAGGGTGGACAATGATAGCCTTTTTCCTAGGATGGAGAAAGCTAGCACGAGGGGACATAGCTTTAAATTAAGGGGTGGTAGTTATAGGACGGATGTCAGAGGTAGGTTCTTTACCCAGAGGGTGGTAAGGATATGGAATGCCCTACCTGCTACAGTTGTAGATGTGCCAAGTTTGGTGGCACTTAAGAGGTTAGTAGATAAGTTTATGGATGAAAAGGGAATGGTTTAGATTTGAGGGTCATTGCTTTTTCCTAATTGGTCGGCGCAACATCGAAGGCCAAAGGGCCTGTTCTGCGCTGTAATGTTCTATGTTCTATGTTTATAGATCTATGGATTAAAAACCAAATGTGAGACAATTTAGGGAGAATTTGTTTTGCCAATTAGCCTAAGAGCACATCTTTGGGATGTGGGAGGAAACCGGAGCTCCTGGAGAAAACCCACGCAAGCACGGGGAGAATGCACAAACTCCCACAGACACAGGCCCAAATCCATGTATCTGCACAGCACAGCGATAGTCACTGAGTATAGATGTGATCGGCACAACTTGTGGGCTGAAGGGCCTGTTTGTTCTGTAATGTTCTATGTTCTAAGTTGTAAGTCAACCTTAAAAATCACTCACTCACCAATTCGAGTTGCACACCCTCTGCCAGTTGGAGTGCAGCTCGTACCTATCAAAGAAGATAGGTAGAAGATATAGGGGGGAAATCCCACATTGTGGAAGTTCCGCTCCATTCGACAAACAATCCAGACTAACAGCAGCATTCCTTGACTGTCACTGGGACAAAGTCCTGACACTCTCTCCCTATCGGTGTATCTATGCCATACGAAGTGCAACAGCTCAAGAAGGAAGTTCACCACCATCTTCTTCAGAGATGGGTAATAAATGCTGATCTGCCAGCAAAGCCCAGACCTCATAAAGCATAAAACCAAAAGTAACGATTATTAAGATGACTTGTTACCTGCGGACTCTGTGGTAAGCGGCTGGAATTCTGGAGTGGTACTCACATCTGTGGAAAGGAAAAACCAGAAACAGGCTCAATATTTTGTGTTTTATGACGATAACATTTTGAATTTAAGAAACAGATGAATTTTAGTGTTAGATTCCCTATATTGTTCAGTGTTAATGTCTTGTCAATATCAATGCCAGGTTTTCTTTTGCACTCTGCCACAGTAATTAAATGGTTAGTCCAGTTCAGTGTCTGGTCAATGATGACCCACACACCCCTCTCTCCAACACCCCCAGAATGTTAACAGTGGGGATTCACAGTAAGTAATCTCATGGCATCAGGTTGGTACCATGAGCTTACGGAGCATTGCTCCTTCATCAGGTGAAGGGGCAAGGTTTAAAGGAAATGTACAAGACAGATCTTTTACACAGAGAATAGTGGGTGCCAGGATTTCATTGCTGGGGAAGTAGTGGAAGTGGATACAGTACTGACTTTTAAGGGGCATCTTGGCAAGAAAATGAATAGGATGGGAATAGAGGGATATAATCCCTGGAAGGGTAGGGAGTTTTAATTAAGTTAGGCAGCATATTTGGTGCAGGCTTAGAGGGCAGAAGGGACTGTTTCCGTGCTGTAATTTTTTTAAATCTCTGTGTGGTAGTGTGGGTCAGTGATGGGGTCAGTGATGTCCGTGTGGTAGTGAGGGTCAGTGATGGGGTCAGTGATGTCCGTGTGATAGTGAGGGTCAGTGATGTCGTCAGTGATGTCGGTGTGGTAGTGAGGGTCAGTGATATCCGTATGGTAGTGAGGGTCAGTGATGTCCGTATGATAGTGAGGGTCAGTGATGTGGTCAGTGACGTCCGTGTGGTAGTGAGGGTCAGTGATGGGGTCAGTGATGTCCGTGTGGTAGTGAGGGTCAGTGATGAGGTCAGTGATGTCCGTGTGATAGTGAAGGTCAGTGAAGAGGTCAGTGATGTCCGTGTGGTAGTGAGGGTCAGTGATGAGGTCAGTGATGTCCATGTGGAAGTGAGGGTCAGTGATGGGGTCAGTGATGTCCGTGTGGTAGTGAGGTCAGTGATGTCCGTGTGGTAGTGAGGGTCAGTGATGGGGTCAGTGATGTCCGTGTGGTAGTGAGGGTCATGATGTCCGTGTGGAGTGAGGGTCAGTGATGGGGTCAGTGATGTCCGTGTGGTAGTGAGGGTCAGTGATGAGGTCAGTGATGTCCGTGTGGTAGTGAGAGTCAGTGATGTACGTGTGGTAGTGAGGGTCACGATGTCGTGTGGTATGAGGGTCAGTGATGTCCGTGCGATAGTGAGGGTCAGTGATGGGGTCAGTGATGTCCGTGTGGAGTGAGGGTCAGTGATGTGGTCAGTGATGTCCGTGTGGTAGTGAGGGTCAGTGATTTCCGTGTGGTAGTGAAGGTCAGTGATGTCCGTGTGGTAGTGAGGGTCAGTGATGAGGGTCAGTGATGTCCGTGTGGTAGTGAGGGTCAGTGATGAGTGTCAGTGATGTCCGTGTGGTAGTGAGGGTCAGTGATGAGGTCAGTGATGTCGGTAGTGAGGGTCGTGATGAGGTCAGTGATTCCGTGTGTAGTGAGGTCAGTGATGTCCGTGTGGTAGTGAGGGTCAGTGATGAGGTCAGTGATGTCCGTGTGATAGTGAGGGTCAGTGATGTCCATGTGGTAGTGAGGGTCAGTGATGGGGTCAGTGATGTGCGTGTGGTGGTGAGGGTCAGTGATGTCCGTGTGGTAGTGAGGGTCAGTGATGGGGTCAGTGATGTCCATGTGATAGTGAGGGTCAGTGATGAGGTCAGTGATGTCCGTGTGATAGTGAGGGTCAGTGATGTCCGCGTTGTAGTGAGGGTCAGTGATGAGGACAGTGATGTCCGTGTGACAGTGAGTGTCAGTGATGTCCGTGTGGTAGTGAGGGTCAGTGATGTCCGTGTGGTAGAGAGGGTCAGTGATGACGTCAGTGATGTCCGTGTGGTAGTGAGGGTCAGTGATGGGGTCAGTGATGTCCGTGTCATAGTGAGGGTCAGTGATGAGGTCAGTGATGTCCGTGTGGTAGTGAGGGTCAGTGATGGGGTCAGTGATGTCCGTGTGGTAGTGAGGGTCAGTGATGTCCGTGTGGTAGTGAGGGTCAGTGATGAGGTCAGTGATGTCCGTGTGGTAGTGAGGGTCAGTGATGTCCGTGTGGTAGTGAGGGTCAGTGATGAGGTCAGTGATGTCCGTGTGGTAGTGAGGGTCAGTGATGGGGTCAGTGATGTCCGTGTGGTAGTGAGGGTCGATGGGGTCGTGATGTGCGTGTGGTAGTGAGGGTCAGTGATGAGGTCAGTGATGTCCGTGTGGTAGTGAGGTCAGTGATGGGTCAGTGATGTCCGTGTGGTAGTGGAAGGAGTCCGTGTGGTAAGAGGTCAGTGATGTCCGTTGGTAGTGAGGGTCAGTGAGGGTCAGTGGTGGGGTCAGTGATGTCCGTGTGGTAGTGAGGGTCAGTGATGGGGTCAGTGATGTCCGTGTGGTAGTGAGGGTCAGTGATGTCCGTGTGGTAGTGAGGGTCAGTGATGGGGTCAGTGATGTCCGTGTGGTAGTGAGGGTCAGTGATGGGTCAGTGATGTCCGTGTGGTAGTGAGGGTCAGTGATGTCCGTGTGGTAGTGAGGGTCAGTGATATCCGTGTGGTAGTGAGGGTCAGTGATGGGGTCAGTGATGTCCGTGTGGTAGTGAGGGTCAGTGATGAGGTCAGTGATGTCCGTGTGGTAGTGAGGGTCAGTGATGGGGTCAGTGATGTCCGTGTGGTAGTGAGGGTCAGTGATGGGGTCAGTGATGTCCGTGTGGTAGTGAGGGTCAGTGATGAGGTCAGTGATGTCCATGTGGTAGTGAGGGTCATGATGGGGTCAGTGATGTCCGTGTGGTAGTGAGGGTCAGTGATGAGGTCAGTGATGTCCATGTTAGTAGGGTCAGTGATGAGGTCGTGATGTCCGTGTGGTAGTGAGGGTAGTGTGGGGTCAGTGATGTCCGGTGGTAGTGAGGGTCAGTGATGGTCAGTCCTGTGGTAGTGAAGTCAGTGATGGTCAGTGATGTCCGTGTGGTAGTGAGGGTCAGTGAGGGTCAGTGATGTCCGTGTGGTAGTGAGGGTCAGTGATGGGGTCAGTGATGTCCGTGTGGTAGTGAGGGTCAGTGATGAGGTCAGTGATGTCCGTGTGGTAGTGAGGGTCAGTGATGTCCGCGTGGTAGTGAGGGTCAGTGATGAGGTCAGTGATGTCCGTGTGACAGTGAGGGTCAGTGATGTCCGTGTGGTAGTGAGGGTCAGTGATGTCCGTGTGGTAGTGAGGGTCAGTGATGTCCTGTGGTATGAGGGTCAGTGATGTCCGTGTGGTAGTGAGGGTCAGTGAGTCATGATGTCCGTGTGGTAGTGAGGGTCAGTGATGTCCGTGTGGTAGTGAGGGTCAGTGATGGGGTCAGTGATGTCCGTGTGGTAGTGAGGGTCAGTGATGTCCGTGTGGTAGTGAGGGTCAGTGATGGGGTCAGTGATGTCCGTGTGGTAGTGAGGGTCAGTGATGTCCGTGTGGTAGTGAGGGCAGTGATGAGGTCAGTGATGTCCGTGTGGTAGTGAGGGTCAGTGATGGGGTCAGTGATGTCCGTGTGGTAGTGAGGGTCAGTGATGGGGTCAGTATGTCCGTGTGTAGTGAAGGTCAGTGATGTCCGTGTGGTAGTGAGGGTCAGTGATGGGGTCAGTGATGTCCGTGTGGTAGTGAGGGTCAGTGATGGGGTCAGTGATGTCCGTGTGGTAGTGAGGGTCAGTGATGGGGTCAGTGATGTCCGTGTGGTAGTGAGGGTCAGTGATGTCATGTGAGTGGGGCAGATGAGGTCAGTGATGTCGTGTGGTAGTGAGGGTCAGTGATGGGGTCAGTGATGTCCGTGTGGTAGTGAGGCGTGATGGGCAGTGTGTCCGTGTGGTAGTGAGGGTCAGTGATGGGTCAGTGATGTCCGTGTAGTGAGGGTCAGTGATGGGGTCAGTGATGTCCGTGTGGTAGTGAGGGTCAGTGATGTCCGTGTGGTAGTGAGGGTCAGTGATAGGGTCAGTGATGTCCGTGTGGTAGTGAGGGTCAGTGATGTCCATGTGGTAGTGAGGGTCAGTGATGGGGTCAGTGATGTCCGTGTGGTGGTGAGGGTCAGTGATGTCCGTGTGGTAGTGAGGGTCAGTGATGGGGTCAGTGATGTCCATGTGGTAGTGAGGGTCAGTGATGAGGTCAGTGATGTCCGTGTGATAGTGAGGGTCAGTGATGTCCGTGTTGTAGTGAGGGTCAGTGATGAGGTCAGTGATGTCCGTGTGACAGTGAGGGTCAGTGATGTCCGTGTGGTAGTGAGGGTCAGTGATGTCCGTGTGGTAGTGAGGGTCAGTGATGAGGTCAGTGATGTCCGTGTGGTAGTGAGGGTCAGTGATGGGGTCAGTGATGTCCGTGTGGTAGTGAGGGTCAGTGATGTCCGTGTGGTAGTGAGGGTCAGTGATGGGGTCAGTGATGTCCGTGTGGTAGTGAGGGTCAGTGATGGGGTCAGTGATGTCCGTGTGGTAGTGAGGGTCAGTGATGTCCTGTGTATGAGGGTCAGTGATGAGGTCAGTGATGTCCGTGTGGTAGTGAGGGTCAGTGATGGGGTCAGTGATGTCCGTGTGGTAGTGAGGGTCAGTGATGTCCGTGTGGTAGTGAGGGTCAGTGATGAGGTCAGTGATGTCCGTGTGGTAGTGAGGGTCAGTGATGTCCGTGTGTGAGGGGTCAGTGATGTCCGTGTGGTAGTGAGGGTCATGATGGGGTCAGTGATGTCCGTGTGGTAGTGAGGTCGGTGGGTCAGTGATGTCCGTGTGGTAGTGAGGGTCAGTGATGGGGTCAGTGATGTCCGTGTGGTAGTGAGGGTCAGTGATGTCCGTGTGTAGTGAGGGTCAGTGATGGGGTCAGTGATGTCCGTGTGGTAGTGAGGGTCAGTGATGGGGTCAGTGATGTCCGTGTGGTAGTGAGGGTCAGTGATGCGGTCAGTGATGTCCGTGTGGTAGTGAGGGTCAGTGATGCGGTCAGTGATGTCCGTGTGGTAGTGAGGGTCAGTGATGTCCGTGTGGTAGTGAGGGTCAGTGATGGGGTCAGTGATGTCCGTGTGGTAGTGAGGGTCAGTGATGGGGTCAGTGATGTCCGTGTGGTAGTGAGGGTCAGTGATGGGGTCAGTGATGTCCGTGTGGTAGTGAGGGTCAGTGATGGGGTCAGTGATGTCCTGTGGTAGTGAGGGTCAGTGATGGTGTCCTGTGGTAGTGAGGGTCAGTGATGTCCGTGTGGTAGTGAGGGTCAGTGATGGGGTCAGTGATGTCCGTGTGGTAGTGAGGGTCAGTGATGGGGTCAGTGATGTCCGTGTGGTAGTGAGGGTCAGTGATGAGGTCAGTGATGTCCGTGTGGTAGTGAGGGTCAGTGATGAGGTCAGTGATGTCCGTGTGGTAGTGAGGGTCAGTGATGGGGTCAGTGATGTCCGTGTGGTAGTGAAGGTCAGTGATATCCGTGTGGTAGTGAGGGTCAGTGATGGGGTCAGTGATGTCCGTGTGGTAGTGAGGGTCAGTGATGGGGTCAGTGATGTCCGTGTGGTAGTGAGGGTCAGTGATGGGGTCAGTGATGTCCATGTGGTAGTGAGGGTCAGTGATGGGGTCAGTGATGTCCGTGTGGTAGTGAGGGTCAGTGATGGGGTCAGTGATGTCCGTGTGGTAGTGAGGGTCAGTGATGTGGTCAGTGATGTCCGTGTGGTAGTGAGGGTCAGTGATGGGGTCAGTGATGTCCGTGTGGTAGTGAGGGTCAGTGATGGGGTCAGTGATGTCCGTGTGGTAGTGAAGGTCAGTGATGTCCGTGTGGTAGTGAGGGTCAGTGATGGGGTCAGTGATGTCCGTGTGGTAGTGAGGGTCAGTGATGGGGTCAGTGATGTCCGTGTGGTAGTGAGGGTCAGTGATGTCCGTGTGGTAGTGAGGGTCAGTGATGGGGTCAGTGATGTCCCTGTTAGTGAGGTCAGTGATGGGTTCGTGATGTCCGTGTGGTAGTGAGGGTCAGTGATGGGGTCAGAGATGTCCGTGTGGTAGTGAGGGTCAGTGATGGGGTCAGTGATGTCGGTGTGGTAGTGAGGGTCAGTGATGTCCGTGTGGTATGAGGGTCAGTGATGGGTCAGTGATGTCCGTGTGGTACGGGTCAGTGATGGGGTCAGTGATGTCCGTGTGGTAGTGAGGTCAGTATGTCCTGTGGTAGTGAAGGTCAGTGATGTCCGTGTGGTAGTGAGGGTCAGTGATGGGGTCAGTGATGTCCGTGTGGTAGTGAGGGTCAGTGATGGGTCAGTGATGTGCGTGTGGTAGTGAGGGTCAGTGATGGGGTCAGTGATGTCCGTGTGGTAGTGAGGGTCAGTGATGTCCGTATGGTAGTGAGGGTCAGTGATGGGGTCAGTGATGTCCATGTGGTAGTGAGGGTCAGTGATGCGGTCAGTGATGTCCCTATGGTAGTGAGGGTCAGTGATGCAGTCAGTGATGTCCGGGTGGTAGTGAGGGTCAGTGATGTCCGTGTGGTAGTGAGGGTCAGTGATGGGGTCAGTGATGTCCGTGTGGTAGTGAGGGTCAGTGATGGGGTCAGTGATGTCCGTGTGGTAGTGAGGGTCAGTGATGGGGTCAGTGATGTCCGTGTGGTAGTGAGGGTCAGTGATGTCCGTGTGGTAGTGAGGGTCAGTGATGGGGTCAGTGATGTCCGTGTGGTAGTGAGGGTCAGTGATGGGGTCAGTGATGTCCGTGTGGTAGTGAGGGTCAGTGATGTCCGTGTGGTAGTGAGGGTCAGTGATGTCCGTGTGGTAGTGAGGGTCAGTGATGGGGTCAGTGATGTCCGTGTGGTAGTGAGGGTCAGTGATGGGGTCAGTGATGTCCGTGTGGTAGTGAGGGTCAGTGATGTGGTCAGTGATGTCCGTGTGGTAGTGAGGGTGAGTGATTTCCGTGTGGTAGTGAAGGTCAGTGATGTCTGTGTGGTAGTGAGGGTCAGTGTTGAGGGTCAGTGATGTCCGTGTGGCAGTGAGGGTCAGTGATGAGTGTCAGTGATGTTCGTGTGGTAGTGACGGTCAGTGATGAGGTCAGTGATGTCCGTGTGGTAGTGAGGGTCAGTCATGTCCATATGGTAGTGCGGGTCAGTGATAGGGGTCCGTGATGTCCATATGGTAGTAGGGTCAGTGATGCGGTCAGTGATGTCCCTAGGTAGTGATGGTCGTGATGCATCAGTGGATGTCCGTGTGGTAGTGAGGGTCAAGTGATGTCCGTGTGGTATGAGGGTCCAGTGATGGGGTCTTAGGGGGATGTCCGTGTGGTAAGTGACAGTCAGTGATGGTGTCAGTGTTGTCCGTAGTGGTAGTGAGTGTCAGTCATTGGGTCAGTGATGTCCGTGGGTTAGTGAGGTCAGTGATGTCCTTGTGGTAGTGAGGGTCAGTGATGGGTCAGTGATTTGTCCGTGTGTAGTGAGGCTCAGTGATGTCCCGTGGGTCAGTGATGGGGTCAGTGATGTCCGTGTGGTAGTGAGGGTCAGTGATGGGGTCAGTGATGTCCGTGTGGTAGTGAGGGTCAGTGATGGGGTCAGTGATGTCCGTGTGGTAGTGAGGGTCAGTGATGTCCGTGTGGTAGTGAGGGTCAGTGATGGGGTCAGTGATGTCCGTGTGGTAGTGAGGGTCAGTGATGTGTGTGGTAGGGGGTCAGTGATGTCCGTGTGGTAGTGAGGGTCAGTGATGGGGTCAGTGATGTCCGTGTGGTAGTGAGGGTCAGTGATGGGGTCAGTGATGTCCGTGTGGTAGTGGGGTATGATGGGTCAGTGATGTCCGTGTGGGTGAAGGTCAGTGATGAGGTTGTGTGTGTGGTGTGGGGTGGTGGGTGTGTGTTTGGTAGTGAGGGTCAGTGATGTCCGTGTGGTAGTGAGGGTCAGTGATGAGGTCAGTGATGTCCGTGTGGTAGTGAGGGTCAGTGATGGGGTCAGTGATGTCCGTGTGGTAGTGAGGGTCAGTGATGTCCGTGTGGTAGTGAGGGTCAGTGATGGGTGTCAGTGATGTCCGTGTGTAGTGAGGGTCATGATGGTCAGTGATGCACGTGTGTAGTGAGGTCAGTGAGAGGTCATGATGTCCGTGTGGTAGTGAGGTCATATGGGGTCAGTGATGTCCATGTGGTAGTGAGGGTCAGTGTGGGGTCAGTGATGTCCTGTGGTAGTGAGGGTCAGAGATGGGGTCAGTGATGCCGTGTGTTAGTGAGGGTCAGTGTGAGGTCAGTGTGTCCGTGTGGTAGTGAGGGTCAGTGAGGTGTCCTGTGTAGTGAGGGTCAGTGATGGGGTCAGTGATGTCCGTGTGGTTGAGGGTCATGATGTCCGTGTGGTAGTGAGGGTCAGTGATGAGGTCGTGATGTCCGTGTGGTAGTGAGGGTCAGTGATGTCCGTGTGGTAGTGAGGGTCAGTGATGAGGTCAGTGATGTCGGTGTGGTAGTGAGGGTCAGTGATGTCCGTGTGGTAGTGAGGGTCAGTGATGGGGTCAGTGATGTCCGTGTGGTAGTGAGGGTCAGTGATGGGGTCATGATATCCATGTGTAGTGAGTGTCAGTGATGAGATCAGTGATGTCCGTGTGGTAGTGAGGGTCAGTGATGTCCGTGTGTAGTGAGGGTCAGTGATGGGTCAGTGATGTCCGTGTGGTAGTGAGGGTCAGTGATGGGTCAGTGATGTCCATGTGGTAGTGAGGGTCAGTGATGGGGTCAGTGATGTCCGTTGTAGTGAGGGTCAGTGATGTCCTGTATGAGGGTCAGTGATGGTCAGTGATGTCCTGTGGTAGTGAGGGTCAGTGATGGGTCAGTGATGTCCGTGTGGTAGTGAGGGTCAGTGATGTCCGTGTGGTAGTGAGGGTCAGTGATGAGGTCAGTGATGTCCATGTGGTAGTGAGGGTCAGTGATGTCCGTGTGGTACTGAGGGTCAGTGATGGGGTCAGCGATGTCCGTGTGGTAGTGAGGGTCAGTGATGGGGTCAGTGATGTCCGTGTGGTAATGAGGGTCGGTGATGGCGTCAGTGATGTCCGTGTCGTAGTGAGGGTCAGTGATGGGGTCAGTGATGTCCGTGTGGTAGTGAGGGTCAGTGATGTCCGTGTGGTAATGAGGGTCAGTGATGAGGTCAGTGATGTCCGTGTGGTAGTGAGGGTCAGTGATGGGGTCAGTGATGTCCTTGTGGTAGTGAGGGTCAGTGATGGGGTCAGTGATGTCCATATGGTAGTGAGGGTCAGTGATGTCCGTGTGGTAGTGAGGGTCAGTGATGTCCGTGTGGTAGTGAGGGTCAGTGATGGGGTCAGTGATGTCCGTGTGGTAGTGAGGGTCAGTGATGAGGTCAGTGATGTCCGTGTGGTAGTGAGGGTCAGTGATGTCCGTGTGGTAGTGAGGGTCAGTGATGGGGTCAGTGATGTCCGTGTGGTAGTGAGGGTCAGTGATGGGGTCAGTGATGTCCATATGGCGTGAGGGTCAGTGATGGGGTCAGTGATGTCCATATGGTAGTGAGGGTCAGTGATGCGGTCAGTGATGTACGTGTGGTAGTGATGGGGTCAGTGATGTCCGTGTGGTAGTGAGGGTCAGTGATGAGGGTCAGTGATGTCCGTGTGGTAGTGAGGGTCAGTGATGAGGGTCAGTGATGTCCGTGTGGTAGTGAGGGTCATGATGGGGTCAGTGATGTCCGTGTGGTAGTGAGGGTCAGTGATGGGGTCAGTGATGTCCATATGGTAGTGAGGGTCAGTGATGGGGTCACTGATGTCCCTGTGCTAGTGAGGGTCAGTGATGTCCATGTGGTAGTGAGGGTCAGTGATGGGGTCAGTGATGTCTGTGTGGTAGTGAGGGTCAGTGATGAGGTCAGTGAAGTCCGTGTGATAGTGAAGGTCAGTGAAGAGGTCAGTGATGTCCGTGTGGGAGTGAGGGTCAGTGATGAGGTCAGTGATGTCCGTGTGATAGTGAAGGTCAGTGAAGAGGTCAGTGATGTCCGTGTGGGAGTGAGGGTCAGTGATGAGGTCAGTGATGTCCATGTGGAAGTGAGGGTCAGTGATGGGGTCAGTGATGTCCGTGTGGTAGTGAAGGTCAGTGATATCCGTGTGGTAGTGAGGGTCAGTGATGGGGTCAGTGATGTCCGTGTGGTAGTGAGGGTCAGTGATGGGGTCAGTGATGTCCGTGTGGTAGTGAGGGTCAGTGATGTGGTCAGTGATGTCCGTGTGGTAGTGAGGGTCAGTGATGTCCGTGTGGTAGTGAGGGTCAGTGATGAGGTCAGTGATGTCCGTGTGGTAGTGAGGGTCAGTGATGGGGTCAGTGATGTCCGTGTGGTAGTGAGGGTCAAGGATGTGGTCAGTGATGTCCGTGTGGTAGTGAAGGTCTGTGATGTCCGTGTGGTAGTGAGGGTCAGTGATGTCCGTGTGGTAGTGAGGGTCAGTGATGGGGTCAGTGATATCCGTGTGGTAGTGAGGGTCAGTGATGGGGTCAGTGATGTCCGTGTGGTAGTGAAGGTCAGTGATGTCCGTGTGGTAGTGAGGGTCAGTGATGGGGTCAGTGATGTCCGTGTGGTAGTGAGGGTCAGTGATGGGGTCAGTGATGTCCGTGTGGTAGTGAGGGTCAGTGATTCGGTGTGAGGTCTGATGGGGTCAGTGATGTCCTGTGGTAGTGAGGGTCAGTGATGGGGTCAGTGATGTCCGTGTGGTAGTGAGGGTCAGTGATGGGGTCAGTGATGTCCGTGTGTAGTGAGGTCAGTGATGGGTCAGTGATGTCCGTGTGGTAGTGAGGGTCAGTGATGTCCGTGTGGTAGTGAGGGTCAGTGATGGGGTCAGTGATGTCCGTGTGGTAGTGAGGGTCAGTGATGGGGTCAGTGATGTCCGTGTGGTAGTGAGGGTCAGTGATGTCCTGTGGTAGGAGGTCAGTGATGTCCGTGTGGTAGTGAGGGTCAGTGATGGGGTCAGTGATGTCCGTGTGGTAGTGAGGGTCAGTGATGGGGTCAGTGATGTCCGTGTGGTAGTGAGGGTCAGTGATGGGGTCAGTGATGTCCGTGTGGTAGTGAGGGTCAGTGATGTCCGTGTGGTTGTGTCAGTGGGGTCAGTGATGTCCTGTGGTAGTGAGGGTCAGTGATGTCCGTGTGGTAGTGAGGGTCAGTGATGGGGTCAGTGATGTCCGTGTGGTAGTGAGGGTCAGTGTGGGGTCAGTGATGTCCGTGTGGTAGTGAGGGTCAGTGATGGGGTCAGTGATGTCCGTGTGGTAGTGAGGGTCAGTGATGGGGTCATGATGTCGGTTAGTGAGGGTCAGTGATGGGGTCAGTGATGTCCGTGTGGTAGTGAGGGTCAGTGATGTCCGTGTGGTAGTGAGGGTCAGTGATGTCCGTGTGGTAGTGAGGGTCAGTGATGGGGTCAGTGATGTCCGTGTGGTAGTGAGGGTCAGTGATGGGGTCGTTGAGGTTTCGTGAAGGGTAGGTCATGCCTTACTAACCTCATTGAGTTTTTGAGAAAGTGACCAGAGAGGTGGATGGGGGTAAGGCGGTTGATGTAGTATATATGGACTTTAGTAAGGCTTTTGATAAGGTGGCCCATGGAAGACTTCTACAGAAAATGCAGATGTGTGGAATAGAGGGTGATTTAGCTAATTGGATTAGAAATTGGCTGGCAGATAGAAGACAGAGGGTGGTGGTTGATGGGAGATATTCATCGTGGAGTTCGGTGACGAGTGGTGTGCCTCAGGGGTCTGTTTTGGGGCCCCTGCTGTTTGTAATTTTTATAAATGATCTGGATGAGGGTATTGAGGGATGGATCAGTAAATTTGCAGATGATACTAAAGTTGGTGGTGTGGTAGATAGTGAAGAGGGGTGTTTTAGTTTACAGAGTGACTTGGACAAGTTGCAGAGCTGGGCCGAGAGGTGGCAAATGGAGTTTAATGTGGAAAAGTGTGAGGTAATGCACTTTGGCAGGAACAATAAATGTGTAGAGTATAGGGCTAATGGTAGGGCTCTTAATAGTGTTGAGGAACAGAAGGATCTTGGTGTATGTGTCAATAGATCCCTGAAAGTAGGCAGTCAAGTGGATAAAGTTGTTAAGAAGGCTTATGGAGTCTTAGCTTTTATTGGTAGGGGGATTGAATTTAGGAGCCGCAGCATCATGTTGCAGCTGTACAAAACTCTAGTGCGGCCGCACTTGGAGTATTGTGTGCAGTTCTGGTCGCCACATTATAAGAAAGATGTGGAGGCATTGGAGAGGGTACAGAGGAGGTTTACCAGGATGTTGCCTGGTATGGAGGGCAGGTCTTATGAAGAGAGGCTGAGGGATTTGAGGTTGTTTTCGTTAGAAAGGAGGCGGCTAAGAGGGGATCTTATTGAAACATATAAGATGATTAGAGGTTTAGATAGGGTGGACAGTGATAGCCTTTTTCCTAGGATGGAGAAAGCTAGCACGAGGGGACACAGCTTTAAATTAAGGGGTATGAGTTATAGGACGGATATCAGAGGTAGGTTCTTTACTCAAAGAGTGATTAGGGAGTGGAATGCCCTGCCTGCAGCTGTTGTAGATGCGCCAAGTTTGGTGGCGTTTAAGAGGTTAGTTGATAAGTATATGGATGAGAAGGGAATGGTTTAGTTAGGAGGGGCATTGCTTTTTATTTTGGTCGGCACAACATCGAAGGCCGAAGGGCCTGTTCTGTGCTGTATTGTTCTATGTTCTATGTTCTATGTTCTATGTTCTATGTCTGTGTGGTAGTGAGGGTCAGCGATGTCCGTGTGGTAGTGAGGGTCAGCGATGTCCGTGTGGTAGTGAGGGTCAGTGATGCGGTCCATGATGTCCGTGTGGTAGTGAGGGTCAGTGATGTCCGTGTGGTAGTGAAGGTCAGTGATGTCCGTGTGGTAGTGAGGGTCAGTGATGAGGTCAGTGATTTCAACCTCTTCAGCAGAAATCAGCTCCAACCACCACTTTTATTTCATGTGAAGGCACTCTATAAATATAATGTCGGAGATTTATTTTTAAAATCCAGTGGAAAAAATCAACAGGATCTATTCCCGATTTATGTGAATTTAACACTTAGAATCTTTTTGGGAGAATCCTGCCCTTATCTCTGGATTGCTTTTCCAGATCTCTTACGTAATGTAACTTCAATGTTAATGGAGATGATAGATGGAAAGGTTTCTTGCAGGCACAAGCTGACACTGACTGATACTGACAACAAATCCCAGGCAATGACCATCTCTGACATGAAATGATATACACAGTAAGAAATCTGACAACACCAGCTTTAAATCCAACTAATTCATTTGATGGTAAACTCACAAGCTTTTGAGCTTGTGTTGGCTGACCGACACTCAGTGACTGTGACCAACGCTCACTCACACTGACCGACACTCACTCACACTGACCGATACTGACACTGACCGACACACACTGACCGACACTCACACTGACCGACACTCACACTGACCGACACGGATACTGATCGACACTGACCAACACCGACACTGACCGACCAACACTGACACTGACCAACACTCACTCACACTGACCAACACTGACACCGACCGACACACTGACACTGACCGACACACTGACACTGACCGACACACTGACACTGACCGACACCAATACTGACAAAGAACAAAGAACAAAACAGCACAGGAAACAGGCCTTTTGGCCCAACGAGCCTACGCCGCCACCTCGATGTTCCCACCTCTACCCGCTATCCCTGTCCATGTTTATAGATCTAATCACTGATACTGACCGACACTCACTGACACTGACCAACACTCACTGACACTGACCGACACTGACTCTGACCGACACTCACTGACACTGACCGACACTCACTGACACTGACCGACACTGACACTGACCGACACTCACTGACACTGACCGACACTGACACTGACCGACACTCACTGACACTGACCGACACTGACTCTGACCGACACCTGATACTGACCGACACTCATTGACCGACACTCACTGACACTGACCGACACTCACTGACACTGACCGACACTCACTGACACTGACCGACACTCACTGACCGACACTGACTCTGACCGACACTGACTCTGACCGACACTCACTGATACTGACCGACACTCACTGACACTGACCGACACTGACCGACACTGACTCTGACCGACACTCACTGACACTGACCGACACTCACTGACACTGACCGACACTCACTGACCGACACTGACTCTGACCGACACTCAGATACTGACCGACTCTCACTGACCGACACTCACTGATACTGACCAACACTGACACTGACCGACACTCACTGACACTGAGCGACACTCACTGACACTGAGCGACACTCACTGACACTGAGCGACACTCACGATACTGAGCGACACTCACGATACTGAGCGACACTCACGATACTGAGCGACACTCACTGACACTGACCGACACTCACTGACACTGACCGACACTCACGATACTGACCGACACTCACGATACTGACCGACACTCACGATACTGACCGACACTCACGACACTGAGCGACACTCACGACACTGAGCGACACTCACGATACTGAGCGACACTCACTGATACTGACCGACACTCACTGACACTGACCGACACTCACTGACACTGACCGACACGCACTGACACTGACCGACACTCACTGATAGTGACCGACACTCACTCACACTGACCGACACTCACTCACACTGACCGACACTGATACTGACCGACTCTCACTGACACTGATCGACACTCAGTGATACTGACCGATACTCACCGACACTGACCGACACTCACTCACACTGACCGACACTGATACTGACCGACTCTCACTGACACTGATCGACACTCAGTGATACTGAGCGATACTCACCGACACTGACCGACACTCACTCACACTGACCGACACTGATACTGACCGGCACTCACTGATACTGACCGACACTCACTCACACTGACCGACACTCACTCACACTGACCGACACTCACTCACACTGACCGACACTGATACTGACCGGCACTCACCGATACTGACCGACACTCACTGATACTGACTGACAGTGACACTGACCGACACTGACACTGACCGACACTCATTGATACTGATCAACACTCACTCACACTGACCGGCACTCACTCACACTGACCGGCACTCACTCACACTGACCGGCAGTGACACTGACCGACACTGATACTGACCGACATGCACTGACACTGAACGACACTCACTGACACTGAACGACACTCACTGACACTGAACGACACTCACTGACACTGACCAACATTCACTAACACTGAGTGTTGGTCAGTGTCAGTGAGTGATGGTCAGTGAGTGTCAGTATGCATGTTGGTCAATGTCAGTGACGGTCGGTATTATTGAGTGTGAGTGATTGTCGGTCAGTGTCAGTATCGGTCAGTGTGAGTGTTGGTCATATCGTCAGTGTGAGCGAGTGTCAGTCAGTGTGTGTTGGTCAGTGTCAGTATCGGTCAGTGTGTGAGTGTCAGTCAGTGTGAGTGAGTGTCGGTCAGTGTGAGCGAGTGTTGGTCAGTGTCAGTATCGGTCAGTGTGAGTGAGTGTTGGTCAGTGTCAGTATCGGTCAGTGTGAGTGAGTGTCAGTGAGTGTGTGAGTGTCGGTCAGTGTGAGTATCGGTCAGTGTGAGTGTTGGTCAGTGTGAGTGTCGGTTAGTTTGAGTGAGTGTCGGTCAGTGTGAGTGAGTGTCAGTCAGTGTGAGTGAGTGTCAGTCAGTGTGAGTGAGTGTCGGTCAGTGTGAGTGAGTGTCGGTCAGTGTGAGTGAGTGTTGGTCAGTGTCAGTATCGGTCAGTGTGAGTGAGTGTCAATCAGTGTGAGTGAGTGTCGGTCAGTGTGAGTATCGGTCAGTGTGAGTGTGGTCAGTGTGAGTGTCGGTAGTTGTTTGAGTGAGTGTCGGTCAGTGTGAGTGAGTGTCAGTCAGTGTGAGTGAGTGTCAGTCAGTGTGAGTGAGTGTCGGTCAGTGTGAGTGTGAGTGTCGGTCAGTGTGAGTGAGTGTTGGTCAGTGTCAGTATCGGTCAGTGTGAGTGAGTGTCAATCAGTGTGAGTGAGTGTCGGTCAGTGTGAGTGAGTGTTGGTCAGTGTCAGTATCGGTCAGTGTGAGTGAGTGTTGGTCAGTGTCAGTATCGGTCAGTGTGAGTGAGTGTCAGTGAGTGTGAGTGAGTGTCGGTCAGTGTGAGTATCGGTCAGTGTGAGTGTTGGTCAGTGTCAGTATTGGTCAGTGTGAGTGAGTGTCGGTCAGTGTGAGTGAGTGTTGGTCAGTGTCAGTATTGGTCAGTGTGAGTGAGTGTCGGTCAGTGTGAGCGAGTGTTGGTCAGTGTCAGTATTGCTCAGTATGAGTGTTTGTCAGTGTGACTGACTGTTGGTCAGTTTCAGTGTCGGTCAGTGTGAGTGAGTGTTGGTCAGTGTCAGTGTCGGTCAGTGTGAGTGAGTGTTGGTCAGTGTCAGTATCGGTCAATGTGAGTCACTGTTGGTCAGTGTGAGTGAGTGTTGGTCAGTGTCAGTGTCGGTCAGTGTGAGTGAGTGTTGGTCAGTCTGAGTGTTGGTCACTATCAGTGTCGGTCAGTGTGAGTGAGTGTTGGTCAGTGTGAGTGAGTGTTGGTCAGTGTCAGTATCGGTCAATATGAGTGAGTGTTGGTCAGCGTGAGTGTTGGTCAGTGTGAGTGAGTGCTGGTTACTATCAGTGTCGGTCAGTGTGAGTGAGTGTTGGTTACTATCAGTGTCGGTCAGTGTGAGTGAGTGTTGGTCAGTGTCAGTATCGGTCAGTGTGAGTGAGTGTTGGTCAGTGTGAGTGAGTGCTGGTTACTATCAGTGTCGGTCAGTGTGAATGAGTGTCGGTCAGTGTGAGTGAGTGTTGATCAGTGTCAGTATCGGTCAGTGTGAGTGAGTGTTGGTCAGTGTGAGTGAGGTGTTGGTCAGTGTCAGTATCGGTCAGTGTGAGTGAGTGTTGGTCAGTGTGAATAAGTGTCGGTCAGTGTGAGTGAGTGTTGATCAGTGTCAGTATCGGTCAGTGTGAGTGAGTGTTGGTCAGTGTGAGTGTTGGTCAGTGTGAGTGAGTGTTGGTCAGTGTCAGTATGGTCAGTAGTGTGAGTGAGTGTTGGTCAGTGTGAGTGTTGGTCAGTGTGAGTGAGTGTTGGTTACTATCAGTGTCGGTCAGTGTGAGTGAGTGTTGGTCAGTGTGAGTGAGTGTTGATCTGTTATCAGTGTCAGTGTCGGTCAGTGTGAGTGAGTGTTGGTCAGTATCAGTGTCGGTCAGTGTGAGTGAGTGTTGGTCAGTGTGAGTGAGTGTTGATCAGGGTCAGTATCGGTCAGTGTGAGTGAGTGTTGGTCAGTGTCAGTATCGGTCAGTGTGAGTGAGTGTTGGTCAGTGTGAGTGAGTGTTGGTCAGTGTCAGTATCGGTCAGTGTGAGTGACTGTTGGTCAGTGTCAGTATCGGTCAGTGTGAGTGAGTGTTGGTTAGTATCAGTGTCAGTCAGTGTGAGTGAGTGTTGGTCAGTGTCAGTATCGGTCACTGTGAGTGAGTGTTGGTCAGTGTGAGTGAGTGTTGGTCAGTGTGAGTGAGTGTTGGTCAGTGTGAGTGTCAGTCAGTGTGAGTGAGTGTCGGTCAGTGTGAGTGAGTGTCGGTCAGTGTGAATGAGTGTCGGTCAGTGTCAGTATCAGTCAGTGTGAGTGAGTGTTGGTCAGTGTCAGTATCGGTCAGTGTGAGTGAGTGTCGGTCAGTGTGAGTGAGTGTCGGTCAGTGTCAGTACTGGTCAGTGTGAGTGTTAGTCAGTGTCGGTCAGTGTGAGTGAGGTCGGTCAGTGTGAGTGAGTGTTGGTCAGTGTCAGTCGGTCCGTGTGAGTGAGTGTCTGTCAGTGTCAATGTCGGTCAGTGAGTGTCGGTCAGTGTGAGAGTGTTGGTCAGTATCAGTGTCGGTCAGTATCAGTGAGTGTCGGTCAGTATCAGTGTCGATCAGTATCAGCGATTATCGGTCAGTATCAGTAATTGTCGGTCAGTGTCAGTGTCGGTCAGTATCAGTGAGTATCGGTCAGTATCAGTAAGTGTCGGTCAGTGTCAGTGTGTGTTGTTCAGTGTCAGTGTCGGTCATTGTCAGTGTCGATCAGTGTCAGTGTGTGTCGATCAGTGCCAGTGTGTGTCGGTCAGTGTCAGTGAGTGTCGGTCAGTGTCAGTGAGTGTTGGTCTATATCAGTAAGTGTCAGTAATTATCAGTGATTGTTGGTCATGTCAATGAGTATCAGTTAGTGTCAATGGGCTGCACTGTCTGCCTGTTACAGTCAGTGCCCCGACTGTATCTGCCTGTAACAGTTGATGCCTTGCAGTGTCTGCCTGTAACAGTCAATGCCTGGCAGTGTCTGCCTGTAATAGTTGGTGCCTGGCAGTGTCTGCCTGTAATAGTTGGTGCCCGGCAGTGTCTGCCTGTAATAGTCGATGTCTTGCAGTGTCTGCCTGTAACAGTCAATGCCTGGCAGTATCTGTCCGTAACGGTCAGTGCCTGGCAGTACCTGTCTGTAACAGTCGGTGCCTGGCAGTATCTGTCTGTAACAGTCAGTGCCTGGCAGTATCTGTCTGTAACAGTCGGTGCCTGGCAGTATCTGTCTGTAACAGTCGGTGCCTGGCAGTATCTGTCTGTAACAGTCGGTGCCTGGCAGTATCTGTCTGTAACGGTCGGTGCCTGGCAGTATCTGTCTGTAACGGTCGGTGCCTGGCAGTATCTGTCTGTAATGGTCAGTGCCTGGCACTGTCTGTCTGTAACGGTCAGTGCCTGGCAGTATCTGTCTGTAACGGTCGGTGCCAACAGTATCTGTCTGTAACGGTCAGTGCCTGGCAGTATCTGTCTGTAACGGTCAGTGCCTGGCAGTATCTATCTGTAACAGTCAGTGCCTTGCAGTATCTGTCTGTAATGGTCAGTGCCTGGCAGTATCTGTCTGTAATGGTCGGTGCCAGCAGTATCTATCTGTAACAGTCAGTGCCTGGCAGTATCTGTCTGTAACAGTCAGTGCTGGGCAGTGTGACATACACTGCTAGTATCAGTGTATGTCAGCCAGTATTAGTTAGTGTCAACAAACATTAACATGCAGTGCCTGTCAGTATGAGACGGTATCAGTCAGTACAAGGGGAGGCACAACAGCAATGTACTGTCACTCGATCAGTAATACAGAGATCCAGGGCAATGTTCTAGGGACATCAGTTCAAACACCACCACGGCAGATGGTGAAATTAGAATTCAATAAAACTCTGGAATTTGAAGTTTAATGATGACCATGAAACCATTGTCAATTGTCGTAAAAACGCATCTAGTTCACTAATGTTCTTTCAGAAAGGAAATTTGTTTTCCTTATCTGGTTTAATCTACATGTTATTCCAGACCCACAGCAATGTGGATGTGGGAGCTATTGAAAGAGTGCAGAGGAGATTTACAAGGATGTTGCCTGGATTGGGAGACAGGCCTTATGAAAATAGATTGAGGGAGCTGGGACTCTTCTCACTGGAGAGACGTAGGTTGAGAGGTGACCTGATAGAGGTTTATAAAATGTTGAGAGGAATAGATAGGGTGGATTCTCAGAGACTATTTCCCTGAGCTGAAATGGTCACTACGAGAGGACACAGATTTAAGGTGCAGGGAAGCAAATACGGAGGGGATGTTAGGGGTAAGTTTTTCACTCAGAGGGTGGTGAGTGAATGGAATCGGCTGCTGTCGGTGGTGGTAGAGGCGAACTCACTGGGGTCTTTTAAAAGACTTCTGGATGAGTATATGGGAACGGATGAGATAGGGGGTTAGAGATAGGTCTGTGGCTTGGTAGGTATAGATATGATTGGTGCAACTCGTGGGCCGAAGGGCCTGTTTGTGCTGTAGTGTTGTATGTTCTATGTGGTTGATTCATAAATGCCCTCAGGGATGGGCAATAAATGCTGACCCGACCAACAATGCCCACACCCCATGAATGAATAAAAAGAGAGACAGTGTTGGTCATGCAAAATGTCGTCAATCTATATAAGGCACTGTCTGTCAGAAAATCTGGACCCCTTGAAATTTCATCGCTTGAGGTTAAACATGGGCAATTCTTACTGGTCACTCCCTACCATCCTCCTTCAGCTGATAAATCAGTACTCCTCCATGTTGAACAACACTTGGAGGAAGCACTGACTGTGGCACAGGCACAAAATATATTCAGAATGGGGATTTCAATTTCCTGCCCCAAGAAGTAGCATTACTGATTGAGCTGGTCTGATCCTAAAGGATGTAACTGCTAAACCGGGACTGCAGCTGGTGGTAAGGGAACCAACAAGAAGGAGCAACATTCTTGATCTCATCCTTACCAATCTGCCGTCTGCAGATGCATCTGTCCGTGACAGTATTGGTAAGAGTGACAACCGAACAGTCCTTGTGGAGATGAAATCCTGCCTCATTCTATTGTGTGGCACTATCACCGTGCTAAATGGGACAGACTTTAGAACATAGAACATAGAACATAGAACATTACAGCACAGAACAGGCCCTTCGGCCCTCGATGTTGTGCCGACCAAAATAAAAAGCAATGCCCCTCCTAACTAAACCATTCCCTTCTCATCCATATACTTATCAACTAACCTCTTAAACGCCACCAAACTTGTCGCATCTACAACAGCTGCAGGCAGGGCATTCCACTCCCTAATCACTCTTTGAGTAAAGAACCTACCTCTGATATCCGTCCTATAACTCATACCCCTTAATTTAAAGCTGTGTCCCCTCGTGCTAGCTTTCTCCATCCTAGGAAAAGGCTATCACTGTCCACCCTATCTAAACCTCTAATCATCTTATATGTTTCAATAAGGTCTCCTCTTAGCCGCCTTCTTTCTAACGAAAACAACCTCAAATCCCTCAGCCTCTCTTCATAAGACCTGACCTCCATACCAGGCAACATCCTGGTAAACCTCCTCTGTACCCTCTCCAATGCCTCCAAATCTTTCTTATAATGTGGGGACCAGAACTGCACACAATACTCCAAGTGCGGCCGCACTAGAGTTTTGTACAGTTGCAACATGATGCTGCGGCTCTAAATTCAATCCCCCTACCAATAAAAGCTAAGACTCCATATGCCTTCTTAACAACTTTATCCACTTGACTGCCTACTTTCAGGGATCTATTGACACATACACCAAGATCCTTCTGTTCCTCAACACTATTAAGAGCCCTACCATTACCCCTATACTCTACACATTTATTGTTCCTGCCAAAGTGCATTACCTCACACTTTTCCACATTAAACTCCATTTGCCACCTCTCGGCCCAGCTCTGCAACTTGTCCAAGTCACTCTGTAAACTATAACACCCCTCTTCACTATCTACCACTCCACCGACTTTAGTGTCATCTGCAAATTTACTGATCTAACTGATTTAGATCTTTGAACCGATCTAACTCAAGTCTGGGCTTCCATGAGGCACTGTGGACCATCAACAGCAGCAGAACTGTACTCCAGCACAACCTGCAACCTCATGGCCTGGCATATCCCTCACTCTACCATCAAGCCAGAGAATCAATCCTGCTTCAATGGAGAGTCAGTAAAGTTTTACAACACCAATTTTAAATCCAACCAATTTATTTGATAGTAAATCAGCGAGCTTTTGACTTTTTGTCTTCGTCAGGCAAATGCAGTGTTCTGGTCTGCAATAGCACACATATCAGCACAGACAGTTTACAGATTGCTGATTAGAATGTGAATCCTTACATCTAACCTGTTATTCAAGTCTTAAAGTGGCTAACAGTGTGTGTGAAGGGAATCCTGAGCATTGGTTAGAGAATTGTGTACTTTCTCCAGACAGCACAGTAAGTGAGGTTTTTTGCTAACCCAGGCAAGTCACGGGGGTAACAGATAGTGTGACATGAAGCCAAGATCCCTTTTAAGACCGTCCTCATGTGTGCGGAACTTGGCTATCAGTCTCTGCTCAGCGACTCTGCGCTGTTGTGTGTCATGAAGGCCCCCTTGAAGAACATTTACCTGAAGATCGGAGGCCGAATGCCCATGACTGCTGAAGTGTTCGCCCATAGGAAGGGAACTGTTTTGCCTGGTGATTGCTGAGCGATGCTCATTCATCTGCTGTCGTAGTGTCTGCATGGTCTCCCCAATGTACCATGCTTCGGGACATCCTTGTATTAGGTAGACAACGTTGGCCGAGTTGCAAGAGTATGTACCGTGTACCTGTTGAATGGTATTCTCACGTTTGATGATGTCATCCATGTCGATGATCCGGCATGTCTTGCAAAGGTTGCTGTGGCAGGGTTGTGTGGTGTTGTGGTCACTGTTCTCCTGAAGGTTGGGTAGTTTGCTGCGAACAATGATCTGTTTGAGGTTGTGCGGTTGTCTGAAAGCAAGAAGTGGGGGGTGGGGATGGCCCTAGCGAGATGTTCATCATCATCAATGATATGTTGAAGACTCCGGAGAAGATGTCGTAGCTTCTCCGCTCCGGGGAAGTACTGGACAACAAGGGTACTCTGTCCACCGTGTCCCGTGTTTGTCTTCTGAGACAGAAGACACAGTGGACAGAGTACCTGAGCAAGTGGAGAAGGTTGTGAAGAAAGCATATGGTATGCTAGCCTTTATAGGAAGGGGTATAGAGTACAAGAGCTGGCCTTTAATGTTGCAGTTGTATAAAACGCTGGTTAGACCTCATTTGGAATACTGTGTCCAGTTCTGGTCGCCTTACTACCGGAAGGACGTGGAGACTCTGGAGAGAGTGCAGAGGAGGTTTACCAGGATGCTGCCTGGTATGGAAGGTCTGAGTTACGAGGAGAGATTAGGCAAATTGGGACTGTTTTCCTTAGAAAGACATAGACTTAGAGATCTGATAGAGGTGTACAAGATTTTGAAGGGATAGATAGAGTAAACAGGGTTAAGCTTTTCTAAGATGGACTCAAATAGCATGAGGGGTCACGGGCTTAGGGTGAGGGGGTAAGGTATAATTTGGATGCTAGAGGGAGTTTTTTCACACAGAGGGTGGTGCGGGTATGGAATGCACTGCCAAGTAAAGTGGTGGAGGCAGGTAGTCTGGAGTTATTTAAGAAATACTTAGATGGGCACATGAACAGAATGGAATGGAGGGGTATAGAAAACTGATTTAAAATAGGGATCATGAGCCTTGGGAGTCCCTGGTAAGTGTGTAAATAGATGATGATATTGATGTATTTGTTTTTATCCTACAGGTGCTTTGGTCCACCTTGTTGTCTAACGAGGGGCATACACACGATGGGTCGTGAGGGGGCTGCTCTTGGATCTTTTTCAAGAGTATCCAACTGCTTCACGTTGTTAGTGTACGCTTGACTTGGACCATCTGATGGGCAACATGACAGCTCAGTGACTATCTCTGTGCTGTGCAGATACATGGATTTGGGCCTGTGTCTGTGGAGGTTGCGCATTCTCCCAGTGCTTGCATGGGTTTTCTCCGGGCGCTCCGGTTTCCTCCCACACCCCAAAGATGTGCTCTTAGGCTAACTGACAGTACAAATTCTCCCTAAATTGTCTGTTATTTGGTTTTTAATCCATAGATCTATAAACATGGACAGGGATCGCGGGTAGAGGTGGGGACATCGGGGTGGCGGCGTGGGCTCGTTGGGCCGAAGGGCCTGTTTCCCGTGCTGTTTTGTTCTTTGTTCTTTGTTCTATCCCCACCCCCCCACTTCTTGCTTTCAGACAACCGCACAACCTCAAACAGATCATTGTTCGCAGCAAACTACCCAACCTTCAGGAAAACAGTGACCACAATACAACCCTGCCACAGCAACCTCTGCAAGACATGCCGGATCATAGATATGGACAACATCATGAAATGTGAGAATACCATTCACCAGGTACACGGTACATACTCTTGCAACTCGGCCAACGTTGTCTACCTGATATGTTGCAAGAAAGGATGTCCCGAAGCATGGTATATTGGGGAGACCATGCAGACAGTACAACAGCGGATGAATGAGCATCATTCAACAATCACCAGGCAAAACAGTTCCCTTCCTGTGGGCAAACACTTTAGCAGTCACGGGCATTCGGCCTCTGGCCTTCGGGTAAATGTTCTTCAAGGGGGCCTTCATGACACACGACAGCGCAGAGTCGCTGAGCAGAGACTGATAGCCAAGTTCCGCACACATGAGGATGGTCTTAACAGGGATCTTGGCTTCATGTCACACTATCTGTAACCCCCGTAACTTGCCTGGGTTAGCAAAAAACCTCACTTACTGTGCTGTCTGGAGAAAATACACAATTCTCTAACCAATGCTCAGGATTCCCTTCACACACATTGTTAGCCACTTTAACACTTGAATAGCAGGTTAGATGTAAGGATTCGCATTCTAATCAGCAATCTGTGATTGTGTGTGCTGATGTGTGCTATTGCAGACCAGAACACTGCATTTTCCTGAAGAAGGCGAAAAGATCAAAAGCTCACAAATTTACTATCAAATAAATCAGTTGGATTTAAAATTGGTGTTGTAAAACTTTACTGAGTTTATCCCAGTCCAACGCCGGCATCTCTACATCAATGGAGAGTGCAGGAGGGCATGCCAGGAGCAGCACCAGGCATACCTAAAATGAGATGTCCATCTGGGATTCAAAGAACAAAGAAACTTGCAGCCCAGGAACAAACCCTTCAGCCCTCCAGACCTGCATCGACCATGCAGACTGACTTAACCAAAACCCTGTACCCTTCCAGGGACCTATTCCCAATCTACTCATGTATTTCTCAAGATGCCTGTTAAAAGTAATGACCAAACCCGCTTCCACTACCTGGCCCAGCAACAAGTTCCAGGCCCCCACTACTATTTATATGAAAAAATCTGCCTCGTACATCTCTTTTAAACGTTGACCCTCGCACCTTAAACCTGTGCCCCCTAGTAATTGACTCTTCCACCCTTGTCAAAAGGTTATGACTATCCACTCTGTCCATGCCTGTCAAAATCTTGCAGACCTCTATCAGGTCACACCTCAATCTCTGTTGTTCCAGTGAGAATAAACCAAGTTTTTCCAACCTCTGCTCATGGCTAATGCCCACAAATCAGGGCAACATCCTGATAAATCTTTTCTGTACACTCTTCAAAACCTCCACATCCTGGTAGTAGGGCAACCGGAATTGCACTATTCCAAGTGCAGCCAAACTAAGGTTCTATAAAGCTGCAACATGACTTGCCAATTTTTAAACTCAATGCCTTGGCCAATGAAAACAAGTATGTCATATGTTTTCTTGACTACCTTCTCCTCCTGCATTGCTATTGTCAGTGACCTGTGTACCTGTACATCCAGATCCCTTTGCCTATCAAAATTCTTAAGAGTTCTGCCACTTACTGTATATTTCCTATCTGTATTAGACCTTCCAAAATGCATTGCCTAGATTTGCCTGGATTAAACTCCATCTGCCATCTCTCTGCCCAAGTTTCAAGCCAATCAATATCCTGCTCTATCCTTTGATGTTCTTCATTGCTATCCGCAAATCCACTAACCTTTGTGTCAAACTTACTAATCAAACCAGTATCCGCAATTCCGCAACCAGTGGATTAGATCCAAGGTTTATAGTCCTGCCACATCCAGTCATGAATGGTGATGAACAATGAAACAACTCACTAGAGGAAGAGGCTTCACAAGTATCCCCATTCTCAATGATGGGGAGGGCAAGCACATCAGTTCCAAAGTTAAGGCATTCACAGCAATCTTCAGCCAGGAGTGCTGATTGAATGATCCATCTCAGCTTCCTTCAGAGAACTATTGCATCTCAGATGCCAGTCTCCAGCCATTTGATGCACTGCATGTAAAATCAAGATCAAGATCTTTATGGAAGAGAAGGGAATGGTTTAGTTTGGAGGGGCATTGCTTTTTATTTTGGTCGGCACAACATCGAAGGCCGAAGGGCCTGTTCTGTGCTGTAATGTTCTATGTTCTATGTTCTAGTTGGCAGCACTGGATGCTGCAAAGGCAATGGGCCATGTTAACATTCCAGCAATAGTATTGAGGACTTGTGCTTCAGAACTTGCTGCTTCCCTAGACAAGCTCTTCCAGTACAGTTATGGTATTGACATCTACCCAACAGTGTGGAAAATTATCCAGGTTTGTCCTGTATACAAAAAGCAGAGCACACACAACCCGGCCAATTACCACCCAATCAGTAAAGTAATGGAAGGGGTTGTGCAAGTGGGGGCCAGCGAGGGATAGTTTCACAGGGGAATCATGCAGGCTTGCAACATGAATGAGAGGCATCTCAGGGTTCACGAAGGGGGTCCCACTGGGACCTTATTCTGATTGGTCTAGAGATTTCCCTGTCGCTTGCTTTTTACCCTTATGTGAGAATAAAAGAATGACTAGGGTGAAGTTCAGGCCAGTCAAAGATAGTAGTGGAAACTTGTGTATGGAGTCAGAAGAGATAGGTGTAATATATTACTTAGAAGGTCTAATACATAATATATATTAGAAAGTCTAATTTATAAAGACCTTCTAATATATTAGAAGGTCTAATACAGATAGGAACATAGAACATAGAACATTACAGCGCAGAACAGGCCCTTCGGCCTTCAATGTTGCACTGACCAATTAAGAAAAAGCGATGGCCCTCTAACCTAAACCATAAGCTTATCAACTAACCTCTTAAACGCCACCAAACTTGGCGCATCTACAACTGCAGCAGGCAGGGCATTCCATAGCCTTACCACCCTCTGGGTAAAGAACCTACCTCTGATATCTGTTCTATAACTACCACCCCTTAATTTAAAGTTGTGTCCCCTCGTGCTAGCTTTCTCCATCCTAGGAAAAAGGCTATCACTGTCCACCCTATCTAAACCTCTAATCATCTTATATGTTTCGATCAGGTCCCCTCTTAGCCTCCTCCTTTCTAACGCAAACAACCTCAAATCCCTCAGCCTCTCTTCATAAGACCTGCCCTCCATACCAGGCAACATCATGGTAAACCTCCTCTGTACCCTCTCCAATGCCTCCACATCTTTCTTATAATGCGGGGACCAGAACTGTACACAATACTCCCAAGTGCGGCCGCACTAGAGTTTTGTACAGTTGCAACATGATGTTGCGGCTCCGAAATTCAATCCCCCTACCAATAAAAGCTAAGACTCCGTATGCCTTCTTAACAACCTTCTCGACTTGATTGGAAATATACAGTAAGTGGCAGATACTTTACTTTTTTTCAGTGTTCACTAAGGAGAGGGGCCGTGTTTTTGAGGATGAGTGCGTGATACAGGCTGATAGGATGGAGGAGGGAGATGTTCTAAGGGAAGATGTATTAGCAATTTTAAAAAACCCGAGGATAGATAAGTCCCCTGGGCCAGATGGGATACATCCTAGGATAACTTGGGAGGCAAGGGATGAGATTGCAGAGCCTTTAGCTTTGATCTTTGGGTCCTCACTGTCCACAGGGATAGTGCCAGAGGACTGGAGAGTGCCAAAAGTTGTTCCTGTCTTCAAGAAAGGAAATAGGAATGACTCTGGTAATTATAGGCCAGATAGTCTGACTTCTGTGGTCAATAAGTTAATAGAAAGGGTCCTGAGAGATAGGATTTATGACCACTTGGAAAGATGCAGTTTAATCCGCGATAGTCAGCACAGTTTTGTGAGGGGTAAGTACTGCCTCACAAATTTGATTGAATTCTTTGAGGAGGTAACTAAGTATGTGGACAAAGGTAGAGCAGTTGATATTGTATAAATGGATTTTAGTAACGCATTTGATAAGGTTCCTCACGGTAGGCTCATGAAGAAGATAAGGATGTGTGAGATAGAAGGAAATTTAGCCAATTGGATAAGTAACTGGCTGTCTCATAGAAGACAGAGGGTGGTGTTGGAAGGAAAATTTTCAGACTGGAGGCCAGTTACCAGCGGTGTACCACAAGGATCAGTGCTGGGTCCTCTGCTCTTTGTGATTTTTATCAATGACTTGGAAGAAGGGGCTGAAAGGTGGGTTAGTAAATTTGCTGATGACACCAAGATTGGTGGAGTAGTGGATGAGGTGGAGGGCTCTTGCAGGCTGCAAAGAGACATTGATAGAATGCAGAGCTGGGCCAAAAAGTGGCAGATGGAGTTTAACCCTGATAAGTGCGAGGTGAATCATTTTGGTAGGACAAACTTGAATGCGGATTACAGGGTTAACAGCAGAGTTCTAAGGAGTGTGGAGGAATAGAGAGATCTTGGGGCTCATATCCACAAATCTCTGAAGGTTGCCACATTACTGGATAGAGCCGTGAAGAAGGCTTATAGTGTGTTAGCGTTTATTAACAGAGGGTTTGAATTTAAGAGGCATGGGGTTATGCAGCAACTATACCGGACTTTAGTGAGACCACACTTTTTTTTTTTAAGCAACACAGCACGGGAAACAGGCCCTTCGGCCCAACGAGCCCGCGCCACCGTAATACCAAATCATTATCCTATTTTAATAGTCCTATATAATAGTATATATATTAATCCTAATTTGGAAAATTTTCACCATAGGGACAATTTGTTACCCAATCAGCCTAAGAGCGAATTTTTGGGTTGTGGGAGGAAACCGGAGTGCCCGGAGAAAACCCACGCAACCACGGGGAGAACGCGCAAACTCCCGCAGACACCGGCCCAATTCCAAGTGTCTGCACAGCCACATCGATAGTCTCTGAGCTGTCATGGTGCCCTTCAGGTGGTCCACATAAAGCACTCATATACGACATGAGGTACCAGGCAACCCATGAATCAACATCCAAGAGCTGTACCCGCACCACCTGCCGAATGCGTGCTCAAATTATGGACCGAATTACCTGTGGAAAAAAGCCGTAGTTAAACAGTCCTAATATATCCCTCTATCTGCATACCGCTCATGTGGCTGTCCAAGAGACCCTTAAACAGCCCCAGCGTGCCTGCTCCCACCACCTTACTCGGCAGTGCATTCCACACCCCCACTACCCTTTGTGTGAAAAACTGCCCTCTAATATTCGTCCTATACATAGCCCCCCTCACCCTATGGCCATGACCTCTCGTCCTATCCATTTCTAAAGGTGGAAAAAGTTTACCTCCATTTACTCTATCTATACCCCTTATAATCTTATACACCTCTATGAGATCCCCTCTAAGCCGACGTCTTTCAAGGGAAAACAACCCCAGTCTATCTAATCGTTCCTCATAGGACAGTCCTTCCATACCAGGCAGCATCCTGGTAAACCTCCTCTGCACTCTCTCCAAGGACTCCACATCCTTCCGATAGTACGGAGACCAGAACTGGGCGCAGTATTCCAAGTGAGGCCTAACCAAAGTTGTATACAACTGCAACATCAAACTCCTACTCTTATATTCTATACCCTTTTCTATGAAAGCTAACATACTATACGCCTTCTTTGTCACCTTCTCCACCTGTGAGGACACCTTCAGAGACTTGTGAACCTGCACCCCCAAGTCTCTCTGCGTCTCTATGCTCCTTATAGTTTTACCTTTTATCCTATAATTCTCTTCTACATTTTTCCGGCCAAAATGCATCACCTCGCATTTTTCCGGATTAAATTCCATTTGCCATCTATCTGCCCAATCTACCAACCTGTCTATGTCCTGTTGTATTGCCTGACACTGCTCTTCTGTACCCGCCAATCCAAGCATCTTGGTGTCATCAGCAAATTTGCTGATCTCACCACCTACCCCTACTTCCAAGTCGTTTATGTAGACCACAAATAGAAGAGGACCTAGTACTGAGCCTTGTGGCACTCCACTAGTGACAGGCTTCCAGCTGGAAAAAGAGCCTTCCACTACTACCCTCTGTCTCCTCCTTCCGAGCCAGTTTTCGACCCATCTACATACCCGACCCTGTATCCCATGCGCCTTCACCTTCTCTATCAGTCTACCATGAGGAACCTTGTCAAACGCCTTACTGAAATCCATGTAGACGACATCAACAGCCTGTCCTTCATCAACTGTTTTTGTCACTTCTTCAAAAAATTCCACCAGATTCGTAAGACAAGACTTCCCCTTGACGAAGCCATGCTGCGTATCCCTGATCAGATCGCAGCGCTCCAGATGCTCATACATCCTGTCCCTAAGGATCCTCTCCATTAGCTTACCTATAACTGAAGTCAAGCTCACCGGCCTATAGTTCCCTGGGTGATCCCTCTGACCTTTTTTAAACAACGGTACTACGTTTGCTATCCTCCAGTCCTCTGGGACCTCACCTGTGTCCAAGGAAGAGACAAAGATTTGCGTCAGAGGCCCAGCCAAGTCTTCCCTCAACTCCCTTAGCAGCCTGGGGTAAATGCCATCAGGCCCCGGAGCTTTATATGTCTTTAAGCTGCCTAACAGCCCCAACACCTCTTTCCTCGTAATCCTTATTTCCCTCAACCAATCCTCAACTTTGTCAACATCAGGCACAGACATCTGTCCAGTCTCCTGCGTGAATACCGACGCAAAGTATTCATTCAGGATCTCCCCCATTCCCTCAGGCTCTAAGCATAGATCCCCTCCACTGTCCCTAAGAGGTCCAATCTTGCCTCTAACCATCCTTTTGCTCCTTACATAGGTGTAAAATGCCTTTGGATTTTCTTTAATCCTACCTGCCAGAGCCACCTCATGGCCCCTTTTTGCCTTTCTAATACCCCTTTTTAGATCCCGTCTACACTCTCTATAAGCTTCCAGCGCTATCTCAGTCCCTAGTTGCCTAGATCTAATGTAAGCCTCTCTCTTTTTCTTGATCAAGTCCTCAATCTCCCTGGTAAGCCAAGGTTCTCTAATCCTACCTTTCCCATCCTTCCTCCTTGCCGGCACATATCTTTCCTGCAGAGAGTTTAGTTTTCCCTTGAAAGACTCCCACATGTACCTCGTCGACCTGCCCTCAAAAAGCTTATCCCAATCCGTATCTTTAAGATCTTGCCTAATCTGGCCGTATCTAGCCCTCCCCCAGTTAAATACCCTCCCTTTTGGGCCAGTCTCATCCTTTTCCATTAATATCCTAAAGCAGACAGAGTTGTGATCACTATTTGACACCTGCTCTCCTACCTCGACGTCAACCACCTGGCCTGGCTCATTCCCCAGAACCAAATCCAGTATAGCCCCCTCTCTAGTCGGGCCATCCACATACTGCTCCAAGGACCCTTCCAAAACACACTGTACAAATTCCTCCCCATCCACTCCTACAGCCCTGGGCACACTCCAATCTACTCCAGGAAAATTGAAATCTCCCACCACTACCACCCTATTTTTCCTACACTTATCTAAAATGTCCCTGCATATCCCTTCTTCCACAGCCCGCGGGCTGTTGGGCGGTCTGTAGTAAACACCCAACAGAGTAACCACTCCCTTCCTATTCCTCAACTCCACCCATAGAGACTCAGTTCCTAAATCATCCATACCTCTCTCCCTCTGCACTGCTATGATGTTGTCCTTAACTAATAAAGCCACTCCCCCGCCTCTCTTCACACCAACTCTGTCACACCTAAAACACTTATACCCTGGAATATTCAATTGCCAGTCTTGCCCCTCCTTCAACCACGTCTCGGTCACCGCCACCACGTTTGGATCAGTAAATTTGCAGATGATACTAAAGTTGGTGGTGTGGTAGATAGTGAAGAGGGGTGTTTTAGTTTACAGAGTGACTTGGACAAGTTGCAGAGCTGGGCCGAGAGGTGGCAAATGGAGTTTCATGTGGAAAAGTGTGAGGTAATGCACTTTGGCAGGAACAATAAATGTGTAGAGTATAGGGCTAATGGTAGGGCTCTTAATAGTGTTGAGGAACAGAAGGATCTTGGTGTATGTGTCAATAGATCCCTGAAAGTAGGCAGTCAAGTGGATAAAGTTGTTAAGAAGGCATATGGAGTCTTAGCTTTTATTGGTAGGGGGATTGAATTTAGGAGCCGCAGCATCATGTTGCAACTGTACAAAACTCTAGTGCGGCCGCACTTGGAGTATTGTGTGCAGTTCTGGTCCCCACATTATAAGAAAGATGTGGAGGCATTGGAGAGGGTACAGAGGAGGTTTACCAGGATGTTGCCTGGTATGGAGGGCAGGTCCTATGAAGAGAGGTTGAAGGATTTGAGGTTGTTTTCGTTAGAAAGGAGGCGGCTAAGAGGGGATCTTATTGAAACATATAAGATGATTAGAGGTTTAGATAGGGTGGACAGTGATAGCCTTTTTCCTAGGATGGAGAAAGCTAGCACGAGGGGACACAGCTTTAAATTAAGGGGTATGAGTTATAGGACGGATATCAGAGGTAGGTTCTTTACTCAAAGAGTGATTAGGGAGTGGAATGCCCTGCCTGCAGCTGTTGTAGATGCGCCAAGTTTGGTGGCGTTTAAGAGGTTAGTTGATAAGTATATGGATGAGAAGGGAATGGTTTAGTTAGGAGGGGCATTGCTTTTTATTTTGGTCGGCACAACATCGAAGGCCGAAGGGCCTGTTCTGTGCTGTATTGTTCTATGTTGTTCTATGTTGTTCTATGTTGTTCTATGTTGTAAACTCCTCGTGAACATTATTGCCTTCAGTTCATCTGTTTTGCCAGTCACACTCCTCGCATTAAAACACATGCACTGAAGACCCTCAGCTCTCGGAAATACCTTTCTACCTACTGGTGTTTCCCTATCATCCCTCTCTATCCCACTCCCAGTTCCTGCTGTCTCCCCACCCTCCCTCCCTATTAGTTTAAACATTTTTGAAACACTCCAGCTAACCTCCCAGCTAAAATATGTGTTCCCCTCCCAGTCAACTGCTCCCTATCCCTCGTGAATAGGTGACCCTCCCTCCTGAAGACTTCCCAATGATCAATAAATATGAAGCCTTCTGCCCTACACCAATCCCTCATCCATGCATTTAGTTGGAGTGTCTCATTTATTACCCAATCGGTCCCAGGCACAGGCAGCAGCCCAGAGAACGCCACCCTGGAGGCCCTACCTTTCAGTTGAGCCCCCAACTCCCTAAACTGTCTACGCAAGTCCCCCCTGCGCTTTCTTCCTACATCTTTTTGTCCTATGTGAACTATTACATTTGCCTTAGACCCTCTTCCCTTCAAAATTCCCTCTACCCTCTCTGATACATCCTGGACCCCTGCTCCAGGGAGGCAGACTACCATCCTGGAGTCTCTCTTTTCCCCACAGAATCTCCTATCGATCCCTTTAACCATCCCATCCCCCACCAATATCTCACTTCCTACTTTCCTGCCGGTCTCTGTGGCATTCTGTTCCCCTTCACCTGACCTCTCCATCACAGCTTTTACCCCCCCCTTGGTTTTCTGGGGATCCTCCTTAGAGATGGCCTTTGTGCCTTGATTTTTGTTCTTATTCCTTGTAACTGTACCCAGCCCATCCCTTCTACTAGATCCTGGGGTCCCTGCAGGTCTGCCTTCCCTATTCATTGTATCCTCAGTTTCCCTCACCAGACAAATGTCCTCCAAGCGCAGCTCCAGCTGTCTCAACTTTGCTCGTAAACGCTGCAGTTCTAAACATTTTGCGCATATGTGGGGCTTCGGGAGACGTGATGCCTCCAAGAAGGTCCACATATGGCAGCGTACACAGTGGACGCGTTTGGCCAAGTATCGTGGCATTTTATATACCCCTTTAAAGGTGATTAGGTAAGAAGCACGTTACTCACTGCGTCCAAGCCTGCGCTCACCCAAGCCCAGTGAGCTTAAGCCCTTGTTCCTCTCACTCTAATTCCCGTCTCACTCCACTGCCCGCTCCCGACGCTGCCCGCTGTCTACCTTGGCCTTCCTTTTATACTCCCGCGCTTCCTCCCCTGCAGCCCCCCGCGCCTACCTCCCGCTACGGAGCGCCGAAATAAACACTCTACAAAATAAAGTACAAGACAGAAATTGCAAGTCAGGATTCTCTCCAGCCACTCTCCAAATAACTCTGCTCCGGAGAACAGTAAGGTGTACCCACTCTTGAGCACCTAATTTATACTCCCGCGCTTCCTCCCCTGCAGCCCCCCGCGCCTACCTCCCGCTACGGAGCGCCGAAATAAACACTCTACAAAATAAAGTACAAGACAGAAATTGCAAGTCAGGATTCTCTCCAGCCACTCTCCAAATAACTCTGCTCCGGAGAACAGGAGAACTTGGAATATTGTGGTCAGTTCTGGTCACGTCACTATAAGAAGGATTTGGAAGCATTGGAGAGAGTGCAGAGGAGATTTACCAGGATGCTGCCTGGTTTGGAGGGTAGGTGTTATGAGGAAAGGTTGAGGGAGCTGGGGATTTTACTTTGGAGTTGAGGAGGATGAGAGGCGACTTAATAGAGGTTTATAAGACGATGAGAAGGATTGATAGAGTAGACATGCAGAGACTATTTGCTCGGGTGGATGTAACTGTTACTAGGGAGCATAACTATAAGGTTCATAGAAGGAGATATAGGAGGGATGTCCGAGGTAGATTCTTCACTCAAAGAGTGGTTGGGTGTGGAATAGACTGCCTGCTGTGATAGTGGAATCAGACAGTTTAGAAACTTTCAAGCGGTTATTGGATAGACACATGGATCACACAATCCTATGGGATTGGACATAGCTCGGCACAACATTGAGGGCTGAAGGGCCTGTACTGTGCTGTACTGTTCTATGTTTCTATGAATCACAGTGTATATAAATGTTCCTTCAATTCACATAGAGACTTCTGTCTGAATATATGTAACCTCCACCATACGCAATGAAACACTACGAGCCAGACTGACAATTTTTAATTCATTATATATATATTAATTGTAATACAATTGGTTAATGCTTCTTCAGTTGGAGATTCTTGGTCAAAGAGAGTTCCTACCTTCAATCATTGTGCTAGCTTCAGTTGTTGGGATTTCAATTGGCTGGGCTGTTGTACCTGTTGAATGGCAAGAAAATATCCAAGTCAGATTCTGAGCTGATGCAGATTTTAAGATCCGATTGAGATGAGCATTAGAGTGATGTAATTCATATGAATTTAGCATCAGTTCTTGCCTGCTAGTATCAGTATATGTCAGCCAGTATTAGTTAGTGTCTACAAATATCAGTCATTAACACACAGTGTCAGTCAGTACGAGAGAGTATCGGTCAGTATAAGGGAGGCATGAGCGCAGTGGAATTGTCACTCGATCAGCAATACAGAAACCCAAGGCAATATTCTGGGGACATCAGTTAAAATCCCACCACGGCAGATGGTGAAATTAGAATTCAGTAAAATTCTGGGGTTTAATGATGACCATGAAATCATTGTCAATTGTCGTAAAAACCCATCTTGTTCACTAATGTTCTTTCAGAAAGGAAATTTGTTTTCCTTACCTAGTTTGGCCTAGATGTTAATGCAGACCAAAGCAAAGAACAAAGAACAAAGAACAAAACAGCACGGGAAACAAGCCCTTCGGCCCAACGAACCCACGCCACCGCCCCGACACTCCCACCTCTACCCGTCATCCCTGTCTATGTTTATAGATCTATGGATTAAAAACCAAATTTGAGACAATTTAGGGAGAATTTGTTTTGCCAATTAGCCTAAGAGCACATCTTTGGGATGTGGGAGGAAACCAGAGCACCCAGAGAAAAACCCACGCAAGCACGGGGAGAATGCGCAAACTCCCACAGACACAGGCCCCAAATCCATGTATCTGCACAGCACAGCGATAGTCACTGAGCTGTTGTGTTGCCCATCAAATGGTCCAGGTCAAGAGTACACTAACGACGTGAAGCACTAGGATACTCTTGAAAAAGATCCAAGAGCAGCCCTCTCACGACCCATCGCGTGTATGCCCCTTGTTAGACAACAAAGTGGACCAAAGCACCTGTAGGATAAAAACAAGTACATCAATATCATCATCTATTTACACACTTCCCAGGGACTCCAAGGCTCATGATCCCTATTTTAAATCAGTTTTCTATACCCCTCCATTCCCATTCTGTTCATGTGCCCATCTAAAGTATTTCTTAAATAACTCCAGAGTACCTGCCTCCACCACTTTACTTGGCAGCGCATTCCATACCCCCACCACCCTCTGTGTGAAAAAACTCCCTCTAGCATCCAAATTATACCTTACCCCCCTCACCTAAGCCCGTGACCCCTCGTGCTATTTGAGTCCATCCTAGGAAAAAGCTTAACTCTGTTTACTCTATCTATCCCCTTCATAATCTTGTACATCTCTATTAGATCTCCTCTAAGTCTACGTCTTTCTAAGGGAAACAGTCCCAATTTGCCTAATCTCTCCTCGTAACTCAGACCTTCCATACCAGGCAGCATCCTGGTAAACCTCCTCTGCACTCTCTCCAGAGTCTCCACGTCCTTCCGGTAGTAAGGCAACCAGAACTGGACACAGTATTCCAGATGAGGTCTAACCAGCGTTTTATACAACTGCAACATTAAAGGCCAGCTCTTGTACTCTATACCCCTTCCTATAAAGGCTAACATACTATATGGTTTCTTCACAACCTTCTCCACTTGCTCTGCCACCTTCAGAGACTTGTTCACCTGTACCCCCAGGTCCCTCCGCATTTCTATACTCCTAATAGGTCTACCCTTTATCATATACCTCCCCCCTACATTCTTTCTCCCAAAATGCATCACCTCGCATTTATCAGGATTAAATTCCATCTGCCATCTATCGGCCCAAGCTACCAGCCTATGTCCTGCTGCATCGCCTGACAATGCTCCTCACTATCTGCAAGTCCAGCCATCTTTGTATCATCTGCAAACTTGCTGATCACTCCACTTACTCCCTCTTCCAAATCATTTATATATATTACAAATAGAAGACGTCCCAGTACCGAGCCCTGCGGCACACCACTAGTGACCGACCTCCAGCTAGAAAAACACCCTTCCACTATTACTCTCTGTCTCCTATTACTAAGCCAGTTACTTACCCATCTAGCTACCTGTCCTTGTATCCCATGAACCTTGACCTTCTCAACTAACCTCCCATGAGGGACTTTGTCAAACGCCTTACTAAAATCCATATAGACGACATCAACGGCTCGCCCTTCGTCCACTGCTTTCGTCACCTCCTCAAAAAATTCTACCAGATTTGTAAGGCATGACCTCCCCTTAACAAATCCATGCTGAGTATCCCTAATCAGATCGCAATGCTCTAAGTGCCTATACATCCTATCTCTAAGAATCCCCTCCAACAGCTTCCCTACCATGACGTCAAACTCACCGGCTTATAATTCCCAGGGTTATCCCTACTACCCTTTTTAAACAACAGTACAACATTAGCAATGTGGTTGAACATAAGAACATAAGAATGTAAGAAATAGGAGCAGGATTAGGCCATCTAGCCTCTCAAGCCTGCCCCGCCATTCAATAAGATCATGGCTGATCTGATAGCGGTTCAGTTCCACTCACCTGCCTGCTCCCCATAACCCTTAATTCCATTATTGGTCAAAAATCTACCTATCTGTGACTTAAACATTTAATTGCTTCAATGGGCAGAGAATTCCAAAGATCAGTACCCTCTGGGAGAAGAAGTTTCTCCTCAACTCTGGTCTAAATTGACTCTCCCTGTATTTTGAGGCTGTGTCCTCTCGTTCTTGTTTTCGTTCTAAGTGAAAATAATCTCGTTGCTTCTACCATAGAACATAGAACATAGAACATTACAGCGCAGTACAGGCCCTTCGGCCTTCGATGTTGCGCCGGCCAGTGGACCCTCTAACCTAAACTATTCCAATATCATCCATATGCCTATCCACCGAACATTTGAATGCCCCCAAAGTAGGCGAGTCCACAACTGCTGCAGGCAGGGCATTCCACGCTCTCACCACCCTCTGTGTAAAGAACCTGCCTCTGACATCCGTCCTATAACTACCACCTCTTAATTTAAAGTTATGTCCCCTCGTGTTGGTCATCCCCATCCGAGGAAAAAGGCTATGTAGTCCCTTCATTATCTTATATGTCTCATAAGATCTCCCCTCAGCCTTTTAAACTCCAATGAGTACAGGCCCAGTCTACTCAATCTCTCCGCATAAAGTAACCCCCTCATCTCCGGAATCAACCTGGTGAACCTTTTCTGCACCCCCTCCAAAATTAATATATCCTTTCTTAAATAACAGGACCAAAATTGTACACAGTACTCAAGGTGCGGCCTCACCAGTACCTTGTACAATTGCAGCAAGACCTCTCTGCTTTTATATTCAATCCCTCTCGCGATAAAGGCCAACATTCCATTGGCCTTCTTAATCACCTGCTGCACCTGCAGACTGGGTTTTTGTGATTCGTGCACAAGGACCCCCAGGTCCCTCTGCATAATAGCATGCTGTAATTTTGCACCATTTAAATAATAGTCCATTTCACTATTATTCTTTCCAAAGTGGATAACCTCATACTTAGAATATAGAACATAGAACATTACAGCACAGAACAGGCCCTTCGGCCTTCGATGTTGCGCCGACCATTATAAAAAGCAATGCCCCTCCAAACTAAACCATTCCCTTCTCTTCCATATACTTATCAACTAACCTCTTAAACGCCACCAAACTTGGCGCATCTACAACTGCTGCAGGCAGGGCATTCCACTCCCGAACCACCCTTTGGGTAAAGAACCTACCTCTGATATCCGTCCTATAACTATCACCCCTTAATTTAAAGCTGTGACCCCTCGTGCTAGCTAACACTTGCCAACACTTATACTTCATTGACCCTTAAATGCCCTCAGGGATGGGCAATAAAGTTGGCCCGACCGTCCCATGAATGAATAAAAAGAGAGACAGTGTTGGTCATGCAAAATAGCATCAATCTATATAAGGCACTGTCTGTCAGAAAATCTGGACCCCTTGAAATCTCATGGCTTGAGGTTAAACATGGGCAATTCTTACTGGGTTATCACTTACCCTTCCCCTTCAGCTGATGGCTCAGTACTCCTTCATGTTCAACAACACTTGGAGGAAACACTGATTGTGGCAAGGGCAGAAAATATACTCAGGGTGGGGATTTTAATTTGTGCCCCCAAGAACGTTGACAGCAGCATTACTGATTGAGCTGGTATGGTCCTAAAGGATATAACTGCTAAACTGGGACTGCAGCTGGTGGTGAGGGAACCAACAAGAAGGAGCAACATTCTTATCTTCTTGATCTCATCCTTACCAATCTGGCGTCTGCAGATGCATCTGTCCATGACAGTATTGGTAAGAGTGACCACCGCACAGTCCTTGTGGAAATGAAATCCTGCCTTCACATTGAAACTAACCAATATCTTGGGGGGAAAATTTGCAAAGGCTATGCAGGGGGGTTTAAACTGATTCAGAGGTGGGGTGGGATCATGAGTAGCTTGGATGTAAAGAGGGACGAGAATAGGGGGGTCATAGACGGGAACTGTAAAGCACAGCAGCGCATGGGTGGAGTAGGGCATGGTTTGAAATGCGTATACTTTAATACAAGATGTATTCGCAATAAGGTGGAGGGACTTGCAGCTTGGATTAGTACCTGGAACTTCGATGTTGTGGCCATTTCAGAGACATGAATAGAGCAGGGACAGGAATGGTTGTTGCAGGTTCCGGGGTTCAAATGTTTCAGTCAGAGTAGAGAAGGAGGTAGAAGAGGGGGAGGAGTGGCATTATTAGTCAAAGACTGTATCACAGTGACAGAAAAGAGGTTTGATGAGGACTTGTCTGTTGAGGTAGTATGGGCTGAGATTAGAAACAGGAGAGGAGAGGTCACCCTGTTGGGAATCTTTTATAGGCCTCCTAAAAGTTCTAGAGAGGTAGAGGAAAGGATTGCAAAGTCGATCCTGGACAGGAGTGAAAGCAATAGGGTAATTGTTATGGGGGACTTTAACTTTACTAATATTGATTGGAATAGCTATAGCTCTAGCTCGTTAGAAGGGTCAGTTTTTATACAAAGTGTGCAGGAAGATTTTTTTGACTCAGTATGTAGATAGGCCAACTAGAGGTGAGGCTACACTGGATTTGGTGCTGGGCAATGAGCCAGACCAGGATTTAGACTTGAAAGTTGGTGAACATTTTGGTGATAGTGACCACAATTCGGTTACGTTCATCTTAGTGATGGATAGGGATAGGCACGAACCTGGGGGCAGTAGTTATAGCAGGGGGAATGGTAATTATGAGGCCATTAGGAGGGAATTAGGGTGCATAGGTTGGACTAGGAAACTACAGGGACTGGGAACATCTGAAATGTGGAGCTTATTCAAGGAGCAGCTACTGCGAGTCCTTGATAAGTATGTCCCTGTCAGGCAAGGAGGAAATGGTTGAGTAAGGGAACCTTGGTGTACGAAAAAAGTTAATTCGCTGGTTAAAAGGAAAAAGGAGGCGTATGTCAGGATGAGGCTTGAAGGCTCGGTTAGTGCAATGGATAGCTATAGATTAGCCAGGAGGGAGCTAAAGAGTGAATTGAGGAGAGCTAAGAGAGGACACGAGAAGACTTTGGCTGATAGGATTAAGGAGAATCCTAAAGCTTTCTTTAGATATGTTAAGAATAGAAGATTGGTTAGGGCAAGATTAGGGCCCGTCATAGACAGCAGTGGGAAGTTGTGCGTGGAGCCTGAAGAGATTGGAGAGGCACTGAACAAATATTTCTCTTCGGTATTCACGCAGGGTGATGTAAATGTAGTTATGGAGAACACTGGGATACAGGGTTGCAAACTGGAAAGTATTGAAGTAGATAGGGAGGATGTGCTAGATATTCTTAAGGGTTTGAAGTTGGATAAGTCCCCTGGGCCGGACGGGATTTACCCTAGGATTCTCTGGGAGGCAAGAGAGGAGATTGCAGAGCCTCTGGCTCTGATCTTCAGGTCCTCGTTGGTTACGGGTGTGGTTCCGGAGGACTGGAGGATAGCGAATGTGGTCCCCTTGTTTAAGAAGGGGAAGAGAGACCTTCCAGGGAATTATAGGCCAGTGAGTCTTACTTCTGTTGTGGGCAAGGTATTGGAGAGAATTATTAGGGATAGGATTTATAGTTACTTAGAGAGAAATGAATTGATTGGGGATAGTCAGCATGGTTTTGTGAAGGGTAGGTCGTGCCTTACTAACCTCATTGAGTTTTTTGAAAAAGTGACTAAAGAGGTGGATGGGGGTAAGGCGGTTGATGTGGTATATATGACTTTAGTAAGGCGTTTGATAAGGTGGCCCATGGAAGACTTCTGCAGAAAATGCAGATGTATGGGATAGAAGGTGATTTAGCTAATTGGGTTAGGAATTGGCTAGCAGATAGAAGACAGAGTGTGGTGGTTGATGGGAGATATTCATCTTGGAGTTCGGTGACAAGTGGTGTACCTCAGGGGTCTGTTTTGGGGCCCCTGCTGTTTGTAAATTTTATAAATGATCTGGATGAGGGTATTGAAGGATGGATTAGTAAATTTGCAGATGACACTAAAGTCGGTGGAGTGGTAGATAGTGAAGAGGGGCGTTATAGTTTGCAGAGAGACTTGGACAAGTTGCAGAGCTGGGCCGAGAGGTGGCAAATGGAGTTTAATGTAGAAAAGTGTGAGGTAATTCACTTTGGCAGGAATAACAAATGTGTAGAGTATAGGGCTAATGGTAGGACTCTTAATAGTGTTGAAGAACAGAGGGATCTTGGTGTATATGTGCATAGATGCCTGAAAGTTGGCAATCAAGTCGATAAGGTTGTTAAGAAGGCATATGGAGTCTTAGCTTTTATTGGTAGGGGGATTGAATTTCGGAGCCGAAACATCATGTTGCAACTGTACAAAACTCTAGTGCGGCCGCACTTGGAGTATTGTGTACAGTTCTGATCGCCACATTATAAGAAAGATATGGCGGCATTGGAGAGTGTAGAGAGAAGGTTTACCAGGGTGTTGCCTGGTATGGAGGGCAGGTCTTATGAAGAGAGGCTGAGGGATTTGAGGTTGTTTTCATTAGAAAGAAGGCGACTAAGAGGAGACCTTATTGAAACATATAAGATGATTAGAGGTTTAGATAGGTGGACAGTGATAGCCTTTTTCCTAGGATGGAGAAAGCTAGCACGAGGGGACATAGCTTTAAATTAAGGGGTGGTGGTTATAGGACGGATGTCAGAGGTAGGTTCTTTACCCAGAGGGTGGTAAGGGTATGGAATGCTCTGCCTGCTGCAGTTGTAGATGCGCCAAGTTTGGTGGCGTTTAAGAAGTTAGTAGATAAGTTTATGGATGAAAAGGGAATGGTTTAGGTTAGAGGGTCATTGCTTTTTCTTAATTGGTCGTTGCAACATCGAGGGCCGAAGGGCCTGATCTGTGCTGTAATGTTCTATGTTCATCATGTTGTGTGGCACTTTCATAATCCTTTAGAATTCTATCAGGTTGCCCCTCAAACTCCTTCATTCCAATGAGAACAAACCAATTTTCTCCAACTTACCCTCAAAGTTAATACCTTGCATACCAGGCAACATCCTGGTAAATCTTTTCTGTATCCTCCCCAAAACCTTCACATTCTTCTGGGTTGTATGGCAACCAGAATTGAACACTATATTCCAAATGCAGCCAAAGAAAGATTCTATAAAGCTACAACATGATTTGCCAATTTTTAAACTCAGTGCCCTGGCTGATGAAGGCAAACATGCCTTATGCCTTGTTGACTACATTTGCCACCTGCATTGCCATTTTCAGTGACCTGTGTACCTTTGGCTATCAATACTCTTAATGGTTCTACCATTCACTGTATATTTCCTATCTGTATTAGACGTTCCAAAATGCATTGTCTCACATTTGTCTGGGTTAAACTCCATATGCCACCTCTGTCCAAGACTCCAACCGATCCATATTCTGCTGTATTCTCTGATGTTCCTCATCGCTGTCTGCAAATCCACCAACTCTTGTGTCACCTGCAGACTTACTATTCAAACCAGTATCCGCAATTCCAACCAGTGGATTAGACCCAAGTTCTGCAGTCCTGCCACATCCAGTCGTGAATGGTGGTGGACAATGAAACAACTTATTGGAGGAGGAGACTTCACAATATTCCCATCCTCAATGATGGAGGAAGCCAGCAAATCAGTGCAAAAGATAAGGCTGAAACATTTGCAGCAACCTTCAGCCAGAGTGCTGAGTGGATGGTCTATCTCGGCCTCTTCCAGAGGTCCTCAGCATCTCAGATGCCAGTCTCCAGCCATTTGATTCACTCCATGTGGTATCAAGATGTGTGGAAACACTGGATACTGCAAAGGCAATGCACATTGATAACATTCCAGCAATAGTATTGAGGACTTGTGCTTCAGAACTTGCTACTCCCCTAGATTCCAGTACAGTTACAGCAATGGCATCTACCCAACAATGTGGAAAATTATCCAAGAATGTCCTGTACTCTAGAAGCAGGACAAACTCAACCCAGCCAATTACTGCCCAATCAGTAAAGTAATGGAAGACATCATGCAAGTGTGCAGCGAGGAAGAGGCAGTTTCACAGAAACAGTCATGCAGGCTTTCAGCACAAAAGAGAAGCATCTCAGGGGTCAAGATGAAGGCCCCATTCAGACCTTGAATCTGATTGTCTAGACATTTCCCTTTTGTCTGCAGAATCACAGTGTATGTAAATGTTTCTTCAATTCACAAAGAATAGCGACATTCTTGATCTCATCTTTACCTATCTGCCGTCTGCAAATGCATCTGTCCATGATAGTATTGGTAAGAGTGACCACTGCACAGTCCTTGTGGAAATGAAATCCTGCCTTCATATTGAGGCTCACCTCATCGTGTTTTGTGGCACTGTCACAGTGCTAAATGGGGCAGACTTCGATCTATCAACTCAAGACAAGGGGTCAATGAGACACTTGTAGGCCATCAACACCAGCGGAATTATATTCCAGCACAATCTGCAACCTCATGGCCTTGCATATTCCCCACTCAACCATTACCACCAATCCAGTGGATGAACCCTGGTTCAATGGAGAGTGCTGGAGAGCATGTCAGGAGCAACACCAGGCTTACCTAAAATGAAGTGTAAATCTGGGATTCCATGACCGGTGGATTAGATCCACGCTCTGCAGTCCTGCATAGAGGACCAGAAGTCCTCAGCACCTCAGATGCCAGTTTCCAGCTGTTTGATTCACTCCACATGATATCTGCTCCCCTAGCCAATCTCTTCCAGTACAGTTACAATATTAGCATCTACCCAATAATGTGGAAAATTGTCCAGGTGTGTCCTGTACACAGAAAGCAGGACAAAACCAACTTGGCCAATTACCTCCCAATCAGTGTACTCTCGATCATCCGTAAGGTGGTGGAAGAGGTCAACACCAAAGAAACAGGGGGCTAGGAAGGGGCACTTTCACAAGAGAAGTCATGCAGGCTTGCAGCATGAAAGAGAGGCACCTTAGAGATCAAGAACTGGGTCCCATTGGTAACTTGATTTTAATTGGTCTAGACATTTCCCCTTCATCTGCTGGATCAGTGTATGTAAATGTTCCTTCAATTTACAAAGAACAATACAGTACAGGAACAGGCTCTTCAGCCCTCCAAACCTGTACCGATCATATGTTCCTAACTAGACCATTCGTTTGTATTCCTCTATTCCCAGTCTGTTCACGTGGCTATCTAGATACGTCTTAAATGATCCCAGTGTATCTGCCTCAACTACCTGTCTTGTTAGTGCATTTCAGGCTCCTACCACCCTCCATGTCCCCCACATATCTATACTGAGAAATAAATTGATTAGGGATAGTCAGCACGGTTTTGTGAAGGGTAGGTCGTGCCTCACAAACCTTATTGAGTTTTTTGAGGAGGTGACCAAAGAGGTAAATAAGGGTAAGGCAGTTGATGTAGTGTATATGGATTTTAGCAAAGCGTTTGATAAGGTTCCCCATGGTAGGCTACTGTAGAAAGTGCAGATGCATGGGATTGAAGGTGATTTAGCAGTTTGGATTAGGAATTGACTAGCTGATAGAAGACAGAGGGTGGTGGTTGATGGGAAATATTCAACCTGGAGTGCAGTTACAAGTGGTGTACCTCAAGGATCTGTTTCGGAGCCACTGCTGTTTGTCATTTTTATAAATGACCTAGATGAGGGTTCAGAGGGTGTATGAGGGCCGTGAGGTGGCAAATGGAATTCGATACGGATAAGTGTGAGGTGATTCACTTTGGTAGGAATAACAGGCATATGAAATATAGGGCTAATGGGAGGACCCTTAATAGTGTTGTCGAGCAGAGGGATCTTGGGGTACAAGTACATAGTTCTTTGAAAGTTGGCACCCAGGTTGATAAAGTTGTTAAGAAGGCGTACGGTGTGTTAGCTTTTATTGGTAGAGGGGTTGAATTTAGGAGCCGTGAGGTTATGTTACAACTGTACAAAACTCTGGTGCGGCCGCACTTGGAGTATTGCATACAGTTCTGGTCGCCGCATTATAAGAAAGATGTGGAAGCATTGGAAAGGGTGCAGAGGAGGTTTGCCAGGATGTTGCCTGGTATGGTGGGAAGGCCTTATGAGGAAAGGCTGAGGGACCTGAGGTTATTTTCATTAGAGCGAAGAAGGTTACACGGTGACCTAATTGAGGCGTATAAGATGATCAAAGGACTGGATAGGATGGATAGTGAGAGCCTTTTTCCTCGGATGGTGATGACCAACACGAGGGGACATAACTTTAAATTAAGAGGTGGTAGTTATAGAACGGATGTCAGAGGCAGGTTCTTTACACAGAGGGTGGTGAGGGCGTGGAATGCCCTGCCTGCAGCAGTTGTGGACTCACCTACTTTGGGGCATTCAAATGGTCGGTGGATAGGCATATGGATGATATTGGAATACTTTAGGTTAGAGGGTCCACTGGCCGGCGCAACATCAAGGGCCGAAGGGCCTGTACTGCGCTGTAATGTTCTATGTTCTACTGAATCCCCCCGCCACTTGAACTTGTGGTCATTTGTGTCTGTTATTTCCGACTGGGAAAAAGCTTCCAACTGTTTATCCTATAATTTTATACACCTCTATTAAATCCATGTAGATGATTTTATGAAAGTCCACGTAAAATGTAAAATCCATCCATGGCTCTTCCCTCATCAATCATTTTTGTTACCTCCTCAAAAAACGCAACTAAACTTGTGAGGCATGACCTCCCTCGTACAAAACCATGTTATCTATCGCTAATGAACAGTGGGAGGGACAGGAGCCAGAGATTGTGTATATATTGGTACCACTGACATAAGTAGGAAAAGAGAATGGGTCATGAAAGGAAAATATAGAGAATTAGGTTGAGAGTTGAAAAGGAGGAACGCAAAGGTAGTAATCTCGGGATTGCTGCCTGTGCCATGACAAAGTGAGAGCAGGAATGGAATGAGGCGGAAATTAAATTTGTGGCTAAAGGATTGGAGTATTGGTCAGGGATTCAGGTTCCTGGATCATTGGGACCTCTTTAGGGACAATGGATGGGTCACACTCGAATCCCAGAGGGATCAATATCCTGGCAGGAAGATTTGCTAAGGCTACTGGGGAGACTTTAAACCAGAATGGTTGGGAGGTGGGGATTGAAATGAAATGACTAGGAGAGAGGAGGTTAACTCACAAATAGAGAGAGATTATCGTCAGTGTGAGAGGGAGAATAAGCAGGTGATGGAGGAGAGTGCACAGGCCAAAGGTTTAAAATGTGTCTATTTTAATGCTAGGAATGTTGATAACAAAGTGGATGAGTTTAGAGTGTGGATTGCAAATTGGAAATGTGATGTGGTGGCCATTACAGAGATTTAGACGTCTCAGGGACAGGACTGAATACTTCAAGTGCTTGGTTTCAGATGTTTCAGGAGGGACAGGGAGGGAGGCAAAAGAGATGGAGGACTGGAACTGTTGTCACGGCTGTAGAAAAGGTGGACATCATGGAGGAATTGTCTACGGAGTCTCTGGATGAAGGTTTGGAAAAGGAAGGGGTCAATAACTTTATTGGGTGTCTTCTATAGCCTGCCCAATAATAACAGAAATGTTGAAGAACAGAGACGGAAACAGATCCTGGAGAGATGTAATAATAAGAGTTGTTGTGATGGGAGACTTTAATTTCTCAAATATCAATTGGAATCTCCATAGGGTAAAAGATTTAGATGGGATGAGTTTGTTAGGTGTGTTCAGGAGGGTTTCCTGACACATAATGTGGATAAGCCTACAAGAGGAGAGGCTGTACTTGATTTGGTATTGAGAAATGAACCTGGTCAGGTGTCAGATCGCTCAGTGGGAGAACTCTATTCCCCTTTACACTAGCATAGGATCAGACAAGTTAGAAAGTGTTTATCTGGAGTAAGGGAAATTATGAAGCCATTAGCTAGGAAATTAGAGGCATAAATTGTAAAGATGTTTTTTCAGGGAAATGTGCAGAAGTAATCAATCGATCAGTTCAGCCAGTATCATGTGGCAGATATTCAAGGAATATTTGTCTGGAATTCTGTATTACATAAAGATGCCAGCGTTGGACTGGGGTAAACACAGTAAGAAGTCTAACAACACCGGGTTTAAGTCCAACCGATTTATTTTATAGTAAACTCACAAGCTTTCGAGGTTCCCCTCTTTGTCAGGTGAATGAGGTGCTCTGATCTCAGACAGCACATAAAACAGCACAGACACTTTACACATTACTGATTAGAATGCAAATCTTTACACCTAACATGCTATTCAAGTCTTAAACTGGCTAATAATGAGACCAGAACACTTCATTTACCTGACAAAGAGGGAAACCTTGAAAGCTTGCGAGTTTATTATCAAATAAATCAGTTGGACTTAAACCTGGTGTTGTCAGACTTCTTACTGTGTTTTACATGACAACATTCTGATGAGACAGGGAAATTTTGGTAGGTTACAGGAACCGTGGTGCACGAAAGTTGTGATGAATTTAGTCAAGAAAAATGTACAAAAGGTTCAGGGAGCTAGGTAATGTTAGGGATCTAGAGGAGTATACAACTTGTAAGAAGGAAATTAGGAGAGCCAGAAGGGGTCATGAGAAGGCCTTGACAGGTAAGGTGAAGGAAAATCCCAAGGCATTCTACAAATATGTGAAGAGCAAAAGGATGAAATGTGAAGGAATAGGACCTATCAAATGAGATGGTGGGAAAGTTCGTATAAAACCGGTAGAAATAGCAGAGGTGCTTAATGAATTTACTTCAGTATTCACAGTGGAAAAGGATCTTGGTGGTTGAAGTGCAGGCTTGCAGCGGACTGAAAAGCTTGAGTTTGTTGATATTAAGAAAGAGGGTGTGTTGAAGCTTTTAAAAAGCATCAAGTTAGATATGTCACTGGGACTGGATGGGATGTAACCCAGGCTACTGTGAGAGGTGAGGGAAGAGATTGCAGAGCCTCTGCGATGATCTTTGCGTCAACAATGGAGACGGGAGAGGTTCCAGAGGATTGGAGGTTTGCAGATGTTGTTCCTCTATTCAAGGGAGAAGAGATAGCTCAGGAAATTATCGACTTGTGAGTCTAACCTCAATAAGTTGGTAAGTTGATGGAAAAGATCCTGAGAGGCAGGATTTATGAACATTTGGAGAGGTAGAGTTTGGTCAAAAATAGTCATCATAGCTTTGTTGAAGGCAGATCGTGCCTTACGAGCCATGCTGAGTATTTTGAAAATGTGACTAAACACATTTATGAAGGAAGAGCAGTAGATGTGATTTATATGGACTTCAGTAAGGCATTTGATAAGGTTCCCCATGCAAGGCTTATTGAGAAAGTGAGGGAGCATGGGATCCAAGGGAACATTGCCTTCTGCAGGCAAGCCAGTTCTGGATCCACAAAGCAGAGAATGGTTGTGGATGGATCTTTTTCTGCAGGGAGGTCGGTCACCAGTGGAGTGCCCCAGGGATCTGTTCTGAGATCCTTGCTCTTTGTGATTTTTATAAATGACCTGGATGAGGAAGTGCAGGGATGGTTGGTAAGTTTGCCAATGACACAAAGGTTGGTGGTGTTGTGGATAGTTTGGAGGGAGTTCAGAGCTTCACGTTTTTTAGGTGCCCAAATCACCAACAACCTGTCCTGGTCCCCCCATGCCAAAATTATAATTAAGAAGGATCACCAACACCTCTACTTTCTCAGAAGGCTAAGGAAATTTGGCATGATGCTACGACCCGCACCAACTTTTACAGATGCCCAATAGAAAGCATTTTCTGGCTGTATCACAACTTGGTACGTCTCCTGCTCTGTCCAAGATCATAAGGAACTATAAAAGGTTGTGAATGTAGCCCAATCCATCACTCAAACCAGTCTCCCAACCATTGACGCTGTTTACATTTCCTGCTGCCTCGGCATAGCAGCCAGTATAATTAAGGACCCTCACACCATGGATATTCTCTCTTCCACCTTCTGCCATCAGGAAAAAGATACAGAAGTCTGAGGTCACATACCAGCTGACTCCTGCTGCTGTCAGACTTTTGGATGGACTTACCCTACATTAAGTTGATCTTGGTCTACTCCTGTTTATGACCGTAATACTATATGGCACTCTCTCGATTCATAGAACATAGAACATTACAGCGCAGAACAGGCCCTTCGGCCTTTGATGTTGCGCCGACCAATTAGGAAAAAGCAATGACCCTCTAACCTAAACCATTCCCCTTTCGTCCATAAACATATCTACTAACCTCTTAAATGCCACCAAACTTGGCGCATCTACAACTGCCGCAGGCAGGGCATTCCATAGCCTTACCACCCTCTGGTTAAAGAGCCTACCTCTGACATCCGTCCTATAACTACCACCCCTTAATTTAAAGCTATGTCCCCTCGTGCTAGCTTTCTCCATCCTAGGAAAAAGGCTATCACTGTCCACCCTATCTAAACCTCTCATCATCTTATATGTTTCGATTAGGTCCCCTCTTAGCCGCCTCCTTTCTAACGAAAACAACCTCAAATCCCTCAGCCTCTCTTCATAAGACCTGCCCTCCATACCAGGCAACAGCCTGGTAAACCTCCTCTGTACCCTCTCCAATGCCTCCACATCTTTCTTATAATGCGGGGACCAGAACTGTACACAATACTCCAAGTGCGGCCGCACTAGAGTTTTGTACAGGTTCCTTCTCTATGAATGGTATGTTTTGTCTGTATAGGAGAAAAAAGTTGATTTCCAGAGGTGAGGTGAGAATGAAGCCCTTAACATCAAGGCTGCATTTGACAGAGTGTGGCGTCAAGGAGCCCTAGCAAACCTGGAATCATTGGTATCAGGGCAAACTGTCCACTAGTTGGAATTATACCTGCCATGTACCAAGATGGTTGTGGAGTGTCAGTAATCTCAGCTACACAACATCTTTGCATAAGTCCCTATAGACGGCACAGTGTCATAGTTGTTAGCACTGCAGCATCACAGTGCCAGGGATACAAGTTCAATTCCCAGCTTGGGTCACTGTCTGTAAGGAGTCTGCACATTTTCCCTGGATCTGCGTGAGTTTCTTCTGCACGTTCTGGTTTCCTCCCACATTTCAAAAAAAACCTGTTGGTTAGATGCAACAGATATGCTAAATTCTCCCTCAGTGTATCCGGAGTATGGAGATTAGGGGATTTTCACAGTAATTTCATTGCAGTGTTAATGTTAGTGTTAATTATTTATGATAATAATAAATAAACTAAATTCAGGGTAGTCTCCAAGGGCCCAACCATCTTCAGCTGCTTCATCAATGACCTTTCTTCTGTCATAAGGTCAGAAGTGGGAATATTCACCAATGTTTGCACAATGTTCAGCACCATTTGCAACTACTCAGAAACTGAAACAGTCCAAGTTCAAATGCAACAAGATCTGGACAATATCCAGACTTGGGCTGACAAGTGGGAAGTAACATTCACCCCATGTAAATGCCAGGCAATGCCCATCTCCAATAAGAGACACTTTAAACACTGTCCCTTGACATTCAATGGTGTTACCATCATTGAATCCCCCACTGTCAACATCCTTGGAGTTACCATTGACCAGAAACGTAATTGGATTCACTGCATAAACGCAGTAGCTACAAAAGCAGGTCAGAGGTTAGGAATACTACAGCAAGTAACTCACCTCCTGACTCCCCAGCATCTATCCAACATCTACAAGACACAGGTCAAGAGTGTGAGAGAATACTTCCCACTTGTCTGGATGGCTGCAGCTCCAACAATACTCAAGAAGCTTGATATCATCTAGGACAAAGCAGCCTTGCTTGATTAGCACCACATCTATAAACATCCATTCTCTCCACCACCGATGCTCAGTAGTAACAGTGTGTACTATCTATAAAATGCACTGCAGTAATTCTGGGGGCATGGAGGCACTATGGTTAGCTGCTTCTCAGTGCCAGAGACAGGATTCAATTCCTCCTGGATTGGTCACTGACTGTGCAAAGTCTGCACATTTTCCCCGTGTCAATGTGAGTTTCCTCCCACAGTTCAGAGATGTGCAGGTTAGGTTGATTGACCATGCTAAATTTTCCCTTAATCAGGACGATAAGCAAGTAAATATAGGAATAGAGCTTGGGTGGGATTGCTGTTGGTGCAGGTTTGAATGGGCCAAACAACCTCCTTTTGTACTGGAGGGATTCAATGCTTTTGTCCTTAGACAGCAGTTTCTAAACCCACACCCATTATCACCTAGAAAGCAACAGATACATGGGAATAGCACCATCTGCAAATTCCCTGCCAAGCACTCACCATCCTGACTTGGAAATACATCACTGTTCTCTGGATCAAAATTTTGGAATTCCCTCCTTAACGGCATTGTGGATCAAACGACAGAACATGGACTGCAGTGATTCAAGAAGGCAGCTCACTTCTACTTTCTCAAGGGCAACTAGGGATGGACAATAAATTCTGGCCAGTCAGCCAGACACATGTCCCACGAATGAATGAAAAAAGATAAGACACTGTCGGGTCAGTTTCAGTGAGTTCAGTCAGTTTCAGTGAGTGTCAGTCAATGTCAGTGTCACTGTGTGTAAGTGCAAGTCAATCAGTATTGGTGACTGACAGTCAGTATCAGTGTGTGCTGGTCACTGTCTATGTGTCAGACAGTATCAGTGAGTGTCAGAGTCATAGAGGTTCTCAGCATAGAAACAGGTCCTTCAGCCCAACTTGTCCATGCCGCGCTTTTTTAAATCGCTAAGCTCATCCAAAAGCCCACATTTGGCCCATATCTCTCTATGCACATTTTACCTATGTAACTGTCTAAATGCTTTTTAAATACAAAATTGAACTCACCTGTATTACTACCTCTGGCACTCCAGACACTCACCACCCTCTGTGTGAAGAAATTGTCCCTCTGGACACTTGTATATCTCTCCCCTCTCATCTTAAATCTATGCCCTCTAGTTTTAGACGACTCTACTTTTGGGCAAAGATATTGACTATCTAACTGATCTGTGCCCCTCATTATTTTATAGACCTCTATAAGATCACCCCTCAGTCTCCTACACTGCAGAGAAAAAAGTCCCAATCTATCCAGCCTGTCCTTATAACTCAAACCATAAGTCCCGGTAGCATCCTAGTAAATCTTTTCTGCACTCTTTCTAGTATAATAATATTCTTTCTATAATAGGGTGGCCAGAATTGCACTCAGTATTCCAAGTGTGGCCTTACCAATGTCTTGTACAACTTCAACAAGACATCCCAACTCCTGTATTCAATGCTCTGACCAATGAAACCAAGCATGCCGAATGCCTTCTTCACCACTCTGTCCACCTGTGACTCCACTTTCAAGGAGCTATGAACATGTATCCCTCGATCTCTTTGTTCTGTAACTCTCCCCAACACCATACCATTAACTGAGTAAGTCCTACCCTGGTTCAATCTACCAAAATGCATCACCTCACATTTATCTAAATTAAACTCCATCTGCTATTCATCAGTTCATTGGCCCAATTGATCAATATCTCACTGTAATCTGAGATAACTTTCTTCACTGTCCACTATGACACAATCTTGATATCATCTGCAAACTTATTAACCATGCCTCCTCTATTCTCACCCAAATCATGAATATAAATGATAAATAACAGTGCGCCCAGCATTGATCCCTGAGGCACACTGCTGGTCACAGGCCTCCAGTTTGAAAAACAACTCTCTATAACCACCCTCTTGTTTTTGCCAAGAAGCTAACTTTGTATCCATTTAGATACCTCACTCTAGATCCAATTAGATTTAACCTGTCGGTCAGTGTCAGTGAGTGTTGGTCAATATCAGTGAGTACCTGTCAACACCAGTCACTGTTGATCAGTTCAGAAGGGGAAAGGCACTAAGTTGGAAACTACTGACCAGTTAGTTTAACATCAGTTGATGAAAACTGTTGAAATCCATTATTAAGAATGAAATAATAGACATTTATGTCTGTTATTTGAATGAAATAACAGACATGAAAGCTAAAATATAATCCTCAGAGTCAACATGGTTTTATGTTGACTAATTTGCTAGAATTCTTCAAAGATGTAACAAGCCACTGGATAACAGTGTCGGTAAATATGTATCTGTTCTTCAGGAAGACATTTGGTAAAGGTGTGCACATAATGTTTGTACACAAGGTAAGGCCACATGGGGTTAGGGGTAATACATTAGCTTGGATAGAGGATTGGTTCACCAACAGAGTGAAGATAAATGGGTCTTTGTTCTTGTTGGCGACTGTAACTGGTGGGTTGCCACAGTGTTCAGTCCTCGGGACCAGCTATTTACAATCTATATTAATGTCTTGAATACAGACATAGAATGTACTATATCCAAATTTATAGATGACATTAAAATAGATGGGAAAGCCATTGCACATCCTCAAGCATACGGTTCTTGACAGAAAGTAGAGCCGGTTCCACTTGCAAGATAATCTCAACAACTGAAGATGTCGCTATCCACCATTGTCACATATCTTCTGTTGAAAACTTGTTTGGATTGCCCTTCGTGTGGTTCCTCCACTTGATCTTACTGTCACGGGTGACCCTGAAGTGGAGATGCTGGCGTTGGACTGGGGTAAGCACAGTGAGAAGTCTTACAACAGCAGGTTAAAGTCCAACAGGTTTATTTGCTAGCACAAGCTTTCAGAGTGTTGCTCCTTCTTCAGATGTGTGAGGAGTTGTGTTCACAAATAGAGCATATATAGATATAAACTCAATTTACGAGATAATGATTGGAATTGGATTTACAAGTAATCAAGTCTTTACAGATACAGACAATGTGAGCAGCGAGAAAATTAAGCACTGGTTAAAGAGATGTGTATTGTCTCCAGCCAGGACTATTAGGAGATTTTGCAAGCCCAGATAAGTTGTAGGGGTTATAGATAGTGTGACATGAACACAAGATCCTGATTGAGACCATCCCCATGTGAACTTGGCGATCAGTTTCTGCTCAGTGTAGTGTGTGCATGGTCTCCCCAATATACCATGTCTCAGGACATCCTTTAATGCAGCGTATCAGGTGGACAATGTTGGCTGAACTGCAAATGTACTGTATACCTAGTGGATGGTATCCTCACATAAGATGATGGCATTGTGTTGATGATCTGGCACATCTTGCAGATGTTGCTGTGGCAAGATTGTGTGGTGTCATGGTCACTGTTCTCCTGAAGGCTGGGATAGTTTGCTGCGGACAGTAGTTTGTTTGAGGTTGTGCAGTTGTTTAAAAGCAAGAAGTGGGGGTGTGGGGATGACATGTCAATGACATGTTGAAGGCTCTGGAGAAGATGTTGTAACTTCTTCACTCCAGGGAAGTCCTAGACAACAAAGGGTTCTCTGTCCACCATGTCCGATGTTTGTCTTCTGAGATGGTCAGTGCAATTTTTCGCTTGGTGCATCGGAACTATTGACTGATAAGTCGAGTGCCATATCCTATTCTTATGAGAGCAACTTCCAGCATCTGTAGGTGGCTCTTGTGATCCTCCTCATCTGAATAGATCCTGTATATAAGGAAGGTTTGTCCGTTCCAACGTGCCACAGCAAAAATCTACACCAACCTAAATTGTCTCCCCAAATTGGCTCCAATGCAGATTTTGTAAACATAGACAGGGGTCATGGGTGGAAATGGGAATATTAAAATGGCGGCGTGGCTCGTTGGGTCGAAGGGCCTATTTCCCGTGCTGTTTTGCTCTTTGTTCTTTAAGCACCAGGCAGGAGTGTTCCCTTCAAGTCAAGGAACACTTCAGCAGTTACGGGCATTCAGTCTCTGATCTTCAGATAAGCGTTCTCCAAGATGGCCTTCACAACACATGACAATGCAGAATTGCTGAGCAGAAACTGATAGCCAAGCTCCAAGGACAGCCTCAACTGGAATGTTGGGTTCATATCACAGTATCTGTAACCCCCATGACTTGCCTGGGTTTGCAAAATCTCACTAACTGTCCTGGCTGGAGACAATTCACACCTCTTTTACTTGTACTTAACCCTCTCTCCGCTTACACTAAACCTGTAAGACGTGATTACCTGTAAAGACTCACATTCCAACCATTATCTTGTAAATTGAGTCTGTGTCTAAACATGCTCTGATTGTGAACATAACTCCTCATTTACCTGAAGAAGAAATGACAGTCTGAAAACTTGTGCTAGTGATGTGCCTCAGGGGTCAGTATTGGGACTGCAACTGTTTACGATTTACATAGACGATTTGGAATTGGGGACCAAGTATAGTGTGTCAAAATTCACAGATGACACTAAGATGGGTGCCAAAGTGAAATGTACAGAGGAAGCTGAAAGTCTGCAAAGGGTTATAGATAGTCTAAGTGAGTGAGTGAGGGTCTGGCAGATGGAGTACACTGTTGTAAATGTGAAGTCATCTTTTTTGGTCAGAATAATAGCAAAATGGACTATTATTTAAATAGTAAAAAATTGCAGCATGCTGCTGCGCAGAGAGACCTGGGTGTCCATGTGAAGGAATCTCAAGGAGTTGGTGAGATCACGGGATGTGAGATAGTGGTTGGGGATGGGAGTGTCAAAGAGATCGACAGGCGGTTCTGTGGGCAAATGCGGGACTCCAGGATGGTAGTCTGCCTCCCTGGAGCAGGGGTCCAGGATGTTACGGAGAGGGTAGAGGGAATTTTGAAGGGTGGAGGGGCTAAGGCTGATGTAATAGTTCACGTAGGAGAGAAGGATGTAGGAACAAAGAGCAGGGGGGACATACTTAGGCAGTTCAGGGAGTTGGGGGCTCGGCTGAAGTGTAGGGCCTCCAGGGTGGCATTCTCTGGACTGCTGCTGAAGCCCGGGACTGATAGGGTTAGGAAAAATGAGTTACTACAACTGAATGTGTGGTTGAGGGATTGGTGTAGGGCAGAGGGTTTCCAATTCATAGACCATTGGGAAGTCTTCATGAGGGAGGGGCATCTATACAAGAAGGACGGGGAACAGTTGTCTGGGAAGGGCACCCATATTTTAGCTGGGAGGTTAGCTGGAGTGTTCCGGCAGGGTTTAAACTAATATGGAGGGGGGGTGGGGAGACAGGGGGAATTGGGAGTGGGAGAGAGATGGGAGACAGGATAAGTCCAGATGGCAGGAAGGAGGGTCAGAGAGGGCCTGAGGGTCTTCAGTGCATGTGTTTTAACGCGAGGAGTGTGACTGGCAAAACAGATGAACTGAAGGCAATAATGTTCACGAGGAAGCTAGAAGTGGTGGCGGTGACTGAGACGTGGTTAAAGGAGGGGCAGGATTGGCAATTGAATATCGCAGGGTACAAGTGTTTTAGGCATGATAGAGGTGGTTTGAAGAGAGGAGGGGGAGTGGCGTTATTAGTTAAGGATCATATCATAGCAGTGCAGAGGGAGAGTAGTATGGATGATTTAGGAATTGAGTCGCTATGGGTGGAGTTGAGGAATAGGAAGGGAGAGGTTACTATGTTGGGTGTGTTCTACAGACCGCCCAACAGCCCACAGGCCGTGGAAGAAGGGATATGCAGGGACATTTTGGATAAGTGTAGGAAGAATAGGTTGTAATGGGAGATTTCAATTTCCCTGGGGTAGATTGGAAGGTGCCCAGAACAGAAGGTGTGGACGGGGAGGAATTTGTACAGTGTGTTTTGGAAGGGTCCTTGGAGCAGTATGTGGATAGCCCGACTAGAGAGGGGGCTATACTGGACTTGGTTCTGGGGAATGAGCCAGGGCAGGTGGTTGACATTGTAGTAGGAGAGCATGTGTCAACTAATGACCACAACTCTGTCTGCTTTAGGATATTAATGGAAAAAGATGAAGCCTGCCCTAAAGGGAGGGTGTTAAACTGGGGAGGGCTAGATATAGCCAGATTAGTCAGGATCTTAGGAATACCGACTGGGATAAGCTGTTCGAGGGTAGGTCAACGCAGTACATGTGGGAGTCTTTCAAGGGAAAACTAAAATCTTTGCAGGAAAGGCATGTGCCAGTAAGGAGGAAGGATGGGAAAGGTAGGATTAGAGAACCATGGGTTACTAGGGATATCGAGGACTTGGTCAGGAAGAAGTGGGAGGCGTACGTTAGATCTAGGCAACTGGGGACAGAGACAGCACTGGAAGAATATAGAGAGTGTAGACGAGATCTTAAAAGGGGTGTCAGAAAGGCAAAAAGGGGCCACGAGATGGCTTTGGCAGGTAGGATTAAGGAAAATCCTAAGGCATTTTACTCCTATGTAAGGAGCAAAAGGATGGTTAGAGAGAAGATTGGACCTCTCAGGGACAGAGGAGGGGAACTATGCTTAGAGCCCGAGGGAATGGGGGAGATCTTGAATGAATACTTTGCGTCGGTATTCACGCGGGACAGTGGCCTGATGTCTGGTGCCGGCTTTGAGGATTTTGAGGACCCGTTAAAGGAAATAACCATTACGAGGGAAGAGGTGTTGGGACTTTTAGGCAGCATAAAGCCTTATAAAGCTCCGGGGCCTGATGGCATTTACCCCACACTGCTAAGGGAGGTGAGAGATGACATTGCTGATCCTCTGACACAAATCTTTGTCTCTTCTTTGGACACAGGTGTGGTCCCAGAGGATTGGAGGATTGCAAATGTAGTACCGTTGTTTAAAAAGGGTCAGAGGGATAACCCAGGGAACTTGATTTCAGTTATAGGTAAGCTAATGGAGAGGATCCTCAGGGACAGGATGTATGAACATCTGGAGCGCTGCAATCTGATCAGGGATACGCAGCATGGCTTTGTTAAGGGGAGGTCATGCCTTACGAATCTCGTGGAATTTTTTGAAGAGATGACAAAATCGGTTGATGAAGGACAAGCCGTCGATGTCATCTACATGGATTTCAGTAAGGTTTGACAAGGTTCCTCATGGTAGGCTGATAGAAAAGGTGAAGGCGCATGGGATACAGAGCCAGGTATGTAGATGGGTTGAGAACTGGCTTGGGAGGAGGAGATAACAGGTAGTAGTAGAAGGCTCTTTTTCCAACTGGAGGTCTGTCGCTAGTGGTGTGCCACAGGGCTCAGTACTAGGACCCCTTCTATTTGTGGTTTATATAAATGACTTGGAAGAGGGGGTAGGTGGTGTGATCAGCAAATTTGCTGATGACACTAAGATGCTTGGATTGGCAGGAACTGAGGAGCAGTGCCAGGCAATACAACAGGACATAGATAGGCTGGTAGATTGGGCAGATAGATGGCAAATGGAATTTAATCCGGATAAATGCAAGGTGATGCATTTTGGCCAGAAAAATGTAGCGGGGAGTTATAGGATAAAAGGTAAAACTATCCGGAGTATAGAGATGCAGAGAGACCTGGGGGTGCAGGTTCACAAGTCTCTAAAGGTGTCAGTACAGGTGGAGAATGTGATAAAGAAAGCGTATGGTATGTTAGCCTTCATAGGAAGAGGTATAGAATACAAGAGTAGGAGTCTAATGTTGCAAGTGTATAGAACGTTGGTTAGGCCTCACTTGGAGTACTGCGACCAGTTCTGGTCGCTGTACTACCGGAAGGATGTGGAGTCCCTGGAGAGAGTGCAGAGGAGATTTACCAGGATGCTACCTGGTATGGAAAGGCTGTCTTACGAGGAAAGATTGAACGCACTGGGGTTGTTTTCCCTTGAAAGACGTCAGCTGAGAGGGGATCTATTAGAGATATATAAGATTATGAGGGGTATAGATAGAGTAAATGGTGGTAAGCTTTTTCCATCATTACAAAAGGATAGAACGAGGGGTCACGGCCTTAGGGTGAGGGGGGCTATGTATAAGACGAATATTGGAGGGCAGTTTTTCACACAAAGGGTAGTGGGGGTATGGAATGCACTGCCGAGTAAGGTGGTGGGAGCAGGCACGCTAGGGTTGCTTAAGGGTCTCTTGGACAGCCACATGAGCGGTCTGCAGATAGAGGGATATAGTAGGACTGTTTAAATATCCTATTTGTTTCCACAGGATGTTCGGTCCACCTTGTTGACCAACAAGGTGCATGCATGCGGCAGGTCGTGCGAGAGCTGCTCTTGGATGTTACTTCAGGAGTGGCCTAGTGCTTCACGTCGTTAGTGTATGCTTAAACTGGACCATCTGATGGGCAACATGACAGCTCAGAGACTATCGCTGTTGCTGTGCTGACACATGGATTTGGGCCTGTGTCTGCGGGAGTTTGCGCGTTCTCCCCGTGGTTGTGTGGGTTTCCTCCGGGTGCTCCGGTTTCCTCCCACATCCCAAAAATGTGCTCTTAGGCTGATTGGGTAACAAATTGTCCCTATATTGGTCTCTATATGTCATTAAGACGTTAGGGCGGTGGCGCGGGCTCGTTGGGCCGAAGGGCCTGTTTCCCGTGCTGTGTTGTTCTTTGCTCTTCTTTGCTCTCTTCTTTGGTTTGCAGATGCAGCAGGTAATTAAGAAACAAATGGAATTTTTTTCCTTCATTGCCAGAGGGATGGAGTTTAAAAACAGCGAGGTTATGTTACAGCTGTATAAGGTGCTGGTGAGGCCACACCTGGAGTACTGTGTACAGTTTTGGTCTCCTTACCTGAGAAAGGATATACCGGCACTGGAGGGAGTGCAGGGGAGATTCACTAGGCTGATTCTGGAGTTGAGAGGGTTGGCTTATGAGGAGAGACTGAGTAGACTGGGGCTATAACTCATTGGAATTCAGAAGAATGAGGGAGATCTTATAGAAATATATAAGAATATGAAGCGAATTGATAAGATAGAAGCAGGGAAGTTGTTTCCACTGGTCCGTGAAACTAGAACTAGGGGGCATAACCTCAAAATAAGACCAAGCAGATTTAGAACTGAGTTGAGGAGGACCTTCTTCAACAAAGGGTTGTGAATCTGTGGAATTCCCAATGCAGTGAAGTGCAAAGAACAAAGAACAAAACAGCACGGGAAACAGGCCCTTCGGCCCAACAAGCCCGTGCCACCACCCCGATGTTCCCACCTCTACCCGTGATCCCTGTCCATGTTTATAGATCTATGGATTAAAAACCAAATTTGAGACAATTTAGGGAGAATTTGTTTTGCCAATTAGCCTAAGAGCACATCTTTGGGATGTGGGAGGAAACCGGAGCACCCGGAGAAAACCCACGCAAGCACGGGGAGAATGCGCAAACTCCCACAGACACAGGCCCAAATCCATGTATCTGCACAGCACAGCGATAGTCACTGAGCTGTCGTGTTGCCCATCAAATGGTCCAGGTCAAGCGTACACTAACGACGTGAAGCACTAGGATACTCTCGAAAAAAATCCAAGAGCAGCCCTCTCACGACCCATCGCGTGTATGTCCCTTGTTAGACAACAAGGTGGACCAAAGCACTTGTAGGATAAAAACAAGTACATCAATATCATCATCTATTTACACACTTCCCAGGGACTCCCAAGGCTCATGATCCCTATTTTAAATCAGTTTTCTATACCCCTCCATTCCCATTCTGTTCATATGCCCATCTAAGCATTTCTTAAATAACTCCAGAGTGCCTACCTCCACCACTTTACTTGGCAGCGCATTCCATACCCACACCACCCTTGTGTGAAAAAACTCCCTCTAACATCCAAATTATACCTTACCCCCCTCACCCTAAGCTCATGACCCATTGTGTTATTTGAGTCCATCCTAGGAAAAAGCTTAACCCTGTTTACTCTATCTATACCCCTCATAATCTTGTACACCTCTATCAGATCTCCTCTAAGTCTTCATCTTTCTAAGGAAAACAGTTCCAATTTGCCCAACCTCTCCTCGTAACTCAGACCTTCCATACCAGGCAGCATCCTGGTAAACCTCCTCTGCACTCTCTCCAGAGTCTCCACGTCCTTCCGGTAGTAAGGTGACCAGAACTGGACGCAGTTGAGGCTACCTCACTGAATGTTTTTAAGGCAAGGATAGATACATTTTTGAACAGTAAAGGAATTAAGGGTTGTGGTGAGTGGCCGGGTAAATGGAGCTGAGTCCACAAAAAAACATCAGCCATGATCTTATTTAATAGCAGAGAAGGCTGGAGGGGCCGGATGGTTGACTCCTGCTCCTAGTTCTTAAATAAATCTGTTGGATTTTAACCTGGTGTTGTATGACTTCTTACTATGGGTGACCCTGCTAGGAGTTTAAGACTCCAATGGCATCATATTTTGGAGCAATGGAACACTTAAGCTTCTCCAACGTGGCAAGGTGACAATCCATGAAAAAAAAGTTGGAAATGACTCCCAACTCTGGAAGGGAACCATTGAAAAAGGAGTGGAAATTACTATTTCAATGGGGTTCTCCTGGTCACCATATGCCCAGCACCAATTTGTCATCACTAACATACTTTTCCACAAAAAGACAAGCTCAAGAGTTGCTGGAAACATCCATGATCAAAGCATCAGTACAGGACCAACTCCATCATCGTACCAAGATCAAACGGATCCTCTCATCACCAACACGATGGTCAATGCAGATGACTGCTGGACAGCCTATTGGTTCCTGTGTTCATCAAACTCCACAAGAAACATGGAAGATGACGAAACAGCTCAGAGAAAAGATCCGTGTTGAATGGCTTCAAGAAGCAAACAATCAACACTGTGTTCACCAAAGTCTTCAAAGCATTCATTCTAACGCAGGAAAACTGGAAAAAACTGAAGATAGCCATCATCTCAAGCTATGAAGAAATTACCAACGACAAGGTCAGAAAACAGCAATGCTGGTTCAACAAGAAGGACAAGAAGAGGAACAACAAGAAGAGGAAATCTTTCCTTGCCTGGCAAAATGATATAACAAACAAGTTAAAGACAAGAACTCATCAAGCAGAAAAGACAGAGATACAAAGAGCAACTAGTGAAATCAAGAACCAATGGTGATAAGTTTAAAGTTTATTGATTAGTGTCACAAGTAGGCTTACATTAACACTGCAAAGAAGTTACTGTGAAAATCCAGTCCAGTGTCCATTTGGGCACACTGGAGAATTTAGCATGGCCAATGCACCTAACCAGCATATCTTTCAAACTGTGGGAGGAAACCAGAGCACTGGGTGGAAACCCATGCAGACATGGTGAGAATGTGTAGACTCTACGCAGTCACCCAAGCCAGGAATTGAACCCGGGTCACTGGTGCTGTGAGGCAGGAATGCTAACCACTGTGCCACTATGCTGCTCTAGCTAAGGAGCTGAATGCTCACCTACTTGATGTCACCAAGGCAATGTATGGACCAACATCTGAGACCTCAAACTAGTGTAGAATAAGGAGGGAACCCACCTGACAGACAGATAAAATATCAGCCTTTAATGGACAGAACTCCTAAAACATGATACAATTGTAGATGAGGAAATTGTGTTTCAGGAAATTCACCAATTATCTATGAAACATGAAATCAAAACTGCCATTAAACATGGAAAGAAGGAATGGATGGAATGCCAGTGGAGATTTTATAATTTGGAAGGGAAGCGATTATCTGTATTTCCATCAGTACAGTAATTGACTTCATTAGTAAGTGTATAGAAGAATGTGTGCTAAAGAAGCAAATACGTATATTTCCCAACCAGAAACTATGGGTGGACAGGGATATCCACTGCTTGCTGAAATCCAGGTCTGAGGTATTCAGATCAGGCAACCCTGACCCAAAATCATGGAATCATAACATTCTTACAGTGCAGAAGAAGGCTATTTGGCCCACCGAGTCTGCACCAACCAAAATCCCATCCAGGCCCATCCCCATAACCACAAGAATTTATCCTGCTAATCTCCCTAAAGGGCAAGTATAGCATGGCCAAATAACCTTTAAACAACCTGAGATCTCTAACTGCTTCAAGAAGATAACCATCATTGCTGTTCCAAAAAAAATGAGGCAGCTTGCCTTAGTGACTATCATGTAGTGGCTCTGATATCCATCATATGAAGTGATTTGAAAAGTTAGTCATGACACAAATCAATTGCAGCCTCTTGAATTGCCTGGATCCACTACAGTTTGTCTATTCCACAACAGGTCCACAGCAAACACCATCTCCCTGGCCCTTCAGTGAATTCTGAAACACCTTGATAACAGAGACTCCTATTTATCCTTCAACCCCATTATTCCAGTGAGAGTCATCTCCAAATTCCATGGCCTGATCCTCGACAACTCCCTCTGCTTCTAATCTTAAACTTCTTAACTCACAGGCTGCAATCAATAAGAATAGGCAACAACATCTTCTCCACAATCCTCCACTGACTCAAAGGCAAAGTAAATAGGAATAAGGAATCTTGCTTCTCAAGGGAGATTGTAACAATGATTAAGAGGAAGAGAGAGTTGTATGAAATGTATAGGCAGCAAGGAACAAATCAGATGCTCAAGGAGTATACCAAGTGCAAGAAGCTACTTAAGAGGGAAATCAGGAAGATTAAAAGACGACATGAGGTTGCTTTGGCAGACAGAATGAAGGAAAATCCAAAGAGCTTCTATAGGTATGTGAGGAGCAAAAAGATAGTGAGGGATAAAACTGGTCCTCTTGAAGACCAGAATGGTAGACTGTGTATGGAACCAAAAGAGATGGTGGAGGTAATAATAAATGGTGCTTTTCATGCATATTTACTGAGGAAACGGGCATGGAGGCTACAGAAATAGGGCAAACAGGTAGGAAGGTCATGGAACTTTTACAGACTAAAGAGGAGGAGGTGCTAGCTGTCTTGAGGCAAACACAGTAAGAAGTCTGACAACGCCAGGTTTAAGTCCAACTGATTTATTTGATAGTAAACTCACAAGCTTTCAGGGTTTGCCTCTTTTTCAGATGAAAGTTTACTATCAAATAAATCAGTTGGACTTAAAATCTGGTGTTGTCAGACTTCTCACTGTGTTACCCCAGTCCAACACCAGCATCTCCACGTCATGTCTTGGGGCAAATCAGAATGGATATATCCTGAAGACAGGACAAGGTATTCCCATGGACCTTGTGTTATTCCCATGGCTAGTGTTGAACTTGCAGGGACCCTGGCAGACATATTTAAAATGTCAGTATTCACTGGGGAGGTGCCGGATGATTGGAGGGTGGGTCATGTTGTTCCGTTGTTTAGAAATGGTTCCAAAAGAAATCCAGGAAATTACAGGCCAGTAAGTTTGACATCGGTGGTGGGCAAGTTATTCGAGGGTGTGATAATAGATGGGATCTACAAATATTTGGAAAGACAGGGACTTATTAGGGAGAGTCAACATGGCTTTGTGTATGGTAGGTCATGTTTGACCAATCTATTAGAATTTTTCGATGAGGTTACCAGGAAAGGGATGAAGAGAAGGCGGTGGATGTTGTCTACCTGGATTTTAGCAAAGTCTTTGACAAGGTTCCTCATGGGAGGTTAATTAGGAAGGTTCAGTCGCTAGGTATAGATGGGGAGGTTGTAAATTGGATTAGACACTGGCTCAATGGAAGAAGCCATAGAGTGGTTGTGGAGGATTGCTTCTCTGAGTGGAGGCCTGTGACTAGTGGTGTGCTGCAATGATTGGTTTTTGGTCCATCGTTGTTTGTCATCTATATCAATGATCTGGATGATAATGTGGTAAATTGGATCAGAAAATTTGCTGATGATACAAAGATTGGAGGTGTAGTGGACAGAGAGGAAGGTTTTCAAAGCTTGCAAGGGGATTTGGACCAATGAGAAAAATGGGCTGAAAAATGGCAAATGGAATTTAACGCAGACAAGTGTGAGGTGTTGTACTTTGGAAGGACAAACCAAAGTAGAACGTACTGGATAAATGGCAGGACTCTGAAGAATGCAGTTGAACAGAGGGATCTGGGAATACCAGGTACAGAATTCCCTAAAAGTGACATCACAGATGATAGCATTGTAAAGAGTGCTTTTGGTACATTGGCCTTTATAAATCGGAGTATCAAGTATTAAAGTTGGAGAGTGATGGTAAGGTTATATAAGGCATTGGTGAGGCAAAATTTAGAGTATTATGTACAGTTTTGGTCACCTAATTACAGAAGGATGTAAATAAGGTTGAAAGAATGCAGAGAAGGTTCACAAGAATGTTGCCAGGACTTTGGAAGCTGAGTTACAGAGAGAGATTGAATAGGTTAGGACTTTATTCCTTGGAGTGTAGTAGAATGAAGGGAAATTTGATAGAGTGTGTAAGATTTTGATGGGCATAGATAAAGTGAATTCAAGCAGTCTTTCCACTGAGGTTGGGGGAGTAAAAAAACCAGAGGGCACAGGTTAAGAGTGAAAAGAGAAAAGTTTAAGGGGAATATTAGAGGAGAGCTTCTTCACGCAGAGAGTGGTGGGATGTGGAATGAGCTACTGGATAAAGTGGTAAATGCAGGGTCACTTTTAATATTTAAGAAAAACTTGGACAGGTTTGTGGATGAGAGGGGTGTGGAGGGATATGGTCCAAGTGCAGGTCAGTGGGACTAGGCAAAAAAATGGTTCAGCACAGACAAGAAGGGCCAAAAGCCCTGTTTCTGAGCTGTAATTTTCTACGGTTCTGTGGTTCTAATAGATTCTTCCCTTCTGCCGTCAGACTTTTGAATGGGCCTACTCCGTAGTGAGTTGATCTTTCTCTACACCCTAACTATAACTGGAATAGTACATTCTGCACTCTCCTTTCCTTCTCTATGAATGGTATGTCTGTCCATACAATCCACAAGAAACAATATTTTCCACTGTATACTAACAACATGACAATAATCAAATCAAATCATCCTCAGCACCAATGTCCCAGCGGTGGATAATTGGTGGGTACCACTCATGTTGTTAGCCACTTCTAAGATTTGAAGTTAGGTGTAAAGATTCGCATTCTAATCAGTAATCTGTAAACTGTCTGTGCTGTTATATGTGCTGTCTAAAACATGAACACCTCATTCACCTGACGAAAAGGATAACCTCGAAAGCTTGTGAGTTTACTATCAAATAAATCAGTTAGACTCAAACCTGGTGTTGTCAGACTTCTTACTGTCTTTACCCCAGTCCAACGCCGGCCTCTCTACATCATGGATAATTGGTGGGATAGCGGTGGATAATTGAACAAGAACAAAGAACAAAGAACAAAGAACAAAACAGCACGGGAAACAGGCCCTTCGGCCCAACGAGCCCGCGCCGCCACCTCGATGTTCCCACTTCTACCCACGATCCCTGTCCATGTTTATAGATCTATGGATTAAAAACCAAATTTGAGACAATTTAGGGAGAATTTGTTTTGCCAATTAGCCTAAGAGCACATCTTGGGATGTGGGAGGAAACCGGAGCACCCGGAGAAAACCCACGCAAGCACGGGGAGAATGCGCAAACTCCCACAGACACAGGCCCAAATCCATGTATCTGCACAGCACAGCGATAGTCATTGAGCTGTCATGTTGCCCATCAAATGGTCCAGGTCAAGCGTACACTAACGACATGAAGCACTAGGATACTCTCAAAAAAAATCCAAGAGCAGCCCTCTCACGACCCATTGCGTGTATGCCCCTCGTTAGACAACAAGGTGGACCAAAGCACCTGTAGGATAAAAACAAAGTACATCAATATCATCATCTATTTACACACTTCCCAGGGACTCCCGAGGCTTATGACCCCTATTTTAAATCAGTTTTCTATACCCCTCCATTCCCATTCTGTTCATGTGCCCATCTAAGTATTTATCCACAGCGGTGGATTATATTGGTGGGGCAGCGGTGGATTATATTGGTTGGGCAGCGGTGGATTATATTGGTGGGGCAGCGGTGGATTATATTGGTGGGGCAGCGGTGGATTGTATTGGTGGGGCAGCGGTGATAGTATATGAATGAAGCCGTGGCATGAACAAAAAAATGGTCAACTATTTGGTATGAAATAAAGCTGACCAAACTGTTCTAAAATGCCAGACTCTTGTAAGACTGACTCTGAATAACCTAAGACATGACTAACACCAGAGAAGGTCAAATGCATGACCTCAGTCTATCTTGATAAGGTTGACTCCATATATCCTGAGATAAAATACATAAGGTCGAGAGTGAAGGAGTCATAGAACTTTTTATTACACCAGAAAATAAGACATGGTCAGAGATCACACAACCTTTTTGTCCCTTCAAAGGGCAAGATAATGATATTACTGATGAGACAAAGAGGTCTTAGAGATCACCAGTTCATAACACAATTAATGATGCTTGTATTGCTGATTGAATTCCTGAAGTCATGTAAGCTGATAACAAAAAGGTATAACTATTGAATTGATTCTTGTATTGGGCACGGTCTTGACATAGAATCAGCAGTTTGTATGGACTGCTCTCTGTTCCTAAGACTCTGCCATAAACTGTATGTAGTTTTGTGATAATAAAAGCTATTTGTTTTAGCAAAGCAAACTTTGTTAGTTTTACTATCACAGTTCCGAAAACAAGAAATTCTCCAGTACAACAGCTTGACTCTGGTCATTGTGTTGAACTGAGGAATAAACCAGTAAATAGGCCTGTTTCCTGTGCTGTTTTGTTCTTTGTTCTTAAATAGCTGTAAAATATTTTGATAAACAGAAACTAGTACACTGTGTGTACAATACATTCTATCTGCAGATAAATCTAGCTTCCAACACAGACAATGCAATACTGCAAGCACAACTGACAATAATTAATTCATTATGTATATTCATCTGAATTTCAATGATAAAATTCCAAATAAATATGGGAAGCTTGGTCAGAGCGAGATCCAACCTTTAGTTGGTGTAGTAGCTCGGCGAGTTGTGGCTAATGTTGTCTTGGCAGCTGTAACTGTTAAAAAACAAGAAACAAGATTTGGTGTCAAGGAGCAGTAAGCCCAAAACACTACATTAGTGTTACACTCCCTCCCTCCTCCTCTGATCAGAAAAAAAGACCACTAACGACAGAAGGCAAAAGTGAACATAGTACGTAGAACACTTCAGCATAAACAGGCCCTTCGGCCCACAAGTTGCACTGATCATATCCCTACCTACTAGGCCTGTCTATAATGTTCAATCCCATTAAATCCCATGTACATAGAACATAGAACATTACAGCACAGAACAGGCCCTTCAGCCTTCGATGTTGCGCTGACCAATATAAAAAGCAATGCCCCTCCAAACTAAACCATTCCCTTCTCTTCCATATACTTATCAACTAAGCTCTTAAACGCCACCAAACTTGGCACATCTACAACTGCTGCAGGCAGGGCATTCCACTCCCGAACCACCCTTTGGGTAAAGAATCTGATATCCGTCCTATAACTATCACTAACTACGTACTCATCCAGAAGTCTCTTAAAAGACCCCAACGAGTTCAACTCCACTACCACCGATGGAAGCCGATTCTACTCACTCACCACCCTCGGAGTGGAAAACTTACTCCTCTGTACCTACTCCCCAGCACCTTAAACATGTGTCCTCTCAGTGACCATTTCAGTCCTGGGCAATAGCCTCTGAGAATCCACTCAATCTATTCCTCTCAACATCTTATAAACTTCTATCAGGTCACCTCTCAACCTTCGTCTCTCCAGGGAGAAAAGACTTAGTTCCCTCAACCTATCTTCATACGGCATGCCCCCCAATCCAGGCAACATCTTTGTAAATCTCCTCTGCACCCTCTCAACAGCTTCCCCATCGTTCCTGTAGTGAGGTGACCAGAACTGCACACAGTACTCCAAGTGGGATCTGACAAGGGTCTTATAAATCTGCATCATTATCTCCCAACTCCTAAACTCAATCCCTCGATTAATAAAGATTAGCACACTATACGCCTTCTGAACCACAACCTCCACCTGTGAGGCCAATTTAAGAGTCCTATGGATCCGGACTCCAAGGTCTGTCTGATCCTCTACACAGCTAAGAGTCTTATCCTTGATATGATACTCTTTCATCCCAAGGTAAGTTTCACAAATTTTCTTAAATAATTTAATTGATGTGAGAAATGTTCGTTAGTGGGGTTAAATGATACACGTCTGAGATGAGGGAGAGCCATGACCTTTTCAACATCTTGGGCGACTACATAGAACATTACAGCGCAGTACAGGCCCTTCGGCCCTCGATGTTGCGCTGGCCAGTGGACCCTCTAACCTAAACTATTCCAATATCATCCATATGCCTATCCACCGAACATTTGAATGCCCCCAAAGTAGGCGAGTCCACAACTGCTGCAGGCAGGGCATTCCACGCCCTCACCACCCTCTGTGTAAAGAAGCTGTCTCTGACATCCGTCCTATAACTACCACCTCTTAATCTAAAGTTATGTCCCCGCGTGTTGGTCATCACCATCCAAGGAAAAAGGCTCTCACTATCCACCCTATCCAGTCCTTTGATCATCTTATACGCCTCAGTTAGGTCACCGCATAACCTTCTTCTCTCTAATGAAAATAACCTCAGGTCCCTCAGCCTTTCCTCATAAGGCCTTCCCACCATACCAGGCAACATCCTGGTAAACCTCCTCTGCACCCTTTCCAATGCTTCCACATCTTTCTTATAATGCGGCGACCAGAACTGTACGCAATACTCCAAGTGCGGCCGCACCAGAGTTTTGTACAGTTGTAACATAACCTCACGGCTCCTAAATTCAATCCCTCTACCAATAAAAGCTAACACACCGTACGCCTTCTTAACAACTTTATCAACCTGGGTGCCAACTTTCAAAGAGCTATGTACTTGTACCCCAAGATCCCTCTGCTCGACAACACTATTAAGGATCCTTCCATTAACCCTATATTTCATATGCCTGTTATTCCTACCAAAGTGAATCCCCTCACACTTATCCGTATTGAATTCCATTTGCCACCTCACGGCCCAGATCTGCAACCTATCTATGTCCCTCTGCAAACTGTAACATGCATCCTCGTTGTCTACAACTCCCCCCACTTTGGTATCGTCAGCAAATTTACTAATCCAACCCTCTGGACCCTCATCTAGGTCATTTATAAAAATGACAAACAGCAGTGGCCCCAAAACAGATCCCTGAGGTACACCACTTGTAACTGCACTCCAGGTTGAATATTTCCCATCAACCACCACCCTCTGTCTTCTATCAGCTAGCCAATTCCTAATCCAAACTGCTAAATCACCTTCAGTCCCATGCATCTGCACTTCCTACATCTGCAGGAAGTGCAGCCAATTGCAGTTTCTTACAGACCACATGCATAAGTTGGAGCAGCAGTTAGATGCACTGAGGAGTATGAAGATGGTGGAAGTGTCATCGCAAGGAGAGACAAAGAGCAGTAGAGCAATAGTTATAAGGGACTGTTTAATTAGGATGCAGATAGGGGGGTTCTGTAAATGTGAAATGTTGCCTCCCTGATGCTAGGGTCCAGGATGTGTCTGAATAGACAGAAATCATTCTGAAAGGAGAGGGTGAACAGCCAGAAATTGTGGCACATATTGGTATTAATGACATAGATAGGAAGAGTGATGAAGTCCTGCAGCAGCAGTTTAGGGAGTTAGATTGAAAGTTAAAAAGCAGGATCTCTACGGTTATAATCTCAGGATTACTTCCTGTGCCCTGTGCTAATGAGGCTATGATGTAGAGATGCCGGCAATGGACTGGGGTAAACTCAGTAAGAGTCTGGCAACACCAATTTTAAATCCAACTGATTTATTTGATAGTAAATCTGCAAGCTTTCGACTTTCGTCTTCGTCAGGCAAATGAACCCTGCATTTGCCTGACGAAGACAAAAGTCGAAAGCTTGCAGATTTACTATCAAATAAATTGGGTGGATTTAAAATTGGTGTTGCCGGATTCTTACTAATGAGGCTAGGAATAGGAAGATAGTGCAGCTCAACACTGGCTAAACAGCTGGTGTAGAAGGGAGGGTTTCAGATATCTGGACCATTGGGATCTCTTCTGGGAAAGGCAGAACGTGTACAAGAAGGGTTGCATCTAAGCTTGAAGGACATAAATATTCTGGCATTGTCACACAGGAAGGTTTAAATTAGTTTAAACTAAAGGTGAGTTAAGGAAGGGGAACCAGAGAGTAGAGCCAGTAAGACTCAGAGCAGGCAGCGTAGGGTTGCTAATCAAAGACAGCCTGATGGACACCTTGTTTCAATGCAAGAAGTGAAATAGGTAAAGCAGATTAATTTAGAGCTTGGAACAAATGATGTTAGAACATAGAACATAGAACAATACAGCACAGAACAGGCCCTTCGGCCTTCGATGTTGTGCCGACCAAAATAAAAAGCAATGCCCCTCCTAACTAAACCATTCCCTTCTCATCCATATACTTATCAACTAACCTCTTAAACGCCACCAAACTTGGCGCATCTACAACAGCTGCAGGCAGGGCATTCCACTCCCTAATCGCTCTTTGAGTAAAGAACCTACCTCTCATATCCGTCCTATAACTCATACCCCTTAATTTAAAGCTGTGTCCCCTCGTGCTAGCTTTCTCCATCCTAGGAAAAAGGCTATCAACTGTCCACCCTATCTAAACATCTAATCATCTTATATGCTTCAATAAGATCCCCTCTTAGCCGCCTCCTTTCTAACGAAAACAACCTCAAATCCTTCATCCTCTCTTCATAGGACCTGCCCTCCATACCAGGCAACATCCTGGTAAACCTCCTCTGTACCCTCTCCAATGCCTCCACATCTTTCTTATAATGTGGGGACCAGAACTGCACACAATACTCCAAGTGCGGCCGCACTAGAGTTTTGTACAGTTGCAACATGATGCTGCGGCTCCTAATTTCAATCCCCCTACCAATAAAAGCTAAGACTCCATATGCCTTCTTAACAACTTTATCCACTTGACTGCCTACTTTCAGGGATCTATTGACACATACACCAAGATCCTTCTGTTCCTCAACACTATTAGAGCCCTACCATTAGCCCTATACTCTACACATTTATTGTTCCTGCCAAAGTGCATTACCTCACACTTTTCCACATTAAACTCCATTTGCCACCTCTCGGCCCAGCTCTGCAACTTGTCCAAGTCACTCTGTAACCTAAAACACCCCTCTCCACTATCTACCACACCACCAACTTTAGTATCATCTGCAAATTTACTGATCCATCCCTCAATACCCTCATCCAGATCATTTATAAACATTACAAACAGCAGGGGCCCCAAAACAGACCCCTGAGGCACACCACTCGTCACCGAACTCCACGATGAAAATCTCCCATCAACCACCACCCTCTGTCTTCTATCTGCCAGCCAATTTCTAATCCAATTTGCTAAATCACCCTCTATTCCACACATCTGCCTTTTCTGTAGAAGTCTTCCATGGGCCACCTTATCAAAAGCCTTACTAAAGTCCATATATACTACATCAACCGCCTTACCCCCAGCCACCTCTCTGGTCACTTTCTCAAAAAACTCAATGAGGTTAGTAAGGCATGACCTACCCTTCACGAACCCATGCTGACTATCCCCAATCAATTCATTTCTCTCTAAATAACTATAAATCCTATCCCTATAATTCTCTCCAATACCTTGCCCACCACAGAAGTAAGACTCACTGGCCTATAATTCCCAGGAAGGTCTCTCTTCCCCTTCTTAAACAATGGAACCACATTCGCCATCCTCCAGTCCTCCGGAACCACACCCGTAACCAACGAGGACCTGAAGATCAGAGCCAGAGGCTCTGCAATCTCCTCTCTTGCCTCCCAGAGAATCCTAGGGTACATCCCGTCCGGCCCAGGGGACTTATCCAACTTCAAACCCTCGAGAATTTCTAACACATCCTCCCTATCTACTACCATACTCCCCAATTTGCAACCCTGTACCTCAGTGCTCTCCACAGCTACATTTCCAGCACGCTGCGTGAATACCGAAGAGAAATATTTATTCAGTGCCTCACCAATCTCTTCAGGCTCCACGCACAACTTCCCACTGCTATCTATGACTGGCCCTAATCTTGCCCTAACCAATCTTCTATTCTTAACATATCGAAAGAAAGCTTTAGGATTCTCCTTAATCCTATCAGCCAACATCTTCTCGTGTCCCCTCTTAGCTCTCCTCAATTCACTTTTTACCTCCTTCCTAGCTACTCTATAGCTATCCATTGCACTACCTGAGCCTTCAAGCCTCATCCTGACATAAGCCTCCTTTTTCTTCTTAACCAGCAAATCAACTCTTTTCGTACACCAAGGCCCTCTTACTCGTCCATTTCCTCCCTGCCTGACAGGGACATACTTATCAAGGACTCTCAGCAGCTGCTCCTTGAATAAGCACCACATTCCAGATGTTTCCAGTCCCTGTAGTTCCCTAGTCCAATCTACGCACCCTAATTCTCTCCTGATGGCCTCATAATTACCCTTCCCCCAGCTATAACTACAGCCCCCAGCTTCATGCCTATCCCTGTCCATCACTAAGGTGAACGTAACCAAATTGTGGTCACTATCACCAAAATGTTCACTAACTTCCAAGCCTAACACCTGGTCTGGCTCATTGCCCAGCACCAAATCCAATGTAGCCTCACCTCTAGTTGCCCTATCTACATACTGAGTCAAAAAACCTTCCTGCACACTCTGTACGAAAACTGACCCCTCTAACGAGCTAGAGCTATAGCTATTCCAATCAATATTAGCAAAGTTAAAGTCCCCATCACAATTACCCTACTACTTTCACTCCTAATCAGAATTGACTTCGCAATCCTTTCCTCAACCTCTCTAGAACTATTAGGAGGTCTGTAAAAGACTCCCAACAGGGTGACCGCTCCTCTCCTGTTTCTAATCTCAGCCCATACTACCTCAACAGACAAGTCCTCATCAAACTTCTTTTCGATCACCGTGATACAGTCTTTGACCAGTAACGCCACTCCTCCCCCCCTTCTACCCCCTTCTCTACTCCGACTAAAGCATTTGTACCCCCGAACCTGCAACATCCATTCCTGTCCCTGCTCTACCCAAGTCTCTGAAATGGCCACAACATCGAAGTTCCAGGTACTGGTCCAAGCTGCAAGTTCCTCCCCCTTATTGCGAATACTCCTTGCTTTAAAGTATACGCATCTCAAACCATGCCCCACCCCACCCGTACGCCGCTGTGTTTTACAACTCTCCTCTATAACCCCCTTACTCTCATCCCTCTCAGCACCCCAACTACTTAGGATCCCACCTAACAGCACCTGTTGTTGCTATTACAGAGACTTGGTAGGGAAGGACAGGATTGATAGCTTAATACTCCAGGATACAGATGTTTCAGGTGGGATAGAGGAGGATGTAAAAGGGATGGGGGAGTTCCACTATTGGTCAAGGAGAATATCACAGCCGTACTGCGGGAGGACATCTCGGAGGGCTCATCCAGCGAGGCAATATGGGTAGAGCTCAGGAATAGGAAGGGTGGAGTTACTATGTTGGGGATTTACTATAGGCCACCCAACAGCTAGCAGAAAACACAGGGACAGATATGTAGGCAGTTTTGGCAAGGCGTAAAAGTAACAGGATTGTTGAGATGGGAGATCTTATCTTCCCCAAGATTGACTGGGACTCACTTAGTGCTAGGGACGTGGATGGGGCAGAGTTTGTCAGGAGCATCTAGGAGGGTTTTTGAAACAGTATGCAGGTAGTCCAACTCAGGAAGGGGCCATACAGGATCTGGTATTGGGGAATGAGCCTGGCCAGGTAATCGATGTTTCAGTAGGGGAGCAGTTCAGGAACACAATTCAGTAACCTTTAAGGTATTACCTTATTACGTAAGGTAATAAGTAAGATTACCTTACTTATCTTAAGGTAAAGATAAGTGTAGTCCTCAAATTAAGGTGCTAAATTGGGGGAAGGCTAATAACAACAATATTAGGCAGGAACTGAAGAATGTAGATTGGGGCAGATGTTTGAGGATAAATCAACATCTGGCACATGGGAGGCTTTCAAGTGTAAGTTGATAGGGATTCAGAATCGGTACATTCCTGTAAGGATGAAGGATAAGTATGGCAAGTTTTGGGAACCTTGGATAACAAGAGATATTGTGAGCCTGGTCAAAGAGTAAAAGGAAGCATTTGTCAAGGATAGGAGGCTAGGAACACATGAAACAAGTATAGAATAGAAGAAAGTAGAAAGAAACTGAAGCAAGGAATAAGGAGCACTAAAAAAAAATCATTGGCTACAGGATTAAGGAAAACCCTAAGGCTTTTTATACATATATAAACAGCAAAAGGGTAGCCAGAGAGAGGGTTAGAACGTAGAGCATAGAACACTACAGCACAAACAGGCCCTTCAGCCCACAAGTTGTGCCGATCATACCCATACCTACCAGGCCATAGAACTATCTGTAACTCCCAATCCCATTTAATCCCATGTACTCATTCAGAAGTCTTTAAAAGACCCCAGCGAGATCGCCTTGACCACCACTGACAGCAATCAATTCCATTCACTCACCACCCTGAGTGAAAAACTTACCCACTAACATCTCCTCTGTACTTGCCCTCCCAGCACCTTAAACCTGTGTCCTCTCATAGCGACCATTTCAGCCCTGGGAAATAGCCTCTGAGAATCCACCCTATCTATTCCTCTTAACATTTTATAAACCTCTATCAGGTCGCCTCTCAACCTTTGTCTCTCCAGAGAGAAGAGTCCCAGCTCCCTCAACCTAAGGCATGCCCCCCAATCCAGGCAGCATCCTTGTAAATCTCCTCTGCACCCTCTCAATAGCTTCCACATCCTTCCTATAGTGAGGGCGACCAGAACTGCACACAGTACTCCAAGTGGGGTCTGACAAGAGTCTTATAAAGCTGCATCATTACCTCCCGACTCCTAAACTCAATCCCTCGATTAATGAAGGCCAGTACACTATACGCCTTCTTGGCCACATGCTCGAGGCTGATTTAAGAGTCCTATGGACCCGGACCCCAAGATCCTTCTGCTCCTCAACACTGCTAAGACTCCTACCCTTGATATTATACTCCTTCATCCCATTGTTCCTGCCAAAATGGACCACTTCACATTTAACCACATTGAAGTCCATCTGCCACTTCTCCACCCAGTCTTGCATCCTATCTATATCTTGCGGCAACTTCTGACATCCCTCCAGATTATCCACAACACCACCAACCTTCGCATCATCGGCAAACTTACTAACCCATCCCTCCACTTCCTCATTCAGGTCATTTATGAAAATGACAAACAGCAAGGGTCCAAGAAAGATCCCTGGGGCACTCCACTGGTGACCGACCTCCATGCAGAATAAGACCCATCCGCAACCACACTCTACCTTCTACAGGCAAACCACATCTTGGGTTGTCCCACTTCATAATGATATTATTAAATTAGAAAAAGTACAGAAAAGATTTACTAGGATGCTACTGGGACTTGATGTTTTGAGTTATAAGGAGGCTGAATAGACTGGGACTTTTTCTCTGGAACATAGGAGGCTGAAGAGTGATCTTAGAACATAGAACATAGAACAATACAGCACAGAACAGGCCCTTCGGCCTTCGATGTTGTGCCGACCAAAATAAAAAGCAATGCCCCCCCCTAACTAAATCATTCCCTTCTCTTCCATATACTTATCAACTAACCTCTTAAACGCCACCAAACTTGGCGCATCTACAACAGCTGGAGGCAGGGCATTCCACTCCCTAATCACTCTGAGTAAAGAACCTACCTCTGATATCCGTCCTATAACTCATACCCCTTAATTTAAAGCTGTGTCCCCTCGTGCTAGCCCCTCTTTTATAGATTTCTTGTAGAAATCTATAAAAGAACGAGGGACGTAGAGAAGGTAGATCGTCAATATCTTTTCCCAAAGATAGGGGAGTCTAAAACTAGAGGGCATAGGTTTAAGGTGAGAGGAGAGAGATACAAATATGCCCAGAGGGACATTTTTTCACAGAGGGTGGTGAGTGTCTGGAAAAAGCTGCCAGAGGAGTAGTGAAGGCAGATACAATTTTGTCTTTTAAAAAGCATTTAAATAGCTACATGATAGGGCATGTGTGGGATGTCAGGGAGAGCAGTCCTTTTCAGGGCAGTTTGTCCATCCTTTGTACCCAGCTGGCACTCAGCTCTCACCTGTGCCTCCCTGTAGCTGTTTGCATCTGACAGCGAACACACTCCGGGCAACGGCCTCGACAAGCCGGCTAAACCAGGTGAGGGTAGCCAACGGGTCTCAATCCTCGGTGAGATAGGGAGATGTCTATCCCAGCATGTGAAGACAGAGTCCACTGGATTGAGCGGACAAGACCAATGGAAGGTCCAACGGTCAAGAAGGTGGTCTCTGCAAGCACCATGGAACGCGAAGAGCAGGACAAGACCCAGATGATGTCCTGGTCATCCACTGCGCTTAGTCCCACCTCCAGCCATCTTGTCTCTTGTCTTGCCACTGGGTCTAGATGGGAATTGGGAAGAGAGAGTGAGGCTGACGCTGCGCAACTCTCCCTCACTTTAATTCAAATCAAGTTCTAGTCCACACACCATCATCATCATCAGTGTCCGGTTCAACCCTTGAAGTCCTGTGGCGATGGGCGAGTGATGAAACAGCAGGTATGGATACACTGGGAGCTGTAGTCACAGACCTGCATGCAGGCAACTCATGTCTAATGTAATTTTCCGCTGACCGAAGCAGCAGTGAAACTCAGTGTCTACCTGCACGATCGGTTTGACGAGAATGATGAGGAGATACAAGCTCTACTTGTTGAAAAGCAGCGTTTTCATCGGGCCTGTCAGAACAGCCCATCTTTAGCTGCCAAGGAAAATGCTTTTACCAGTGTTCGCAGGACAGTCCAGAATAAATTGCATACAAAGGAGGATGTCTGACTGAGGGCCAAGACAGATGAAATATTGGGATACACTGACAGAAACAACTTGAAACGGTTCTATGAAGCCCTCAACACTCTCTACGGACTTCAATCTCTCAGGAATTCTCCCTTCTGAGTACAGATGGTACAACTCTCATTACAGAGAAGGTTCAGATCCTGCAGAGATGGGCTGAACACTGAAGCCGTCCTCAACCCACTGTCATCATTTAATGATGAGGCAATAGACAGGATTCGCCAAGTTGATATCAACAGCACCATGAATGATCCACCGGTATAGCTGAAGTCACGAAAGCTGTCAGCCAGCTATCCAGTGGCAAAGCCCCAGGGGCAGATGATATACCTCCAGAGACCTATAAAGCTGTTAGTCCTGCACTTATCGAGAAGCTCACCGAGTTGTTCCAGTCCTTTGGAAGCAACGATCTATTCCTCAGGAACTGAAAGATACTTCCATTGTGCACCTCTACAAGAAGAAGGGCAGGTGGCAAGAATGCAACAACCACCGAGGAATCTCGCTGCTCTCCATCACAGGAAAAACCCTTAACAAGATCCTGCGAAATCGTCTGGTCACTCATCTGGAGCTGGGCTGGAGTCATGATGTGGCTTCTGCAAAGGTTGTGGGACTACTGGCATGATTTTTGCTGCGTGCCAACTTCAGGAGAAGAGTCAGGAGCAGAATCGTGAGCTCTACACAACCTTCGTTGGCCTCGCAAAAGCCTTTGACACTGTAAGCTGACAAGTCCTATGGAGGATCATGTCAAAGTTCGGCTGCCCTCCCAAATTCATTCCGATAGTATGCCACTTCCATGATGGCCAGAGTACTGGACAGTGGAGAATCCTCTGAGGCATTCCCAGTCACCAATGGTGTCAAACAGCTGTGTGCTCACACCTACATTGTTCAGCATGATGTTTACTGCCATACTGAATGATGTCTTCCAGGACAGTGTTGCTGGAATCAGCCTCAAGTACAGAGTGGATGGGCAGCTCTTCAACCTGAGGAGACTTCAAGCTACTACCAAGTGAAACAGAGTGTTCTGAGAGATGTTCTCTTTGCCGATGACTGTGCCCTGTATGCTGGCTCAGAGCCAGAGATGCAAGTCAGTATGGACAAATTTTCCACGGCTTGTGACAACTTTCGACTCACCATCATCATTAAAAAGACTGAAGTCATGCAGCAGCCTGCTCCTCATGCATCGTACACAGAACTCATAATCACAATCAAAGGGCAGAAACTACAGGCAGTGGAGAGTTCACTTATCTTGGCAGCACCTTCTCCCAAGCAGTGACTATTGATACAGAAGTTAACTGCAGAATAGCAAAGGCAAATTCTGCTTTCGGAAGACTGTGCTCCACCGTATGGGAACATCGGGGAATCAGCCCAGCAATAAAACTGTTGGCCAGCAGTGTCATAGTATTCACTATCTTCCTGTGAAACGTGGACTGTGTATCGAAGGCATGCAAAACAGCTCAATCATTTCCACATTTAGAAGACCCTTGTCAGACCACACTTGGAGTACTGTGCGCAGTTCTGGTCGCCTCACTATAGGAAAGATGTGGAAGCTACTGAAAGGGTGCAGAGGAGATTTACAAGGATGTTGCCTGGATTGGGAGGCATGCCTTATGAAGATGGGTTGAGGGAGCTGGGACTGTTCTCCCTGGAGAGACGAAGGTTGAGAGGTGACCTGATAGAGGTTTGTAAAATATTGAGAGGAATAGATAGGGTGGATTCTTGGAGGCTATTTCCCAGGGCTGAAATGGTCGCTACGAGAGGACACAAGTTTAAGGTGCTGGGGGGCAAGTACAGAGGAGATGTTAGAGGTACGTTTTTCACTTAGAGGGTGGTGAGTGAATGGAATCGGTTGCCGTCAGTGGTGATAGAGGCGAACTTGCTGGGGTCTTTTAAAAGGCTTCTGGATGAGTACATGGGATTTAATGGGATAGGGAGTTACAGATAGGTCTATGGCCTGGTAAGTATAGATATGATTGGCACAACTTGTGGGCCGAAGGGCCTGCTTGTGCTGTAGTGTTCTATGTTCTATGACTTGTTTTTGCAGAATATTATGCATCCGTTGGCAAGACAAAGTACTAGATGCTGAAGTTCTCTATAGAGCAAGTCTACCATCAGTCCACACACTGCTGATGAGAGCTCAGATCCAGTGGGCAGGTCATCCGTATGTCAGATGAGCACATACCCAAGCAGCTCCTTTTTGGGGAACTCTCTGCTGGAAAACGCTCGCATGGAAGGCAGAAGAAATATCTCAAAGACACACTCAAGGCCTCCCTGAAGTTGCTTGAGATTGACACGACCACTGGGGAAACACTGGCACAAAACCGCCCTACCTGGCGCTGCCTCATCCACAAAGATTGTCAAGTTCACGAAGCAAGGTATATTGCTGAAGCACAACTTAAGGGCGAGCTGCGCAAATCGAGAGCCACCAGCGCAACAACTACAGTGTCTACACAAGTCTGTCCAATATGTACCAGAACATTCTGTGCCCGAACCGGCCTAATCAGTCATCTTCAGACACACCGCAAACCAGCCTCAAAATGACTAATGGTGTCCAGATCCTCATCGACGATGATGGACAATCAACAGATAGGTACATGTATAAAATGGGTACAGAGGGATATGCGCCAAATGCAGGCAATTGGGATTAGCTTAGTGGTTTAAAAAAAAAGGGCTGCATGGACAAAGAGTCTGTTTGCATGCTGTAAACCTCCATGATTCTATGACTCAAGGACAGGGAGGAAATCTATGCATGGAGCCAGAGGAAATGATGAAATATTAAATGAGTACATTGCGTAATTATTCACCAAAGACAAGGACATACTGGATGATGAATCTGGGAAAGTGTGTGTACATAGTTTGAGTCATGTTGAGATCAAAAAGATGGAGGAATTGGGATCCTTGAGAAACATTAAGATGGACAAATCTCCAGGACCTGATGGGATATACCCCAGAATACTGAGACAGGCAAGGGAGGAAATTGCTGGGGTCTTGAGAGAAATCTTTGGATACTCACTGGCTACAGGGGAGGTCATGATGTAGAGATGCCAGTGTTGGACTGGGGCAAACTCAGTAAGAGTCTGGCAACATCAATTTTAAATCCAGCCGATTTATTTGATAGTAAATCTGCAAGCTTTCGACTTTTGTCTTCGTCAGGCAAATGCAATGTTCTGGTCTTCAGCAGACCAGATTTACTATCAAATAAATCGGTTGGATTTAAAATTGGTGTTGCCAGACTCTTAGGTCCCAGCGGATTAGAGAATAGCCAATGTTGTTCCTTTGTTCAAGAAGGGTAGCAAGAATAATCCAGGTAATTACAGGCTGGTGAGCCTTACGTCATTGGTAGGGCAATTATTGGAGAGAATTCTTCGAGACAGGATTTATTCCCACTTAGAAATAAGTGGGTGTATCAGCGAGAGACAACATGGTGTAGTGAAGGGGCAGTGTGTCTCACTAACTTGATTCAGGTTTTTGAAGAAGTGACGAAGATGGTTATGAGAGTAGGGCAATAGATGTTGTCTACATGGACTTCAGTAAGGCTTTTGACAAGGTTCCTCATGGTGTGAAAGTGAAGTCGCATGGGATCAGAAGTGAGCTGGCAAGGTGGATATGGAACTGGTTCTGTCACAGAAGACAGAGGGTAATACTGCATGGATGTGTTTCTGAATAGAGGGCTGTGACAAGTGGTGTTCCTCGGTGCTTCGAGTGCACTAATATTTGTAATTCATATTAATGATTTGGATGAGGATTTAGTAGGCAGATAACATCTGTAACATTGCAACACTGTTGACTTTATAAGAATCTGAAATCCCTATCTGCTTCACGAAGATGACCATCATCATTGGCAGGAATAACAAATGTGTAGAGTATAGGGCTAATGGTAGGATTCTTAATTGTGTTGATGAACAGAGGGATCTTGGTGTATTTGTGCATAGATCCCTGAAAGTAGGCAATCAAGTCGATAAGGTTGTTAAGAAGGCATATGGAGTCTTAGCTTTTATTGGTAGGGGGATTGAATTTCGGAGCCGCTACGTCATGTTGCAACTGTACAAAACTCTAGTGCGGCCGCACTTGGAGTATTGTGTGCAGTTCTGGTCCCCGCATTATAAGAAAGATGTGGAGGCATTGGAGAGGTACAGAGGAGGTTTACCAGGATGTTGCCTGGTATGGAGGGCAGGTCTTATGAAGAGAGGCTGAGGGATTTGAGGTTATTTTCGTTAGAAAAAAGGTGGCTAAGAGGAGACCTTATTGAAACATATAAGATGATTAGAGCTTTAGATAGAGTGGACAGTGATAGTCTTTTTCCTAGGATGGAGAAAGCTAGCACGAGGGGACATAGCTTTAAATTAAGGGGTGGCGGTTTTAGGACGGATGTCAGAGGTAGGTTCTTTACCCAGAGGGTGGTAAGGGTATGGAATGCCCTGCCTACGTCAGTTGTAGATGCGCCAAGTTTGGGGGTGTTTAAGAGGTTAGTAGATAAGTTTATGGACGAAAAGGGAATGGTTTAGGTTAGAGGGTCATTGCTTTGTCTTAATTGGTCGGCGCAACATCGAAGGCCGAAGGGCCTGTTCTGCGCTGTAATGTTCTATGTTCTATGTTCTATCCCACTACCAAAGAAAAGTCAAGCAGCGTGCCTTAATGACTCGGCTGGTGGCTCTGACATCCATCATTTTGAAGTACTTTAAAAAGGTTAGGCATGGCACAAGTCAATTCCAGCCTGCCAGGCTACTTGGATCCACTACAGTTTGCCTACTGCTGCAACAGATCCAAAGCAGACGCATTTTCCTGGCCCTGCACTCAAGCCGAGAAACCTAGATAACAAGGACACCTATGTGTCAGATTCCTATTTATTCACTACAGGTCAGCGTTCAACATTATTATTCTCACAAACCCATCTCAAAACTCTGTGGCCTGGGCCTTGGCACCTCTCTTTGTGACTGGATCCTGAACTTCCTAACTCACAGACTGAATCAGTGAAGAGAGGCAACAACAACTCCTCCATGATTATCCTCAACACCAGTGCCCCACGAGGCTGTGTTCTCAGCCCTTACGATATTCCTATACACCAAATTCCCCTTCAATTCGATTTTCAAGTTTAGTGATGACACCATTATAATGGGTCAGATCTCAAACAATAACAAGACAGAATTCAGGAATGAGATAGAGAATCTGGTGAACAGGTTCAGCAACAATAATCACACAAGAAACAATACTTTTCACTGCATGTTAATACATGTGACAATAATAAATCAAGATTGGTGGACAGTGAAGGTCACCTATTTTTGCAACAAAATCTTGATCAATTGGGCCAGTGGGCTGATGAATGTCACATGGAGTTTAATTTAAATAAATGCGAAGTGATGCATTTTGATCGACTGAACCAAGGCAGGACTTACTCAATTAATAGTGGAGCATTAAGGACAAAGAAATAGAACAAAGAGATCTTGGGGTACATGCTCATAGCTCCTTGAAAGTGGAGTCACTGGTAGACAGAGTAGTGAAGAAAGCATTTGGCATGCTTGGTTTCATTGGTCAGAAAATTGAATACTGTGTACAGTTCTGGTCACCCTATTATAGAAAGGATATTATTAAACTAGAAAGAATGCAGAAAATATTTACTAGGATGCTGCTGGGACTTGATGGTTTGAATTATAAGGAGAGGCTAGATAGATTGGAACGTTTTTCTCTGGGGCGTAGGAGGCTTAGGGGTGATCTCATATAAATGTATAAAATAATGAGGGCCATAAATTAGCCAAATAGTTAATATCTTTTCCCAAAGGTAGTAGAACATAGAACATAGAAAAACTACAGCACAAACAGACCCTTTGGTCCACAAGTTGAGCCGATCATATCTCTACCTACTAGGCTTACCTATAGCCATCAATCATATTAAATCCCATGTACTCATCCAGAAGTCTCTTAAAAGAGCCTATCGAATTTGCCTCCACCACCACTGCTGGCAGCTGATTCCACGCACCCACCACCTCTGAGTGACACATGACAACACAGAATAGCTGAGCAGAAACTGATAGCCAAGTTCCGCACATAGAAAGACAGCTTCAACTGAGATCTTGGGTTCATGTCACACTATCTGCAACTCCCATGACTTGCTTGGGCTTGCAATATCTCACTAACTGTCCTGGCTGGAGACAACACACATCTCTTAACCTATGCTTAACCCTCTCTCCACTCACATTGTCTGTGCCTTTAGGAGTCAATTACGTGTAAGATCTCGCATTTCAACCATTATCTTGTAAATTGAGTTTGTGCCTGAGTATGCCCTGTTTATGAACACAAGTCCTCACACACATGAAGAAGGAGCTTGAAGCTCTGAAAGCTAGCGCTGCCAAATAAACCTGTTGAACATTAACTTGGTGTTGTAAGATTTCTTACAAAACATTGAATACAGGAATTGGGACGTCTTGTTGAAGTTGTACAAGACATTGGTAAGGCCACACTTGGAATACTGTGTGCAGTTCTGGTCACCCTATTATAGAAAGGATATTATTAAACTAGAGAGAGTGCAGAAGACATTTACTAGGATGCTACTGGGACTTGAATGTTTGAGTTATAAGGAGAGGCTAGATAGACTAAGACTTTTTCTCTGGAGTGTAGGAGGCTGAGGGGTGATCTTATAGAGGTCTATAAAATAATGAGGGGCACAGATGAGCTAGATAGTCAATATTTTTTTTCCCAATTGTAGGGGAATCTAAAACTAGAGGGCATAGGTTTAAGGTGAGAGAGGAAAGATACAAAAGTGTCCAGAGGAGCAATGGAACATAGAACATAGAACAATACAGCACAAACAGGCCCTTCGGCCCAGAAGTTGCACCGATCACTTCTACCAATCTACAGACCTATCCATAACCCCCTATCCTATTCGTTTCCCATATACTCATCCAGAAGTCTTTTAAAAGACTCCAGTGAGTTTGCCTCAACAACCTCTGATGGCAGTCGGTTCCATTCACTCACCACCCTCTGAGTGAAAAACCTACCCATGACATCCCCTCTGTATTTGCCTCCCTGCACCTTAAATCTGTGTCCTCTTGTAGTGACCATTTCAGCTCGGGGAAATAGTCTGAGAGTCCACCCTATTTATTCCTCTCAACATTTCATAAACCTCTATCAGGTCTCTCCAGTGAGAAGAGTCCCAGCTCCCTCAACCTATCTTCATAAGGTCTGCCTCCCAATGCAGGCAGCAGCCTTGTAAATCTCCTCTGTACTCTCTCAATAGCCTCTACATTCTTCCTATAGTGAGGTGACCAGAACTGCGCACAATACTCCAAGTGGGGTCTCACAAGAGTCTTATAGAGCTGCATCATTACCTCCTGACTCCTAAACTCTATTCCTCGATTAACAAAAGCCAGTACACCGTACACCTTCTTGACCACTTCCTCCACCTGCGAGGCCAATTTAAGAGTCCTACGGACCTGGACCCCGAGATCCTTCTGCTCTACAACACAGCTAAGACTCCTATCCCTTATATTGTACTCCTTCAGAATTATTAGAATTCAGAATTGGAGAGAATTATTAGGGATAGGATTTATAGTTATTTGGAGAGAAATGATTTGATTGGGGATAGTCAGCATGGTTTTGTGAAGGGTAGGTCATGCCTTACTAACCTCATTGAGTTTTTTGAAAAAGTGACTGAAGAGGTGGATGGGGGCAAGGCGGTTGATGTGGTATATATGGACTTTAGTAAGGCGTTTGATAAGGTGGCCCATGGAAGACTTCTGCAGAAAATGCAGATGTATGGGATAGAGGGTGATTTAGCTAATTGGATTCGGAATTGGCTAGCAGATAGAAGACAGAGGGTGGTGGTTGATGGGAGATATTCATCGTGGAGTTCGGTGACAAGTGGTGTACCTCAGGGGTCTGTTTTTGGGCCCCTGCTGTTTGTAATTTTTATAAATGATTTGGATGAGGGTATTGAAGGATGGATTAGTAAATTTGCAGATGACACTAAAGTCGGTGGAGTGGTAGATAGTGAAGAGGGGTGTTATAGTTTGCAGAGAGACTTGGACAAGTTGCAGAGCTGGGCCGAGAGGTGGCAAATGGAGTTTAATGTGGAAAAGTGTGAGGTAATGCACTATGACAGGAATAATAAATGTGTAGAGTATAGGGCTAATGGTAGGATTCTTAATAGTGTTGATGAACAGAGGGATCTCGGTGTGTATGTGCATAGATCCCTGAAAGTAGGCAGTCAAGTTGAGAAGGTTGTTAAGAAGGCACATGGAGTCTTAGCTTTTATTGGTAGGGGGATTGAATTTTGGAGCCGCAACGTCATGTTGCAACTATACAAAACTCTAGTGCGGCCGCACTTGGAGTATTGTGTGCAGTTCTGGTCCCCACATTATAAGAAAGATGTGTAGGCATTGGAGAGGGTACAGAGGAGGGTTACCAGGATGTTGCCTGGTATGGAGGGCAGGTCTTATGAGGAGAGGCTGAGGGATTGGAGGTTGTTTTCGTTAGAAAGGAGGAGGCTAAGAGGGGACCTGATCGAAACATATAAGATGATTAGAGGTTTAGATAGGGTGGACAGTGATAGCCTTTTTCCTAGGATGGAGAAAGCTAGCAGAGGGGACACAGCTTTAAATTAAGGGGTGATAGTTATAGGACGGATATCAGAGGTAGGTTCTTTACCCAAAGGGTGGTTCGGGAGTGGAATGCCCCGCCTGCAGCAGTTGTAGATGCGCCAAGTTTGGTGGCGTTTAAGAGGTTAGTTGATAAGTATATGGAAGAGAAGGGAATGGTTTAGTTTGGAGGGGCATTGCTTTTTATATTGGTCGGCGCAACATCGAAGGCCGAAGGGCCTGTTCTGTGCTGTAATGTTCTATGTTCTATGTTCTATGTTCATCCCATTATTTTTGCCAAAATGCACCACTACACATTTATCCGCATTGAAGTCCATCTGCCACTTCTCCGCTCAGTCTTGCATCCTGTCTATGTCCCGCTGCAACTTTTGACATCCCTCCAGACCATCCGCAACACCACCGACCTTTGTATCGTCGGCGAACTTGCTAACCCATCCCTCCACTTCCTCATCCAGGTCATTTATGAAAATCTCAAACAGCAGGGGTCCCAGAACAGATCCCTGGGGCACTCCACTGGTTACCGACCTCCATGCAGAACAAGACCCATCCACAACCATTCTCTGTCTTCTGCCGGCAAGCCAGTTCTGGATCTACGAGGCCAAAGCCCCTTTAATCCCAAATAATGACACACAGAGGGTGGTGAGTGTCTGGAACAAGCTGCTAGTGGTAGTAGTAGAGATTGGTACAATTTTATCTTTAAAAAGCATTTAGACAGTTACAGAGAGAAGAAGGGCATAGAGAGGTATGGTTTAGAGGAAGGAACTGAAGACACTGTTGCTAAGTTTGCAGACGATGCAAAGATATGTAGAGGGACAAGTAGTATTGAGGAAGTAGGGAACAGTGCAGAAGGACTTGGACAGGTTAGGAGAGTGGGCGAAGAAGTGGCAGATGGAATACAACGTGGAAAAATGTGTGAGGTTATGCACTTTGGAAGAAGACTATTTTCTAATTGAGAAAATGCTTAAATCATAAACACAAAGAGACTTGGGAGTCATTGCTCAAAATTCTCTTAAGGTTACCATGCAGGTTCAATCAGCAGTTAGGAAGGTAAATGCAATGTTAGTGTTCATATTGAGAAGGTTAGAATACAATAGCAGGGATGTACTTCTGACGTTCTGGTCAGGCCCCATTTGGAATATTGTGAACAGTTTGGCCCCCGTATCTAAGCAAGAATGTGCTGGCCTTGGAAAGGGTCTAGAGGACGTTCACAAGACTGATCCCTGGAATGGAGACTTGTCGAATGAGGAACAGTTGTGGACTCTGGATCTGTACTCGTTGGAGCTTAGAAGGATGAGGGGAGATCTTATTGAAACTTATACGTGAAGCCTGGATTCAGTGGATGTGGACAGGATGTTTTCATTAGTGGGAAAAACTAGAACCAGAGGGCACAACCTCAGGCTAAAGGGACAATCCTTTAAAACAGAGATGAGGAGGAATTTCTTCAGCCAGAGAGTGGGGAATCTGTGGAACTCTCTTTGCCACACAAGGCTGTGGAGGCCAGATCATTGAATAAGACAGAGATAGATAGGTAGACAGATAGGTCCTTGACTAATAAGTGGGTCAGGGTTATGGGGAAAAGACAGGAGAATGGGGATGAGAAAAAAAAAAATCAGCCATGATTGATTGGCAGAGCAGACTCGATGGGCCGAGTGGCCTAATTCTTCTCCTATGTCTTATGGTCAATCAATAGCGATCAGTGACAGTCAGAAATAATCAATCAATCAATAACAATCAGCTTTAGTCCATATCAATCAATATCACCTTGAATCAATCAGTGCCAGTCAAAACCAGCCTTCCAGCATTACAGTATCAATCAGTGTTAGTATTAATCAGTGTCAGCCAAAATCAATCAGCACTAGTCAGTTAAAATCAATCAGCATCAGTCAGTATCAATCAACCACCAATGAATCAGCATCAGTCAGTATCAATCAATCAGAATCAGTGCGTAACAATGAATGAAAACCAGTCTATCTCAACCAGCATGAGTCAGTATCAATCAATCTCAACCAGCATGAGTCAGTATCAATCAATCTCAACCAGCATGAGTCAGTATCAATCAATCTCAATCAGTCAATATCAATCATTTTGAGTCATTCCCAATCAATCAGCTGTAATCACTACCAATCAGGTTTGTTTCTCTGAGCGGAGGCTTGTGACTAGTGGTGTGCCGCAGGGATTGGTGTTGGCTCCACTGCTGTTTGTCATCTGTATCAATGATCTGGATGATAATGCGGTAAATTGGATCAGCAAATTTGCTGATGATACAAAGATTGGAGGTGTAGTGGACAGTGAAGAAGGTTTTCAAAGTTTACAGAGGAACTTGGACCAACTAGAAAAATGGGCTGAAAAATGGCAAATGGAATTTAACACAGACAAGTGTGAGGTATTACACTTTGGGAGGAGAAAACAAAGTAGAATGTACTGGATAAATGGCAGGACTTTGGAGAATGCAGTTGAACAGAGGGATCTGGGAAAAGAAGTACAGAATTCTTTAAAAGTGACATCAGAGGTGGATAAGGTTGTAAAGAATGCTTTTGGTACGTTGGCCTTTATAAATCAGAGTATCGAGTATAAAAGTTGAAGTGTTATGGTAAGGTTGTACAAGGCATTGATGAGGCTGAATTTAGAGTATTGTGTACAGTTTTGGTCACCTAGTTATAGGGAAGGTGCAAATAAAGTTGAAAGAATGCAGAGAAGGTTCACAAGGATGTTGCTGGGACTTGAGAAACTGAGTTACAGAGAGAGATTGAATAGGTTAGGACTTGAATCTCTGGAGCGTAGAAGAATGAGGGGAGATTTAATAGAGGTGTTTAAGATTTTGATGGGTATAGATAGAGTGAATGCAAGCAGGCTTTTTCCACTGAGGCTAGAGGAGAAAAAAAAAAAGAGGGCGTGGGTTAAAGGTGAAAGGAGAAAAATTTATAGGGAATAATATGGTGAGGGAGGGGGACTTCTTCATGCAGGGAGAGGTGGGAGTGTGGAATGAGCTGCCAGATAAAGTGGTAAATGCGGGGTCACTTTTAACATTTAAGAAAAACTTGTACGGGTTAATGGATGAGAGGGGTGTGGAGGGATATGGTCTAAGCGCAGGTCAGTGGGACTAGACAAAAAATGATTCAGCACAGACAAGAAGGGCCAAAAGGCCTGTTTCTGAGCTGTAATTTTCTATGGTTCTATCAATGATTGTGCATCAGTCGTATCAATCACTGTCAGTCAGCATCAATCAGTATTAATCAATCAATCAATCAGGATCAGTCACTAGCAATCAATCAGGTTTTTTTTCCTGATCAAATACCTGTCAAAACTCTCACTATTTATTGATTAAATTCTTAGCTGGGCAGCTTGATTGATTGATTATTGAGGAATAAACCAGTAAATGGCTATAAAATATTTTGATAAACAGAAACTCGCACACGGTGTGTACAATACATTCTGTCTGCAAAGAACACAGCTCTGTGTACAGATAAATCTAGCTTCCAACACAGACAATACAACACTGCAAGCACAACTGACAATAATTAATTCATTCTCCACATTCATCTGAATTTCAATGATAAAATTCCAAATACATATGGGAGGTTTGTTCAGAGTGAAATCCAACCTTCGGCTAGTGTAGTAGCTCGGCGAGTTGTGGCTAATGTTGTCTTAGCGGTTGTAGAACATAGAACATAGAACATAGAACAATACAGCACAGAACAGGCCCTTCGGCCTTCGATGTTGTGCCGACCAAAATAAAAAGCAATGCCCCTCCTAACTAAACCATTCCCTTCTCATCCATATACTTATCAACTAACCTCTTAAAAGCCACCAAACTTGGCGCATCTACAACAGCTGCAGGCAGGGCATTCCACTCCCTAATCACTCTTTGAGTAAAGAACCTACCTCTGATATCCGTCCTATAACTCATACCCCTTAATTTAAAGCTGTGTCCCCTCGTGCTAGCTTTCTCCATCCTAGAAAAAGGCTATCACTGTCCACCCTATCTAAACCTCTAATCATCTTATATGCTTCAATAAGATCCCCTCTTAGCCGCCTCCTTTCTAACGAAAACAACCTCAAATCCTTCAACCTCTCTTCATAGGACCTGCCCTCCATACCAGGCAACATCCTGGTAAACCTCCTCTGTACCCTCTCCAATGCCTCCACATCTTTCTTATAATGTGGCGACCAGAACTGCACACAATACTCCAAGTGCGGCCGCACTAGAGTTTTGTACAGTTGCAACATGATGCTGCGGCTCCTAAATTCAATCCCCCTACCAATAAAAGCTAAGACTCCATATGCCTTCTTAACAACTTTATCCACTTGACTGCCTACTTTCAGGGATCTATTGACACATACACCAAGATCCTTCTGTTCCTCAACACTATTAAGAGCCCTACCATTAGCCCTATACTCTACACATTTATTGTTCCTGCCAAAGTGCATTACCTCACACTTTTCCACATTAAACTCCATTTGCCACCTCTCGGCCCAGCTCTGCAACTTGTCCAAGTCACTCTGTAAACTAAAACACCCCTCTTCACTATCTACCACACCACCAACTTTAGTATCATCTGCAAATTTACTGATCCATCCCTCAATACCCTCATCCAGATCATTTATAAAAATTACAAACAGCAGGGGCCCCAAAACAGACCCCTGAGGCACACCACTCGTCACCGAACTCCACGATGAATATCTCCCATCAACCACCACCCTCTGTCTTCTATCTGCCAGCCAATTCCTAATCCAATTAGCTAAATCACCCTCTATTCCACACATCTGCATTTTCTGTAGAAGTCTTCCATGGGCCACCTTATCAAACGCCTTACTAAAGTCCATATATACTACATCAACCGCCTTACCCCCATCCACCTCTCTGGTCACTTTCTCAAAAAACTCAATGAGGTTAGTAAGGCATGACCTACCCTTCACGAAACCATGCTGACTATCCCCAATCAATTCATTTCTCTCCAAATAACTATAAATCCTATCCCTAATAATTCTCTCCAATACCTTGCCCACCACAGAAGTAGGACTCACTGGCCTATAATTCCCAGGAAGGTCTCTCTTCCCCTTCTTAAACAATGGGACCACATTCGCCATCCTCCAGTCCTCCGGAACCACACCCGTAACCAACGAGGACCTGAAGATCAGAGCCAGAGGCTCTGCAATCTCCTCTCTTGCCTCCCAGAGAATCCTAGGGTAAATCCCGTCCGGCCCAGGGGACTTATCCAACTTCAAACCCTCGAGAATTTCTAACACATCCTCCCTATCTACTACAATACTCCCCAATTTGCAACCCTGTACCTCAGTGCTCTCCACAGCTACATTTCCAGCACTCTGCGTGAATACCGAAGAGAAATATTTATTCAGTGCCTCGCCAATCTCTTCAGGCTCCACGCACAACTTCCCACTGCTATCTATGACTGGCCCTAATCTTGCCCTAACCAATCTTCTATTCTTAACATATCGAAAGAAAGCTTTAGGATTCTCCTTAATCCTATCAGCCAACATCTTCTCGTGTCCCCTCTTAGCTCTCCTCAATTCACTTTTTACCTCCTTCCTAGCTAATCTATAGCTATCCATTGCACTACCTGAGCCTTCAAGCCTCATCCTGACATAAGCCTCCTTTTTCTTCTTAACCAGCAAATCAACTCTTTTCGTACACCAAGGCTCTCTTACTCGTCCATTTCCTCCCTGCCTGACAGGGACATACTTATCAAGGACTCGCAGCAGCTGCTCCTTGAATAAGCACCACATTCCAGATGTTCCCAGTCCCTGTAGTTCCCTAGTCCAATCTACGCACCCTAATTCTCTCCTGATGGCCTCATAATTACCCTTCCCCCAGCTATAACTACAGCCCCCAGCTTCATGCCTATCCCTGTCCATCACTAAGGTGAACGTAACCGAATTGTGGTCACTATCACCAAAATGTTCACTAACTTCCAAGCCTAACACCTGGTCTGGCTCATTGCCCAGCACCAAATCCAATGTAGCCTCACCTCTAGTTGGCCTATCTACATACTGAGTCAAAAAACCTTCCTGCACACTTTGTACGAAAACTGACCCCTCTAACGAGCTAGAGCTATAGCTATTCCAATCAATATTAGTAAAGTTAAAGTCCCCCATCACAATTACCCTACTACTTTCACTCCTAATCAGAATTGACTTCGCAATCCTTTCCTCAACCTCTCTAGAACTATTAGGAGGTCTGTAAAAGACTCCCAACAGGGTGACCTCTCCTCCCCTGTTTCTAATCTCAGCCCAAGTAGTTGGGGTGCTAAGAGGGATGAGAGTAAGGGGGTCATAGAGGAAAACTGTAAAACACAGCAGCGTACGGGGGGGTAGGGCATGGTCTGAAATGCGTATACTTTAATGCAAGGAGTATTCGCAATAAGGGGGAGGAACTTGCAGCTTGGACCAGTACCTGGAACTTCGATGTTATGGCCATTTCAGAGACTTGGGTAGAGCAGGGACAAGAATGGATGTTGCAGGTTCCGGGGTTCAAATGCTTCAGTCGGAGTAGAGAAGGAGGTAGAAGGGGGGGAGGAGTGGCATTATTAGTCAAAGACTGTATCACAGTGACAGAAAAGAAGTTTGATGAGGACTTGTCTGTTGAGGTAGTATGGGCTGAGATTAGAAACAGGAAAGGAGAGGTCACCCTGTTGGGAGTCTTTTATAGACCTCCTAAAAGTTCTAGAGAGGTTGAGGAAAGGATTGCCAAGTCAATTCTGGTCAGGAGTGAAAGTAATAGGGTAATTGTTATGGGGGACTTTAACTTTACTAATATTGATTGGAATAGCTATAGCTCTAGCTCGTTAGAGGGGTCAGTTTTTGTACAAAGTGTGCAGGAAGGTTTTTTGACTCAGTATGTAGATAGGCCAACTAGAGGTGAGGCTACATTGGATTTGGTGCTGGGCAATGAGCCAGACCAGGTGTTAGGCTTGGAAGTTAGTGAACATTTTGGTGATAGTGACCACAATTCGGTTACGTTCACCTTAGTGATGGATAGGGATAGGCATGAAGCTGGGGGCAGTAGTTATAGCTGGGGGAAGGGTAATTATGAGGCCATCAGGAGAGAATTAGGGTGCATAGATTGGACTAGGAAACTACAGGGACTGGGAACATCTGGAATGTGGAGCTTATTCAAGGAGCAGCTGCTGCGAGTCCTTGATAAGTATGTCCCTGTCAGGCAAGGAGGAAATGGTCGAGTAAGAGAACCTTGGTGTACAAAAAAAGTTGATTGCTGGTTAAAAGGAAAAAGGAGGGGCTTATGTCAGGATGAGGCTTGAAGGCTCGGTTAGTGCAATGGATAGCTATAGATTAGCCAGGAGGGAGCTAAAGAGTGAGTTGAGGAGAGCTAAGAGGGGACACGAGAAGACTTTGGCTGATAGGATTAAGGAGAATCCTAAAGCTTTCTTTAGATATGTTAAGAATAGAAGATTGGTTAGGGCAAGATTAGGGCCAGTCATAGACAGCAGTGGGAAGTTGTGCGTGGAGCCTGAAGAGATTGGAGAGGCACTGAATAAATATTTCTCTTCGGTATTCACGCAGGGTGATGTAAATGTAGTTATGGAGAACACTGAGTACAGGGTAGCAAACTGGAAAGTATGAAGTAGATAGGGAGGATGTGCTAGATATTCTTGAGGGTTTGAAGTTGGATAAGTCCCCTGGGCGGACGGGATTTACCCTAGGATTCTCTGGGAGGCATGAGAGGAGGAGATTGCGAGACACTGGCTCTTGATCTTCAGGTCGTCGTTGGTTATGGGGTGTTCCGGAGGACTGGAGGATAGCGAATGTGGTCCCATTGTTCAAGAAGGGGAAGAGAGACCTTCCAGGGAATTATAGGCCAGTGAGTCTTACTTCTGTTGTGGGCAAAGTATTGGAGAGAATAATTAGGGATAGGATTTATAGTTATTTAGAGAGTAATGAATTGATTGGAGATAGTCAGCATGGTTTTGTGAAGGGTAGGTCGTGCCTTACTAACCTCATTGAGTTTTTTGAAAAAGTGACTAAGGAGGTGGATGGGGGTAAGGCGGTTGATGTGGTATATATGGACTTTAGTAAGGCGTTTGATAAGGTGGCCCATGGAAGACTTCTGCAGAAAATGCAGATGTATGGGATAGAGGGTGATTTAGCTAATTGGGTTAGGAATTGGCTAGCAGATAGAAGACAGAGGGTGGTGGTTGATGGGAGATATTCATCTTGGAGTTCGGGGACAAGTGGTGTGCCTCAGGGGGCTGTTTTGGGGTTTGCAGAGGGACGAGATAGGTTTGCAGAGCTGGCCGTGAGGGGGCAAATAGAATTTCAATACGGATAATGTGAGGTGATTCCTTTGTAGAATAACACTATATAATACTAACCTCTGGGATCGTCCTCATTGTTCCCTTGGAGCAGCACGAGAGGCGCGTTTGGGAAAGCGTGAAAGTTCGTGTGTTAAGTACTTTTTTACTTTTTCTCTTTGTTTAAATAGCGAGCGGGGGTAGTTTTTGCCGTTTTTATTTAAACTAACAAGAAACCGGAAGTCGTCACTAGGAGGCTGCCGGTAGTTGTAGTTTTTCTCTGTCTCTATAAATTGGTCCAGAGAGGAAACCCGATACTCTACACAGGTAGAGTATCCCACCCTCCCCCCTCCTCTAACCTAATAATAAAAGTGTGTGAGAAGTTTTTTTTTCTCTCTCCTTAAAGTAAATTAAAGTATCAGAAATGGCAGTGCAGGCAGTATGTTGCAACTCCTGTAGTATGTATGAGGTGAGGGACACCAGTAGTGTTCCTGCTGATTATACCTGCAGGAAGTGTGCACATTTGCAGCTCCTTGAGGATCGTGTTAAGGAGCTGGAGCTGGAATTAGAGGAACTCAGGATAATCCGAGAGGTTGAGGAGGATATTGGCAGGAGTGACAAAGAGATAGTCACTCCTAAAAGTGATTCTTGGGTAACTGTTAGGAGGAGGGGTAAGAAGCAATCGGGTAGACAATCCCCTGGGGCTGTTCCCCTCCGAAACAAATTTTCTGTCCAGGATGCTACAGTTGAGGAAGAATCAACTGGAGATGACCAAAGGGAGCAGGTCTCTGGGGGTGAGCCTGCTGAGAATGCTCAGGTGGGTGGGGGGAATAAGAGATTAGGCCTAGTTATAGGAGACTCCATAATTAGAGGGACAGATAGGAGAGTAAGTGGTAATAAAAGTGACTCAGGGCTGGTGTGTTGCCTCCCAGGGGCTGGAGTCCAGGATGTCACAGATAGGGTTTTTAGGATTCTTAAGGGAGAGGGGAGTCAACCCCAAGTCATAGTTCATGTAGGGACACATGATATAGGTAGGAAAAGGGAAGGGGATATTAAACAGAAATTTATGGAGTTGGGGTGGAAGCTTAGGGCCAAAACTGGCAGAGTGGTTATCTCTGGACTCTTGCCTGTGCCAAGGGATAGTTTGGAGAAGAACAGAGAGAGGGAATGTTTGAACTCGTGGCTGCGGGGATGGTGCAGGAGGGAGGGGTTCAGGTTCCTGAACAATTGGGACTCATTCTGGGATAGGTGGGACCTCTACAAGAGAGATGGTCTACACCTGAACCAGAGGGGAACTAATATCTTGGGGGGAAAATTTGCTAAGGCTATGCAGGGGGCTTTAAACTGATTCGGGGGGGGGTGGGATCCTGAATAGTTGGGGTGCTAAGAGGGATGAGAGTAAGGGGGTCATAGAGGAAAGCCGTAAAACACAGCAGCGTACGGGTGGGGTAGGGCATGGTTTGAAATGCGTATACTTTAATGCAAGGAGTATTCGCAATAAGGGGGAGGAACTTGCAGCTTGGACCAGTACCTGGAACTTCGATGTTGTGGCCATTTCAGAGACTTGGGTAGAGCAGGGACAAGAATGGATGTTGCAGGTTCCAGGGTTCAAATGCTTTAGTCGGAGTAGAGAAGGAGGTAGAAGGGGGGGAGGAGTGGCATTATTAGTCAAAGACTGTATCACAGTGACAGAAAAGAAGTTTGATGAGGACTTGTCTGTTGAGGTAGTATGGGCTGAGATTAGAAACAGGAGAGGAGAGGTCACCCTGTTGGGAGTCTTTTATAGACCTCCTAAAAGTTCTAGAGAGGTAGAGGAAAGGATTGCAAAGTCAATCCTGGACAGGAGTGAAAGTAATAGGGTAATTGTTATGGGGGACTTTAACTTTACTAATATTGATTGGAATAGCTATAGCTCTAGCTCGTTAGAGGGGTCAGTTTTCGTACAAAGTGTGCAGGAAGGTTTTTTGACTCAGTATGTAGATAGGCCAACTAGAGGTGAGGCTACATTGGATTTGGTGCTGGGCAATGAGCCAGACCAGGTGTTAGGCTTGGAAGTTAGTGAACATTTTGGTGATAGTGACCACAATTCGGTTACGTTCACCTTAGTGATGGATAGGGATAGGCATGAAGCTGGGGACAGTAGTTATAGCTGGGGGAAGGGTAATTATGAGGCCATCAGGAGAGAATTAGGGTGCATAGATTGGACTAGGAAGCTACAGGGACTGGGAACATCTGGAATGTGGAGCTTATTCAAGGAGCAGCTGCTGCGGGTCCTTGATAAGTATGTCCCTGTCAGGCAAGGAGGAAATGGTCGAGTAAGAGAACCTTGGTGTACGAAAAAAGTTGATTTGCTGGTTAAAAGGAAAAAGGAGGCTTATGTCAGGATGAGGATTGAAGGCTCGGTTAGTGCAATGGATAGCTATAGATTAGCCAGGAGGGAGCTAAAGAGGGAATTGAGGAGAGCAAAGAGAGGACATGAGAAGACTTTGGCTGATAGCTTTAGGATTCTCCCTTTCTTTAGATATGTTAAGAATAGAAGATTGGTTAGGGCAAGATTAGGGCCAGTCATAGACAGCAGTGGGAAGTTGTGCGTGGAGCCTGAAGAGATTGGAGAGGTACTGAATAAATATTTCTCTTCGGTATTCACGCAGGGTGATGTAAATGTAGTTATGGAGAACACTGAGGTACAGGGTAGCAAACTGGAAAGTATCGAAGTAGATAGGGAGGATGTGCTAGATATTCTCGAGGGTTTGAAGTTGGATAAGTCCCCTGGGCCGGACGGGATTTACCCTAGGATTCTCTGGGAGGCAAGAGAGGAGATTGCAGAGCCTCTGGCTCTGATCTTCAGGTCGTCGTTGGTTACGGGTGTGGTTCCGGAGGACTGGAGGATAGCGAATGTGGTCCCGTTGTTCAAGAAGGGGAAGAGAGACCTTCCAGGGAATTATAGGCCAGTGAGTCTTACTTCTGTGGTGGGCAAAGTGTTGGAGAGAATAATTAGGGATAGGATTTATAGTTATTTAGAGAGTAATGAATTGATTGGAGATAGTCAGCATGGTTTTGTGAAGGGTAGGTCGTGCCTTACTAACCTCATTGAGTTTTTTGAAAAAGTGACTAAGGAGGTGGATGGGGGTAAGGCGGTTGATGTGGTATATATGGACTTTAGTAAGGCGTTTGATAAGGTGGCCCATGGAAGACTTCTGCAGAAAATGCAGATGTATGGGATAGAGGGTGATTTAGCTAATTGGGTTAGGAATTGGCTAGCAGATAGAAGACAGAGGGTGGTGGTTGATGGGAGATATTCATCTTGGAGTTTGGTGACAAGTGGTGTACCTCAGGGGTCTGTTTTGGGGCCCCTGCTGTTTGTAATTTTTATAAATGATCTGGATGAGGGTATTGAAGGATGGATTAATAAATTTGCAGATGACACTAAAGTCGGTGGAGTGGTAGATAGTGAAGAGGGGTGTTATAGTTTGCAGAGGGACTTGGACAAGTTGCAGAGCTGGGCCGAGAGGTGGCAAATGGAGTTTAATGTGGAAAAGTGTGAGGTAATGCACTATGGCAGAAATAATAAATGTGTAGAGTATAGGGCAAATGGTAGGATTCTTAGTAGTCTAGATGAACAGAGGGATCTTGGTGTGTATGTGCATAGATCCCTGAAAGTAGGCAGTCAGGTCGAGAAGGTTGTTAGGAAGGCATATGGAGTCTTGGCTTTTATTGGTAGAGGGATTGAATTTCGGAGCCGCAACGTCATGTTGCAACTGTACAAAACTCTAGTGCGGCCGCACTTGGAGTATTGTGTGCAGTTCTGGTCCCCACATTATAAGAAAGATGTGGAGGCATTGGAGAGGGTACAGAGGAGGTTTACCAGGATGTTGCCTGGTATGGAGGGCAGGTCTTATGAGGAGACGCTGAGGGATTTGAGGTTGTTTTCGTTGGAAAGGAGGAGGCTAAGAGGGGACCTGATCGAAACATATAAGATGATTAGAGGTTTAGATAGGGTGGACAGTGATAGCCTTTTTCCTAGGATGGAAAAAACTAGCACAAGGGGACACAGCTTTAAATTAAGGGGTGATAGTTATAGGACGGATATCAGAGGCAGGTTCTTTACCCAAAGGGTGGTTCGGGAGTGGAATGCCCTGCCTGCAGCGGTTGTAGATGCGCCAAGTTTGGTGGCGTTTAAGAGGTTAGTTGATAAGTATATGGAAGAGAAGGGAATGGTTTAGTTTGGAGGGGCATTGCTTTTTATATTGGTCGGCGCAACATCGAAGGCCGAAGGGCCTGTTCTGTGCTGTAATGTTCTATGTTCTAACAGGCATATGAAATATAGGGTTAATGGAAGGACCCTTAATACTGTTGTCGAGCAGAGGGATCTTGGGGTACAAGTACATAGCTCTTTGAAAGTTGGCACCCAGGTTGATAAAGTTGTTAAGAAGGCGTACGGTGTGTTAGCTTTTATTGGTAGAGGGATTGAATTTAGGAGCCGTGAGGTTATGTTACAACTGTACAAAACTCTGGTGCGGCCGCACTTGGAGTATTGCGTACAGTTCTGGTCGCCGCATTATAAGAAAGATGTGGAAGCATTGGAAAGGGTGCAGAGGAGGTTTACCAGGATGTTGCCTGGTATGGTGGGAAGGCCTTATGAGGAAAGGCTGAGGGACCTGAGGTTATTTTCATTAGAGAGAAGAAGGTTACGCGGTGACCTAATTGAGGCGTATAAGATGATCAAGGGATTGGATAGGGTGGATAGTGAGAGCCTTTTTCCTCGGATGGTGATGACCAACACGAGGGGACATAACTTTAAATTAAGAGGTGGTAGTTATAGGACGGATGTCAGAGGCAGGTTCTTTACACAGAGGGTGGTGAGGGCGTGGAATGCCCTGCCTGCAGCAGTTGTGGACTCGCCTACTTGGGGGCATTCAAATGTTCGGTGGATAGGCATATGGATGATATTGGAATAGTTTAGGTTAGAGGGTCCACTGGCTGGCGCAACATCGAGGGCCGAAGGGCCTGTACTGCGCTGTAATGTTCTATATTCTATGTTCAATCAATCAAAATTAGTGCATATCAATGAATGAATGCCAGTCAGTATCAATCAATCAATCAATGTATCAGAGTCAGTCAGTATCAATCAATCAGTTTCATTCCCTATCAGGTTTTTTTCCTGATCAAATACCTGTCGAAACTCTCGCTATTTATTGATAAATTCTTAGCTGGGCAGCTTGATTCTGATTGGTTATTGAGATGGACTGAGGAATAAACCAGTAAATGGCTATAAAATATTTTGATAAACAGAAACTAGCACACGGTGTGTACAATACATTCTGTCTGCAAAGAACACAGCTCTGTGTACAGATAAATCTAGCTTCCAACACAGACAATACAACACTGCAAGCACAACTGACAATAATTAATTCATTCTCCACATTCATCTCAATTTCAATGATAAAATCCCAAATAAATATGGGAGGTTTGGTCAGAGTGAGATCCAACCTTTAGCTGGTGTAGTAGCTTGGCGAGTTGTGGCTAATGGTGTCGTGGCAGCTGTGACTGTTAAAAAACAAGAAATAACAATCAGATTGAGATTCGGTGCCAATGCACTGACATACACAAGGGAACAAAAATCAGGCGGATACAAGCATAAGAATGAAATCAGTCAGTATCACTGAGTGACTGTGAGATTCAGTAGCTCAGTCTGTAACATCCAGCATCAATATTAATAAATATGCTCCAGTCAGCATCAATCGATCAGCTTAGAATCAATCAACTTCCTGCAGTATCAATCAATTAGTATCAGTCTGTATCAATCAATCAGTGTCAGTATCAATCAAACAGTGTCAGACACTAACAATCAATCAATCAGTGTCAGTCACCAACAATCAATCAGGTTTTTTTCCTGATCAAATATCTGTAGAAACTCTCACTATTTATTGATAAATTCTTAGCTGGGCAGCTTAATTCTGATTGGTTATTGAGAGGTACAGGAATGGTTGTTGCAGGTTCCGGGGTTCAAATGCTTTAGTCAGAGTAGAGAAGGAGGTAGAAGCGGGGAAGGAGTGGCATTATTAGTCAAAGACTGTATCACAGTGACAGAAAGGAAGTTTGATGAGGACTTGTCTGTTGAGGTAGTATGGGCTGAGATTAGAAACAGGAGAGGAGAGGTCACCCTGTTGGGAGTCTTTAATAGATCTCCTAAAAGTTCTAGAGAGGTTGAGGAAAGGATTGCAAAGATGATCCTGGACAGGAGTGAAAGTAATAGGGTAATTGTTATGGGGGACTTTAACTTTACTAATATTGATTGGAATAGCTATAGCTCTAGCTCATTAGAGGAGTCAGTTTTTATACAAAGTGTACAGGAAGGTTTTTTGACTCAGTATGTAGATAGGCCAACTAGAGGTGAGGCTACATTGGATTTGGTGCTGGGCAATGAGCCAGACCAGGTGTTAGACTTGGAAGTAGGTGAACATTTTGGTGATAGTGACCACAATTCGGTTACGTTCACCTCAGTGATGGAAAGGGATAGGCATGAACCTGGGGGCAGTAGTTATAGCTGGGGGAATGATAATTATGAGCCTATTAGGAGAGATTTAGGGTGCATAGGTTGGACTAAGAAACTACAGGGACTGGGAACATCTGAAATGTGGAGTTTATTCAAGGAGCAGCTGCTGCGAGTCCTTGATAAGTATGTCCCTGTCAGGCAAGGAGGAAATGGTCGAGTAAGGGAACCTTGGTGTACGAAAAAAGTTGATTCGCTGGTTAAAAGGAAAAAGGAAGCTTATGTCAGGATGAGGCTTGAAGGCTCAGTTAGTGCAATGGATAGCTATAGATTAGCCAGGAGGGAGCTAAAGAGTGAATTGAGGAGAGCTAAGAGAGGACACGAGAAGGCTTTGGCTGATAGGATTAAGGAGAATCCTAAAGCTTTCTTTAGGTATGTTAAGAATAGAAGATTGGTTAGGGCAAGATTAGGGCCAGTCATAGACAGCAGTGGGAAGTTGTGCGTGGAGCCTAAAGAGATTGGAGAGGCACTGAACAAATATTTCTCTTCGCTATTCACGCAGGGAGATGTAAATGTAGTTGTGGAGAACACTGGGATACAGGGTTGTAAACTGGAAAGTATTGAAGTAGATAAGGAGGATGTGCTAGATATTCTTGAGGGTTTGAAGTTAGATAAGTCCCCTGGGCCGGACTGGATTTACCCTAGGATTCTCTGGGAGGCGAGAGAGGAGATTGCAGAGCCTCTGGCTCTGATCTTCAGGTCGTTGTTGGTTACGGGTGTGGTTCCGGAGGACTGGAGGATAGCGAATGTGGTCCCATTGTTCAAGAAGGGGAAGAGAGACCTTCCAGGGAATTATAGGCCAGTGAGTCTTACTTCTGTTGTGGGCAAAGTATTGGAGAGAATTATTAGGGATAGGATTTATAGTTATTTAGAGAGAAATAAATTGATTGGGGATAGTCAGCATGGTTTTGTGAAGGGTAGGTCGTGCCTTACTAACCTTATTGTGTTTTTTGAAAAAGTGACCAAAGAGGTGGATGGGGGTAAGGCAGTTGATGTGGTATATATGGACTTTAGTAAGGCGTTCGATAAGGTGCCCCATGGAAGGCTTCTGCAGAAAATGCAGATGTATGGGATCGAGGGTGATTTAGCTAATTGGATCAGGAATTGGCTAGCTGATAAAGACAGAGGGTGGTGGTTGATGGAAATTATTCATCGTGGAGTTTGGTTACAAGTGTTGTACCTCAGGGATCTGTTTTGGGGCCCCTGCTGTTTGTAATTTTTATAAATGATCTGGATGAGGGTATAGAAGGATGGATTACTAAATTTGCTGACGACACCAAAGTTGGAGGAGTTGTAGATAGTGAAGAGGGGTGTTATAGTTTGCACTATAACTATATATAGACAGGTTGCAGAGCTGGGCCAAGAGTTGGCAAATGGAGTTTAATGCGGAAAAGTGTGAGGTAATTCACTTTGGCAGAAATAACAAATGTATACACTATAGGGCTAATGGTAGAACTCTTAATAGTGTTGAAGAACAGAGGGATCTCGATGTATATGTACATAGATCCCTATCAAGTCGATAAGGTTGTTAAGAAGGCATATGGAGTCTTGGCTTTTATTGGTAGGGGGATTGAATTTCGGAGCCTCTACGTCATGTTGCAACTGTACAAAACTCTGGTGCAACCGCACTTGGAGTATTGTGTGCAGTTCTGGTCGCCACATTATAAGAAAGGTGTGGAGGCATTGGAGAGGGTGCAGAGGAGGTTTAACAGGATGTTGCCTGGTATGGATGGAAAGTCTTATGAGGAAAGGCTGAGGGATTTGAGGTTATTTCCATTAGAGAGAAGGCGACTAAGAGGTGATCTTTTTGAGGCACATAAGATGATCAGAGGATGAGACAGAGTGGACAGTGATAGCCTTTTTCCTCGGATGGAGAAGGCTAGCACGAGGGGACATAGCTTTAAATTAAGGGGTGGTGGTTATAGGATGGATGGGAAGAACTCAGTAAGAATTTAACAACATCAATTTTTAATCCAACCGATTTATTTGATAGTAAAATTGCGAGCTTTCAACACTGTGTCTTCCTCAGGCAAATGCAGTGTTCTGGTCTGCAATAGCACACATCAGCACAGACAGTCAGAGATTGCTGATTAGAATGCGAATCCTTACATCTAACCTGCTATTCAAGTGTTAAAGTGGCTAACAATGTATGTGAAGGGAATCCTGAGCATTGATTAGAGAATTGTGTATTTTCTCCAGACAGCACAGTAAGTGAGGTTTTTTGCTAACCTCTTTTGCTAACCTTTTGCAAGTTACAGGGGTTACAGATAGTGTGTCATGAAGCCAAGATCCCTGTTATGAACGTCCTCATGTGTGCGGAGCTTGGCTATCAAGCAGTCATGGGCATTCGGCCTCCGACCTGCGGGTAAATGTTCTTCAAGGGGGCCTTTGTGATACACGACAGCGCAGAGTCGCTGAGCAGAGACTGATAGCCAAGCTCCGCAATCAGTGTCAGTGAATATCTATCAGTGTCAGTGAATATCTATCATTCAGCTTCATTCACTATCAGACTTTTTTCTTGAAAATTTATTTGAAAATTCCTAGCTGGGCAGTTTGGTTCAGTAAATAGCTGTAAAATATTTTAATAAACAGAAACTAGCACACGGTATGTACAATACATTCTGTCTGCAAAAATGGATAAATCTAGCTTCCAACACAGACAATACAACACTGCAAGCACAACTGACAATAATTAATTCATTATCCACATTTATCTGAATTTCAATGATAAAATCCCAATTAAATATGGGAGGCTTGGTCAGAGTGAGATTGAAACTTGATCTTTCCTAGTACCTTCAGTAGTTGTGGCTAATGTTGTCTTAGCGGTTGTAGCTGTTAAACAACAAGAAATAAAAATCAGAATGAGATTTGGTGCCCGTACACTGACGTACACAAGGGAACAAAAATCAGGCAGAAACGAGCCTAAACATGATATCAGTCAGTATCACTGAGTGACTGTGAGATTCATTAGCTCAGTCTGTAACATCCAGCATCAATATTAATAAATATGCTCCAGTCAGCATCAATCAATCCATTTCAGTCAGTATCAATCCAGCAGTGTCAGTCTGTATCAATCAATCAGCACCAATTAAATAGTATCAGACTGTATTAATAAATCTGCTTCAGTCAGTATCAATCAGTGTGAGGCAGCATCAATCAATCAGAATCAGTCCATATCAATTAATCAATGCCAGTCTGTACCAAACAATCTGCATCAATCAGCATGAATCAGTTTCAGTCTATATCAATCAATCATTGTCAATCTGTATCAAACATTCAGTGTCAGTCTGTCTCAATCAATCACCATGAATCAGAGTCAGTCAATATCAATCAATGACTGTCAGTCTGTATCAGCCAATCAGCATCAGTCAGTATGAATTAATCAGTTTCAGTCTATATCAATCAGTGTCAGTCAGTATCGATTAATCACTATCAAAGAACAAAGAACAAAACACGACGGGAAACAGGCCCTTCGGCCCAATGAGCCTGTGCCGCCACCCCAAAGTTCCCACCTTACCCGTGATCCCTGTCCGTGTTTATAGATCTATGGATTAAAATCCAAATTTGAAACAATCAGTGTCAGCCTGTATCCATCAATCAATCAGCCAATCACTATCAAGCAATCAGCATCAGTCAGTGAGAGGAAGGACAATTTGTTGCTTCCAAAGAAGGAAGGTACCTAAAATGTTAAGTTGCCAAAAAAACATGTTTTCGAACTAAACATATGCTTAGCTCAGCAGATGACAAATCCTCACAGGATGTTATATCTAAGCACAGGACAATAGGACAAGGAGAAGGAAAAAACCAAAGTAGTCAATAATACTCAGGGAACAAGAACTAGAGTGGCCAAATAAGGGAAAACTAAACAGGGAGAGAGGGTCCCTACAAAGAGAGTAAGGGGAAATGTAAACAGGGGAGGAGTTTAGGAGAGAGAGTGGGATTGGAGGAGCAAGAGAGGCACTCGAACCAACCACGAGAAGGGGGAGCGATGAAATCTATAAACTGTATAAATAACCGTAACACATGTACTAGGGTGTGCCCGTCTAGGACACCCGGTCTTGCAAGAACGTTAAATAAAATATCTTGCTCCTTCAGAACTTGACTCGACTAAATTATTTGACTGTGAGCGGCGTTTCTCGCAGTCAGCATCAATTAATCAGTGACAGACCACATCAATCAGAGTCAGTCAGGATCAGCCAGTATCAGACTGTATCAATCAATGAACAGCAATCAGCATCAATTAAAGAGCATCAGACTGTATCAATCAATCAGTGTCAGTCAGTACCAATCGGCTTCAGACAGTATCAATCTGCATCAGTCAGTATAAAGCAATCAGTGTGAGGCAGCATCAATCAATCAGAATCAGTCCATACCAATTAATCAATGCCAGTCTGTACCAAACAATCTGCATCAATCAGCATGAATCAATCAGACTCAATCAATATCAATGAATGACTGTCAGTCTGTAACAATCAATCAGCATCAGTCAATATGAATTAATCAGTTTCAGTCCGTATTAATCAGAGTCAGTCAGTAACAATCAATCAGTTTCATTCCCTATCAGGTTTTTTTCCTGATCAAATACCTGTCGAAACTCTCACTATTTATTGATAAATTCTTAGCTGGGCAGCTTGATTCTGATTGGTTATTGAGATGGACTGAGGAATAAACCAGTAAATGGCTATAAAATATTTTGATAAACAGAAACTAGCACACGGTGTGTACAATACATTCTGTCTGCAAAGAACACAGCTCTGTGTACAGATAAATCTAGCTTCCAACACAGACAATACAACACTGCAAGCACAACTGACAATAATTAATTCATTCTCCACATTCATCTGAATTTCAATGAAAAAATCCCAAATAAATATGGGAGGCTTGGTCAGAGTGAGATTGAAACTTGATCTTTCCTAGTACCTTCAGTAGTTGTGGCTAATGTTGTCTTAGCGGTTGTAGCTGTTAAACAACAAGAAATAAAAATCAGAATGAGATTCGGTGCCCATAGACTGACGTACACAAGGGAACAAAAATCAGGCGGATACAAGCGTAAGAATGAAATCAGTCAGTATCACTGAGTGACTGTGAGATTCAGTAGCTCAGTCTGTAACATCCAGCATCAATATTAATAAATATGCTCCAGTCAGCATCAATCAATCAACTTAGAATCAATCAATCAGTTTCAGGCAGTATCAATCAGTCAGCAACAGTCAGTATCAATCAATCATGGTTAATCAATATCAATCAATCACCTGCACTCCGTATTAATCAATCAGTGTCAGTCTGTATTAATCATCATTAGAGAGTATCACTCAATTAGATTCACACAATATACATTCACCATTTGGAGAAAGGATCTGAAGACACTGTTGCTGAGTTTGCAGATGATACAAAGATATGTAGGGGATCAGATAGTATTGAGGAAGCAGGGGACACTGCAAATGGACTTGGACAGGTTAGGAGAGTGGGTAAAGAAGTGGCAGATGGAGTATACAGTGGAAAAGTGTGAGGTCCTGCACTTTGGAGGGAGAAATGGAGACATAGACTATTTTCTAAATGGGTAAATGCTTCAGAAATCAGAGGCATGAAGAGACTTGGAAGTCATTATTAAGATAACCTTACGGTTATTTTCGAATATTTAGACTCCATTTAGAATATTATGAGCAGTTTGAGCCCTGTATCTAAGGAAGAATGTGCTGGCCTTGGAAAAGGTCCAGAGAATGATCTGTGGAATTAAGAGCTTGTCGAATGAGAAACGATTGCATACTCTGGATCTGTACTTGTTGGAGTTTAGAAGGATGAGAGGGAGATCGCTAATTGAAACTTACAGGATACTGAGAGTCCTGGATGGAGAGAACATGGAGAGATTATTTCCATTAGTAGAAACAACTAGAATCAGAGGACACAACCTCAGGCAGAAGGAATTATCCTTTAAAACAGAGGTGAAGAGGAATTTCTTCAGCCAGAGACTGGTGAATCTGTGAGACTCTTTACCACAGAAGGTTGTGGAGGCCAGATCATTGAGTGTCTTTAAGACAGAGATAGATAGGTTCTTGATTAATAAGGGGAACAGGGTCATGAGAAAAAGGCAGGAGAATGGGGATGAGAGAAAATATCAACCATGATTGAATAGCAGAGCAGACTTGATGGGCAAAGTGGCCTAATTTGCTCCTATGTCTTATGAGTCAATCAGTAGCAATCAGTGTCAGTCAGAAATAATCAATCCTTGTCAGTCAATATCAATCAGTAAGTATCAGTCAGTATCAATCAATCAGCTTCATTCCCTATCAGGTTTTTTTCCTGATCAAATACCTGTCGAAACTCTCGCTATTTATTGATAAATTCTTAGCTGGGCAGCTTGATTCTGATTGGTTATTGAGATGGACTGAGGAATAAACCAGTAAATGGCTATAAAATATTTTGATAAACAGAAACTAGCACACGGTGTGTACAATACATTCTGTCTGCAAAGAACACAGCTCTGTGTACAGATAAATCTAGCTTCCAACACAGACAATACAACACTGCATTAATTCATTGTCCATATTCATTCGAATTTCAATGACAAATTCCCAATTAAATATGGGAGGCTTGGTCAGAGTGAGATTGAAACTTGATCTTTCCTAGTACCTTCAGTAGTTGTGGCTAATGTTGTCTTAGCGGTTGTAGCTGTTAAACAACAAGAAATAAAAATCAGAATGAGATTCGGTGCCCATGCACTGACGTACACAAGGGAACAAAAATCAGGTAGAAACGACCCTAAACATGATATCAGTCAGTATCACTGAGTGACTGTGAGATTCAGTAGCTCAGCCTGTAACATCCAGCATCAATATTCATAAATATGCTCCAGTCAGCATCAATCAATCATCTTAGAATCAATCAGTGTCAGTCAGTATCAATCAGTGTCACTATCAATTAGTGTCAGTCTATATCAATCGATCAGAATCATTCAATATCAATCAATATCAGTCAGTATGAATCACGGAAGAGTCAATATTAATCAATCAGTCAGTATGAATCACGGAAGAGTCAATATTAATCAATCAATATCCATCAGTATGAATCAGGATGAGTCAATATTAATCAATCAATATCAGTCAGTATGAATCAGGAGGAGTCAATATTAATCAATCAACATCAGTCAGTATCAATCAGGAAGAGTCAATATTAATCAATCAGGATGAGTCAATATTAATCAATCAATATCAGTCAGTACGAATCAGGAGGAGTCAATATTAATCAAACAATATCAGACAGTATCAATCAGGAAGAGTCAATATTAATCAATCAATATCAGTCAGTCTAAATCAGGAAGAGTTAATATTAATCAATCAATATCAATCAGGAGGAGTCAATATTAATCAATCAATACCAGTCAGTATGAATCAGGAGGAGTCAATATTAATCAATCAATATCAGTCAGTATCAATCAGGAAGAGTCAATATTAATCGATCAATATCAGACAGTATCAATCTGGAAGAGTCAATATTAATCAATCAATATCAGTCAGTATGAATCAGGAAGAGTCAATATTAATCAATCAATATCAGTCAGTATAAATCTGGAAGAGTCAATATTAATCAATCAATAACAGTCAGTATAAATCTGGAAGAGTCAATATTAATCAATCAATATCAGTCAGTATGAATCAGGAAGAGTCAATATTAATCAATCAATATCAGTCAGTATAAATCTGGAAGAGTCAATATTAATCAATCAATAACAGTCAGTATAAATCTGGAAGAGTCAATATTAATCAATCAATATCAGTCAGTATAAATCAGGAAGAGTTAATATTAATCAATCAATATCAATCAGGAGGAGTCAATATTAATCAATCAATATCAGTCAGAATACATCAGGAGGAGTCAATATTAATCAATCAATATCAGTCAGTATGAATCAGGAGGAGTCAATATTAATCAATCAATATCAGTCATTATGAATCGGGAAGAGTCAATATTAATCAATCAATATCAGTCAGTATCAATCAGGAGGAGTCAATATTAATCAATCAATATCAGTCAGTATGAATCAGGAGGAGTCAATATTAATCAATCAATATCAGTCAGTATCAATCAGGAGGAGTCAATATTAATCAATCAATATCAGTCAGTATGAATCAGGAGGAGTCAATATTAATCAATCAATATCAGTCAGTATCAATCAGGAGGAGTCAATATTAATCAATCAATATCAGTCAGTATGAATCAGGAGGAGTCAATATTAATCAATCAATATCAGTCAGTATGAATCAGGAAGAGTCATATTAATCAATCAATATCAGTCAGTATAAATCAGGAAGAGTCAATATTATCAATCAATATCAGTCAGTATGATCAGGAACGTCAATATTAATCAATCAATATCAGTCAGTATGAATCAGGAGGAGTCAATATTAATCAATCAATATCAGTCAGTATGAATCAGGAAGAGTCAATATTAATCAATCAATATCAGTCAGTATAAATCAGGAAGAGTCAATATTAATCAATCAATATCAGTCAGTATGAATCAGGAACTGTCAATATTAATCAATCAATATCAGTCAGTATCAATCAGGAGGAGTCAATATTAATCAATCAATATCAGTCAGTATGAATCAGGAGGGGTCAATATTAATCAATCAATATCAGTCAGTATGAATCAGGAGGAGTCAATATTAATCAATCAGTATCAGTCAGTATCAATCAGGAGGAGTCAATATTAATCAATCAATATCAGTCAGTATCAATCAGGAGGAGTCAATATTAATCAATCAATATCAGTCAGTATCAATCAGGAAGAGTTAATATTAATCAATCAATATCAGTCAGTATGAATCAGGAGGAGTCAATATTAATCAATCAGTATCAGTCAGTATCAATCGGAGGAGTCAATATTAATCAATCAGTATCAGTCAGTATCAATCAGGAGGAGTCAATATTAATCAATCAATATCAGTCAGTATGAATCAGGAGGAGTCAATATTAATCAATCAATATCAGTCAGTATAAATCAGGAGGAGTCAATATTAATCAATCAATATCAGTCAGTATGAATCAGGAGGAGTCAATATTAATCAATCAATATCAGTCAGTATCAATCAGGAGGAGTCAATATTAATCAATCAATATCAGTCAGTATCAATCAGGAGGAGTCAATATTAATCAATCAATATCAGTCAGTATGAATCAGGAAGAGTCAATATTAATCAATCAATATCAGTCAGTGTCAATCAGGAAGAGTTAATATTAATCAATCAATATCAGTCAGTATGAATCAGGAGGAGTCAATATTAATCAATCAATATCAGTCAGTATCAATCAGGAGGAGTCAATATTAATCAATCAATATCAGTCAGTATCAATCAGGAGGAGTCAATATTAATCAATCAATATCAGTCAGTATCAATCAGGAGGAGTCAATATTAATCAATCATATCAGTCAGTATCATCAGGAGAATATTAATCAATCAATTCATCATATGATCAGGAAGAGTTAATATTAATCAATCAATATCAGTCAGTATGAATCAGGAGGAGTCAATATTAATCAATCAATATCAGTCAGTATGAATCAGGAGGAGTCAATATTAATCAATCAGTATCAGTCAGTATGAATCAGGATGAATCAATATTAATCAATCAATATCAGTCAGTATGAATCAGGAGGAGTCAATATTAATCAATCAATATCAGTCAGTATAAATCAGGAAGAGTCAATATTAATCAATCAATATCAGTCAGTATGAATCAGGAGGAGTCAATATTAATCAATCAATATCAGTCAGTATCAATCAGGAGGAGTCAATATTAATCAATCAATATCAGTCAGTATGAATCAGGAAGAGTCAATATTAATCAATCAATATCTCATATGAATCAAGAGCATATAATTCATATCAGTCAGTATGAATCAGGAGATATTAATCAACATATCAGCAGTATGAATCAGGAGATCAATATTATCATCATATCGTCAGTATAATCAGGAGATCAATATTAATCAATCAATATCAGTCAGTATAATCAGGAGAGTCAATATTAATCAATCATATCAGTCAGTATGAATCAGGAGAGTCAAATTAATCAATCAATATCAGTCAGTATGAATCAGGAAGAGTCAAATTAATCATCATATCAGTCAGTATGAATCAGGGAGTCAATATTAATCAATCAATATCAGTCAGTATAAATCAGGAGGAGTCAATATTAATCAATCAATATCAGTCAGTATGAATCAGGAGGAGTCAATATTAATCAATCAATATCAGTCAGTATCAATCAGCAAGAGTCAATATTAATCAATCAATATCCGTCAGTATCAATCAGCTGCCAATCAGTATCAATGAATCTGCATCAGTCTCTATCAATCAATCAGTGTCAGTCAGTAACAATCAATGAGCAACAGTCAGTATCAATCAGTGACAGTTTGTATCAGAGTCTCTCAGTTTCAGTCAATCAACTACAGACCACATCAATCAATCAGCTGCAATCGGTATCATGAATCTGCATCACTCAGTATCAGTCTATCAGCATTAGTCAGTATCAATCAATCAGTGTCAGTATCAGTCAATCAGTGTCAGTCTATATCAATCAGTGTCAGTCTATATCAATCAGGTTTTTTTCCTGATCAAATACCTGTCGAAACTCTCGCTATTTATTGATAAATTCTTAGCTGGGCAGCTTGATTCTGATTGGTTATTGAGATGGACTGAGGAATAAACCAGTAATTGGCTGTAAAATATTTTGATAAACAGAAACTCGCACACGGTGTGTACAATACATTCTGTCTGCAAAGAACACAGCTCTGTGTACAGATAAATCTAGCTTCCAACACAGACAATACAACACTGCAAGCACAACTGACAGTAATTAATTCATTCTCCACATTCATCTGAATTTCAATGATAAAATTCCAAATAAATATGGGAGGCTTGGTCAGAGTGAGATTGAAACTTGATCTTTCCTAGTACCTTCAGTAGTTGTGGCTAATGTTGTCTTAGCGGTTGTAGCTGTTAAACAACAAGAAATAAAGATCAGAATGAGATTCGGTGCCCATACACTGACGTACACAAGGGAACAAAAATCAGGCGGATACAAGCGTAAGAATGAAATCAGTCAGTATCACTGAGAGACTGTGAGATTCAGTAGCTCAGTCTGTAACATCCAGCATCAATATTAATAAATATGCTCCAGTCAGCATCAATCAATCAACTTAGAATCAATCAATCAGTTTCAGGCAGTATCAATCAGGGTCAGTCATTATCAATCAATGTCAGTCTGTAAATATCAGTCCGTGTCAATCTGTGTCAATCTATATCAACTATATATTAATCATTCTGACTGATATTGATTGATTAATATTGACTCTTCCTGATTCATACTGACTGATATTGATTGATTAATATTGACTCTTCCTGATTCATACTGACTGATATTGATTGATTAATATTGACTACTCCTGATTCATACTGACTGATATTGATTGATTAATGTTGACTCTTCCTGATTCAATCAATATCAGTCAGTATGAATCAGGAAGAGTCAACATTAATCAATCAATATCAGTCAGTATGAATCAGGAAGAGTCAATATTAATCAATCAATATCAGTCAGTATGAATCAGGAAGAGTCAATATTAATCAATCAATATCCGTCAGTATCAATCAGCTGCCAATCAGTATCAATGAATCTGCATCAGTCTCTATCAATCAATCAGTGTCAGTCAGTAACAATCAATGAGCAACAGTCAGTATCAATCAGTGACAATTTGTATCAGAGTCTCTCAGTTTCAGTCAATCAACTACAGACCACATCAATCAATCAGCTGCAATCGGTATCAATGAATCTGCATCACTCAGTATCAGTCTATCAGCATCAGACAGTACAATCAATCAGTGCAGTATCAGTCAATCAGTGTCAGTCTATATCAATCAGTGTCAGTCTAATCAATCAGGTTTTTTTCCTGATCAAATACCTGTCGAAACTCTCACTATTTATTGATAAATTCTTAGCTGGGCAGCTTGATTCTGATTGGTTATTGAGATGGACTGAGGAATAAACCAGTAAATGGCTGTAAAATATTTTGATAAACAGAAACTAGCACACGGTGTGTACAATACATTCTGTCTGCAAAGAACACAGCTCTGTGTACAGATAAATCTAGCTTCCAACACAGACAATACAACACTGCAAGCACAACTGACAATAATTAATTCATTCTCCACATTCATCTGAATTTCAATGATAAAATCCCAAATAAATATGGGAGGCTTGGTCAGAGTGAGATTGAAACTTGATCTTTCCTAGTACCTTCAGTAGTTGTGGCTAATGTTGTCTTAGCGGTTGTAGCTGTTAAACAACAAGAAATAAAAATCAGAATGAGATTCGGTGCCCATGCACTGACGTACACAAGGGAACAAAAATCAGGCGGATACAAGCGTAAGAATGAAATCAGTCAGTATCACTGAGTGACTGTGAGATTCAGTAGCTCAGTCTGTAACATCCAGCATCAATATTAATAAATATGCTCCAGTCAGCATCAATCAATCAACTTAGAATCATCATCATTCAATATAATCACAGCCAGTCAGTATCAATCATCTGATCATCATCAATCACTGATCATACAATCAGTGTCAGTCTGTATTAATCATCATTAGAGAGTATCACTCAATTAGATTCACACAATATACATTCACCATTTGGAGAAAGGATCTGAAGACACTGTTGCTGAGTTTGCAGATGATACAAAGATATGTAGAGGATCAGATAGTATTGAGGAAGCAGGGGACACTGCAAATGGACTTGGACAGGTTAGGAGAGTGGGTAAAGAAGTGGCAGATGGAGTATACAGTGGAAAAGTGTGAGGTCCTGCACTTTGGAGGGAGAAATGGAGACATAGACTATTTTCTAAATGGGTAAATGCTTCAGAAATCAGAGGCATGAAGAGACTTGGAAGTCATTATCAAGATTCCCTTAAGGTTATTTTCGAATAATTAGACCCCATTTAGAATATTATGAGCAGTTTGGCCCTGTATCTAAGGAAGAATGTGCTGGTCTTGGAAAAGGTCCAGAGAATGATCTGTGGAATTGAGAGCTTGTCGAATGAGAAACGATTGCATACTCTGGATCTGTACTCGTTGGAGTTTAGAAGGATGAGGGGGAGATTAATTGAATCTACAGGATACTGAGAGTCCTGGATGGAGAGAACATGGAGAGGTTATTTCCATTAGTAGAAAAAACTAGAACCAGAGGGCACAACCTCAGGCTGAAGGGACAATCCTTTAAAACAGAGGTGAAGAGGAATTTCTTCAGCCAGAGAGTGGTGAATCTGTGAGACTCTTTGCCATAGAAGGCTGTGGAGGCCAGATAATTGAGTGTCTTTAAGACAGAGATAGATAGGTTCTTGATTAATAAGGGGATCAGGGTTATGGGAAAAAGGCAGGAGAATGGGGATGAAGAAAATATCAACCATGATTGAACAGCAGAGCAGACTCGATGGGCCAAGTGGCCTAATTTGCTCCTATGTCTTATGAGTCAATCAGTAGCAATCAGTGTCAGTCAGAAATAATCAATCAGCGTCAGACAGTATCAATCAATCACTGTCAGTCAATATCAATCAATAAGTATCAGTCAGTATCAATCAATCAGCATCATTCTCAATCAGGTTTTTTTCCTGATCAAATACCTGTCGAAACTCTCACTATTTATTGATAAATTCTTAGCTGGGCAGCTTGATTCTGATTGGTTATTGAGATGGACTGAGGAATAAACCAGTAAATGGCTGTAAAATATTTTGATAAACAGAAACTAGCACACGGTGTGTACAATACATTCTGTCTGCAAAGAACACAGCTCTGTGTACAGATAAATCTAGCTTCCAACACAGACAATACAACACTGCAAGCACAACTGACAATAATTAATTCATTCTCCACATTCATCTGAATTTCAATGATAAAATCCCAAATAAATATGGGAGGCTTGGTCAGAGTGAGATTGAAACTTGATCTTTCCTAGTACCTTCAGTAGTTGTGGCTAATGTTGTCTTAGCGGTTGTAGCTGTTAAACAACAAGAAATAAAAATCAGAATGAGATTCGGTGCCCATGCACTGACGTACACAAGGGAACAAAAATCAGGCAGATACAAGCGTAAGAATGAAATCAGTCAGTATCACTGAGTGACTGTGAGATTCAGTAGCTCAGTCTGTAACATCCAGCATCAATATTAATAAATATGCTCCAGTCAGCATCAATCAATCAACTTAGAATCAGTGTCAGTCAATATCAATAATATAATCAACAGTCAGTCGTATCAATCTCGGTCATTCATCAATCATAATATTAATCAAACAGCTTCAGTCAGTATCAATCAGGAAGAGTCAATATTAATCAATCAATATCAGTCAGTATAAATCAGGAGGAGTCAATATTAATCAATCAATATCAGTCAGTATGAATCAGGAAGAGTCAATATTAATCAATCAATATCAGTCAGTATAAATCAGGAGGAGTCAATATTAATCAATCAATATCAGTCAGTATGAATCAGGAAGAGTCAATATTAATCAATCAATATCAGTCAGTATAAATCAGGAGGAGTCAATATTAATCAATCAATATCAGTCAGTATAAATCAGGAAGAGTAAATATTAATCAATCAATATCAGTCAGTATGAATCAGGAAGAGTCAATATTAATCAATCAATATCAGTCAGTATAAATCAGGAGGAGTCAATATTAATCAATCAATATCAGTCAGTATGAATCAGGAAGAGTCAATATTAATCAATCAATATCAGTCAGAATGAATCAGGAAGAGTCAATATTAATCAATCAATATCAGTCAGAATGAATCAGCTGCCAATCAGTGTCAACGAATCTGCATCTGACAGTATCAATCAATCTGTGACAGTCAGTATCAATCATTTAGGGTTAATCTATACCAATCAGTTTCAGTCAGTATCAATCATTTAGGGTTAATCTATACCAATCAGTTTCAGTCAGTATCAATCATTTCGGGTTAATCAATACCAATCATTTTCAGTCACTATCAATCATTTAGGGTTAATCAATACCAATCAGTTTCAGTCAGTATCAATCATTTAGTGTCAGTCAGAAACAAAGAATCAGCATCAGTCTGTATCAATCAGTATCAGTCTATATCAATCAATAAGCATCAGTCAGTATCAATCAACCAGGGTCAATCAATTTCAATCATATCAGTCAGTATGAATCAGGATGAGTCAATATTAATCAATCAATATCAGTCAGTGTGAATCAGGCGGAGTCAATATTAATCAATCAATATCAGTCAGTATAAATCAGGATGAGTCAATATTAATTAATCAATATCAGTCAGTATGAATCAGGATGAGTCAATATTAATTAATCAATATCAGTCAGTATGAATCAGGAAGAGTCAATATTAATCAATCAATATCAGTCAGTATAAATCAGGATGAGTCAATATTAATTAATCAATATCAGTCAGTATGAATCAGGAGGAGTCAATATTAATCAATCAATATCAGTCAGTATGAATCAGGAAGAGTCAATATTAATCAATCAATATCAGTCAGTATAAATCAGGAGGAGTCAATATTAATCAATCAATATCAGTCAGTATAAATCAGGAAGAGTAAATATTAATCAATCAATATCAGTCAGTATGAATCAGGAAGAGTCAATATTAATCAATCAATATCAGTCAGTATAAATCAGGAGGAGTCAATATTAATCAATCAATATCAGTCAGTATGAATCAGGAGGAGTCAATATTAATCAATCAATATCAGTCAGTATCAATCAGGAAGAGTCAATATTAATCAATCAATATCAGTCAGTATGAATCAGGATGAGTCGATATTAATCAATCAATATCAGTCAGTATAAATCAGGAGGAGTCAATATTAATCAATCAATATCAGTCAGTATGAATCAGGAAGAGTCAATATTAATCAGTCAATATCAGTCAGTATCAATCAGGAAGTCAATATTAATCAATCAATATCAGTCAGTATCAATCAGGAAGTCAATATTAATCAATCAATATCAGTCAGTATGAATCAGGAAGAGACAATATTAATCAATCAATATCAGTCAGTATGAATCAGGAGGAGTCAATATTAATCAATCAGTATCAGTCAGTATCAATCAGGAAGAGTCAATATTAATCAATCAATATCAGTCAGTATGAATCAGGAAGAGTCAATATTAATCAATCAATATCAGTCAGTATGAATCAGGAAGAGTCAATATTAATCCATCAATATCCGTCAGTATCAATCAGCTGCCAATCAGTATCAATGAATCTGCATCAGTCTCTATCAATCAATCAGTGTCAGTCAGTAACAATCAATGAGCAACAGTCAGTATCAATCAGTGACAGTTTGTATCAGAGTCTCTCAGTTTCAGTCAATCAACTACAGACCACATCAATCAATCAGTGACAGTAACAATCAATCAGTGTCAGTCTATATCAATCAGGTTTTTTTCCTGATCAAATACCTGTCGAAACTCTCGCTATTTATTGATAAATTCTTAGCTGGGCAGCTTGATTCTGATTGGTTATTGAGATGGACTGAGGAATAAACCAGTAAATGGCTATAAAATATTTTGATAAACAGAAACTAGCACACGGTGTGTACAATACATTCTGTCTGCAAAGAACACAGCTCTGTGTACAGATAAATCTAGCTTCCAACACAGACAATACAACACTGCAAGCACAACTGACAATAATTAATTCATTCTCCACATTCATCTCAATTTCAATGATAAAATTCTTGATTTTATCAATATGGGAGGCTTGGTCAGAGTGAGATTGAAACTTGATCTTTCCTAGTACCTTCAGTAGTTGTGGCTAATGTTGTCTTAGCGGTTGTAACTGTTAAACAATAAGAAATAAAAATCAGAATGAGATTCGGTGCCCATGCACTGACGTACACAAGGGAACAAAAATCAGGCGGATACAAGCGTAAGAATGAAATCAGTCAGTATCACTGAGTGACTGTGAGATTCAGTAGCTCAGTCTGTAACATCCAGCATCAATATTAATAAATATGCTCCAGTCAGCATCAATCAATCAACTTAGAATCAATCAATCAGCTTCAGGCAGTATCAATCATAGAGTCATAGAGGTTTACAGCATGGAAATAGGCCCTTTGTCCATGCCGCCATTTGTTTTTAACTCCTAAGCTAATCCCAATTGCCCGCATTTGTTCGTATCCCTCTTTACCCATCGTACCCATATAACTGTCTAAATGCTTTTTAAAAGACAAAATTGTACCTGCCTCTACTACTACCTCTGGCAACTTGTTCCAGACACTCACCACACTCTGTGAAAAAATTGTTCCTCTGTATACTTTTGTATCTCTCCTCTCTCACCTTAAACCTATGCCCTCTAGTTTTAGACTCCCCTACCTTTGGGAAAAGATATTGACTATCTACTAGATCTATGCCCCTCATTATTTTATAGATTTCTATAAGGTCACCCTCTGAGCCTCCTTTGCTCCAGAGGAAAAAATCCCAGTCTATCCAGCTTCTCCTTATAACTCAACCCATCAAGTCCCAGTAGCATTGTATTAAATATTTTCTGCACTCTTTTCTAGTTTAATTATATCCTTTCTTTAATAGGGTGAGCAGAACTGTGCACAGTATTCCAAGTATACAAGTCTTACCAATGTTTTGTATAACTTCAATAAGATGTCCCAACTCCTGTATTCAACGTCCTGACCAATGAAACCGAGCACGCCAAATGCCTTCTTCACCATGGTAGCATAGTGGTTAGCACTACTGCTTCACAGCTTCAGGAACGTGGGTTTGATTTCCGGCTTGGGTCACTGTCTGTGTGAAGTTTGCACATTCTCCTTGTGCCTGCGTGGGTTTTCTCTGGTGCTCCGGTTTTCTCCCACCTTCCAAAGATGTGTGGTTTAGCTTGATTGGCCATGCTAAAAATTGCCCCTTAGTGATTGATATTGACTGAAACTGATTGATTGAGACGGTCTGAAGCTTGCATAGATTAGAGGGATTAGTGGGTAAATGCATAGGGATATGGGGGTATGCCTGGGTGGGACTGTGGTTGGTGCAGACTTGATGGGCCAAATGGCTTCTTTCTGCATTTAGGTTTTCTATGGTTTCTATGACTCTGTCCACCTGTGACTCCACTTTCAAGGAGCTATGAACGTATAACCCTGCCCTGGAACATATAAGTCCTGCCCTGGTTCAATGTACCAAATCTATCAATCTACCAAAATTTATCTAAATTAAACTCCATCTTCCATTCTTTAGTCCACTGACCCAATTGATCAAGATCCTGTTACAATTCTAGATAACCTTCTTCACTGTTCAGTATGCCACCAATCTTAATGTCATGTGCAAACTTACTAACCATGACGATTAAATTCTCATCCAAATCATCAGTATAAATGACAAGTAACAATGGACCCAGCACTGATCCCTGAGACACACCACTGGTCACAGACCTCTAGACCCCATACACACAATGGGTCGTGAGAGGGCTGCTCTTGGATCTTTTTTGAGAGTATCCTAGTGCTTCACATCGTTAGTGTACGCTTGACCTGGACCATTTGATGGGCAACAGGACGGCTCAGTGACTATCGCTGTGCTGTGCAGATACATGGATTTGGGCCTGTGTCTGTGGGAGTTTGCGCATTCTCCCTGTGCCTGCATGGGTTTTCTCCGGGTGCTCCGGTTTCCTCCCACATCCCAAAGATGTGCTCTTAGGCTAATTGGCAAAACAAATTCTTGCTAAATTGTCTCAAATTTGGTTTTTAATCCATAGATCTATAAACATAGACAGGGATGACGGGTAGAGGTGGGAACATCGGGGTGGCGGCGCGGGCTTGTTGGGCCGAAGGGCCCATTTCCCGTGCTGTTTTGTTCTTTGTTCTTAGTTTAAAAAAAAACCCTCAACAACTATCCTCTGGCTTCTGTCAAGGAGCCAATTTTGTATCCATTTAGATACCTCACCTTGGATCCCATGAAATTTAACCTTATGCAACAACCTACCATGCCTTGTCAAAGGCCTTGCTAAAATCCATGTAGACAACATCAACAGCACTGCCCTCATCTACCTTCTTGGTTACCTCTTCAAAAAAACTCAATCAAATTTGTAAGATATGATTTTCCACTCACAAAGCCATGCTGACTGTCCCTAACCAGTCCTTGCATCTCTAAATGCCTGTAGATCCGGTCTATCAAAATACCTTCCAACAACTTACCCACCATAGATGTGAGGCTCACTGGTCTGTAGTTCCCAGGCTTTTCCCTGAAGCCCTTCTTAAACAAAGGCACAACATTTGCCACTTTCCAGTGTTCCTGGAGCTTACCCTTGACAATTGATGATTCAAATATCTCTGCTTGTGAAGCTTCAATTTTCTCCCTAGCCTCACACAGTGTCCTGGGATACACTTCATCAGGTCTCGGAGATTTATCTACCTTGATGCGTTTTAAGACTTCCAGCACTTACTTCTCTGTAATATGGACACTCCTCAAGATATCACAATTTATTTCCCCAAGTTCCCTAACATCCACGTGTTTCTCAGCAGTAAATACTGATGAGAAATATTCATTTAGGATCTCACCCATCTCTTGTGGATCCACACAGAGATGATAAGAGGCCCTACTGTCTCCCTAGTTACTCTTTTGCCCTTTATGTATTTATAGGAGCTCTTTAGATTCTCCTTTGCCTTACCTGCCAAAACTATCTCATGTTTCCTTTTTGCCCTTCTGATTTCTCTCTTTACTCTGACAACTCTACACTCTTCAAGGAATTCACTTGATTCCAACTGCCTACGCATGTCTTGTGCCTCCTTCTTCTTCTTGACCAGGGCCTCAGTATTCTGAGCCATCCAGAGTTCCCTACTTTTTGCTCTTCATCTAAGAGGAATGTGTTTACCCTGAACCCTGGTTAACACACTTTTGAAAGTCTTCCACTTACCAGACATCGCTTTGCCTTCTCACAGACTCCTTCAAATAACTTTTCCTGTCTGATACCATCAAAATTGGCCTTGCCCCAATTTAGAATTTTAATTTTTGGGACAGATCTATCATTCTTCATAGCTATTTTAAAACTAATAGAATTATGGTCACTGGTCCCAAGGTATCAAGCAGAATAGACCTCCATCAATCAATCAACATCAGTCATTAACAATCAATCAGCATCAGTCATTTTTATTTTGGAGTCAGTGTTTGTAAAATTATAAAAAAAAACTTGTAGATTGCTGTGAGTTGTAAATTTGCCTGGTCTGTTTAAAAAAAGTGTGAATGCAATTACACAGAGGGCATAGAATGAAACAATGATTCACAAAACTAGATAGTAAACAACAGGCTGTTTTTGAATTTTAACCAATCAGTACAAAATACACATTTGAATAGCAGCAGCTAATTAGATTTCACAGAATCACAGAATCCTATAGTGCAGAAAGGCCTTTGGCCCATCGAGTCTGCACTACGTATGAAAGGTCCTGACTTGCCCACCTAATCCCGCTTATCGGCGCTTGGCCCATAGCCTTGAATGTTATGGCGTGCCAAGTACTCATCCAGGATATAAAGCAACCTGCCTCTGCCACTCTCCAGACATTCCGTCTGCACCACCCTCCAGAACCACATTCCAGGCCATCACCACCCTCTGGATAAAAACATTTTTCCTCGAATCCCCTCTAAACCTCCCAATCCTTACTTTTAACTTGTGTCCCTTTGTAACTGACCCTTCAACTAAGGGGAACAGCTGCTCATCTCCACCCTGCCCATGCCCTTCATAATCTTGAACACCTCAATCAGTTTGGCCCGTCAGTCTTCTCTGCTCCAGATAAAACAATCCAAGACTATTCAACCTGATTTTATAAGTTAATGTTCCATCCCAGGCAGCATCCTGATGAATCTCCTCTGCATCCCCTCCAGTGCAATCACTTCCTTCCTCTAATATGGCAACCAGAACTGCACATAGTACTCCAGCTGTGGTCTCACCAAAGTTCAATATAACTCCATCATGATCCCTCTGCTTTTGCAATCTATACCCTGATTCATAAAAGCAAGAATGCCATAAGCCTTTTTCACCACCCTATTAACCTGCATTTCAGCCTTCAGAGATCTATGGACAAACATGCCAAGGTCGCTTTGCTCCTCAGAACTTCCCAGTGTCAGATCTTTTATTGAATACCTCCTTGTCAAATTACTCCTTCCAAAGTGCATCACCTCACACTTTTCTGGGTTTAATTCCATCTGCCACTTACTTGTCCATTTGACCAACTCATCTATATCTTCCTGTAACACGATACACTCAACCTCACTATTAACCAACAGGTCAATCTTTGTGTCATCAATAATGATCGTATCCCCTCCCCTGTCCCGTCACATAGTCATCTATATCATTTATATAAATGACAAACAATAGGGGGCCCAGCACGGACCCCTGTGGTACGCCACTGATCTTTGGCTTCCAGTCACTAAAGCAGGCATCTATCACTATCCTCTGTCTCCTACCGCGAGTCAATTTGAATCCACCTTAACAGATCACTCTATATCCCATGTGCATCAGCCTTCTTCATAAAGTTTCCCATGTGGGACTTTATCAAAGGATTCACTGAAATCCATGTAAACAACATCGACCGCATATACCCTCATCCACACATTTGGTTCCATGCTTAAAAAAAATCAATCAAATATGTTAGACATGATCTCCCTCTGACAAAACTATGCTATCTCTGAACGACCCTTGCCTCTCCAAATGGAGATAGATTCTCTCCTTCAGAATCTTCTCCCAAACACAAATGTGAGACTCTCTGGTCTGTAATTCCCTGGCTTGTCTCTATAACCTTTCTTATGTGGGACCACATTAGCTGACCTCCAGTCCTCTACCATCTCCCCGGTAGCCAGGAAGGAATCAAAAATTTGGGTCAGATCTCCTGCAATTTCCTCTCTGGCCTCCCACAACAGCCTGGGACACAATTTATGGAGATTAATGGAGATTTCCCCACTTTTAAGCCCACCAATACCTCCAATACCTTGTTACTCCCTATGATAATTTTCTCTAGAGCCTCACAGTCTCTCTTTCTGAATTCCATAACTACCTCCTCATTCTCACAGGTGAAGAAAGATGTGAAATATTTGTTTAACATGCTACCAATGTCCTCTGCCTCCAGCTACAGATTTCCCCTTAGTTTCTAATGGACCTTACTGTTTCCCTTGGCTATCCTCTTCCCATTGATATATTTATAGAGTATCTTCAGATTTCCCTACTTTACTAGCCAGAGCTTTCTCATATCCCTTCTTTGTTCTCCTAATTGATTTCTTAAGCTCCATCCTCCACTTTCTGTACCCCACCAGTGCTGCCACAGACTTACTCCCCTTATACTTGTTAAAAGCCCCTCTTTTCCTGTATACTGAACATCTCTGGTCATCCATGTTCTTTGGGTTTGTTACACTTGCCTATTATCCTAGAGGGAATGTATTGGGCTTGTACCCTCCCTGTTTCATCTTTGAACATCCATACTGCTCTTCTATTGATCTCCCCTCAAGTAACTCGCTCCAGTCCATCTTGGCCAGATCTGTCTAATTTTGTTAAAACCTACTCTCCCCCAATCCAAAACCTTTTTCTGCAACTTGTCAATTTCTTTGTCCATAACAAATTTGATCTGAACCATGTTGTGGTCACTATCACCAAAATGCTTCCCCAAGAATACATCAAACATAATGGGAACAGAATGGGAATGGAGGGGTATAGAAAACTGATTTAAAATAGGGATCATGAGCCTTGGGAGTCCCTGGGAAGTGTGTAAATAGATGATGATATTGATGTACTTGTTTTTATCCTACAGGTGCTTTGGTCCACCTTGTTGTCTAACTAGGGGCATACACGCGATGGGTCCTGAGAGGGCTGCTCTTGGATTTTTTTCGAGAGTATCCTAGTGCTTCACGTTGTTAGTGTACGCTTGACCTGGACTATTTGATGGGCAACACGACAGCTCAGTGACTCAGCTCAGTACCATAGGGGTCCGTGCTGGGCCCCCTATTGTTTGTCATTTATATAAATGATATAGATGACTATGTGATGGGACAGGGGAGGGGATAGGATCATTACTGTGCTGTGCAGATACATGGATTTGGGCCTGTGTCTGTGGGAGTTTGCACATTCTCCCCGTGCTTGCTCCCTAAATTGTCTCAAATTTGGTTTTTAATCCATAGATCTATAAACATAGACAGGGATCACGGGTAGAGGTGGGAACATTGGGGTGACGGCGCAGGCTCATTGGGCCGAAGGGCCTGTTTCCCGTGCTGTTTTATTCTTTGTTCTTTGTTCTATTCATTCTCCAGAATTAGATCCAGCACTGCTCCTTCCCTTGTTGGATCCTCTACATATTGATCAAAGAAATTTTCCTATGTACATTTTAAGAATTCTACTCCATAAGCCTTTAACATGGTGTCTATCCCAATTAATGTTGGGAAATTTGAAATCACCCAATATAATTACCCTCTTGTTATTTTTACACCTCTCTGTGAATTGCACATACATTTGCTCTTCAATTTCCTGCTGAGTCTCTGGGGGTCTATAATAAACACCATGCAATGTAACTGTCCCTTTTTTACTCCTAAACTCCACCTATAAACCTTCATTTGATGCCCCATCCAAGATAACAACTCCTTACTACAATAACTGCCTCCTTAACTAATAATGCAATACCTCCTCCTCTTTTACCCCTTCCTCTGTCTCATCTGAAGATGATGTAGAGATGCCTACATTGGACTGGGGTGAACACAGTAAGAAGTCTGAAGATTCCACATTCTGGGATGAAGAGCTACCAATCTTGCTCCTTACTCAATCACGCCTTTTTTATGTCATAATTACATGTGTTAATCCTCACCCTTAACTCACCTTTTACCTTTAATATTCCTGGCATTAAATTAAAGGCCCTCCAGCCTTGCCTTACTCACTTGAAACTTACTACTGCTGTATTCCTTCTGACCTACCTGCTTTTCTATGTTATACTGTATCCCTATTCTGCAAACAGTCTGGGCCCCCTCCTATTACCAAACTAGTTTGAACTCTTCCCAAGCACTAGCAAAATGTCCCACAAGGATGTTACTCCTGTTGTAGTTCAGATATAGATCGTCCCACTTGTACAGGTTTCACCTTCCCCAGAAACAGTCCCGGTGTTGCATGAATGTAAAACCCTCCTTCCTGCATCAACTGTCAAGCCATGTATTCACCTGTACTGTTCTTCTATTCCTATGTTCACTAGCATGTGGCAGTGGGAGTAATCCCAAGATTGACATCCAAAAGTCCCACTTTTTAGTCTACTCCCTGAATACTTGGTGCAAGACCTCATCCCTCTTTTCCCTATGTCATTGGTCCCAACATGTACTCTGACCTATGCTTCATCACCCTTCCCCTTCAGGATGCGCTGCAGCTATTCATCTGAATTTGATGTTTTGATAACCTGTAAACCAATTCAATTATGCAAATTTTAGAACCAATATGTCACCAACTGCAGAGAACTGCCAGAAGACCATCTGCCAGCAGCAACTTAGTGCAACTTTCAGAGAGACACACACACACATACACACACACACACACATACACACACACACACACACACACACACATACACACATACACACATAGGCACACACACATACATACACATACACACACACACATACACACACACAATACATGCACATACACACACACACACATACACAGACCACACACACACACACATGCACATACACATACACACATACACCCACACACACACACACACACATACACACACACACACACACATACACACACACACACACACATACACATACACATACACACATACACACATAGGCACAACACCATACATACACATACACACACACACACATACACACACACACAGACACACACATACATGCACATACACACACACACACATACACAGACACACACACACACATGCACATACACATACACACACACGCACATACACCCACACACACACCCACCCACCCACACACATACACACACACCACAAACACATACACACATACACATACACACAAGCACACACATACACATACACGCACACACATACACACACACACACATAGACATACACACACACACACACACATACACACACACATACACACACTCACGCATACACACACGCATACACACACACACACACACACACACACACACACACACACACACACACACACACACACACACACACACACACACACATACACACACACACATGAATAGCAGCTGTCTGCCAGCACAACAGCCACATTTTTGTCTTAAGAGAAAGCCTCATATCAATCACAAAGATGCTGACAGAATATCATGAAAACAGAAGGAATCAACAGAGAGAAAAGAACATCCTGGAAGACAACAAACCTAATTGGATATTGACAGTGACTAAAAGCTCTATTTATTTTTGTTAATAAGTGTAAGCTGTAATAATCAAAGCAGCATTCCATTAGAATTATATTTTTATTCTGTTTGTTAATAGTTTTGTTAACCTGTTCACTGTTAGATAAATGAGGTGTTACAATGCCTTTACAGAGTCTCAGGAAATTATTTAAATTTGACTATAAAGAGTGTTGAAGCACAGATAATCCTCTTTTCATACACACTTTAATAGATGATAAAGGGAGGTACTTCTCTTTGAGTAGCTGAGTGTTAGTTCTCAGAGAGTTGATCAATCTCCCCTTCGTAACAGACCTGGGGGTTTGTGTCCTGGATTTGAACAGTCCTAGATCTTTAAATGAACCTTAAGTGAGAAGTGTAAGATCTGTTAACCGACAACAAGCTGTGAAATATAAAGTGGTGAATTGGCTCTTAACATTGCAAAAGAGGGTCTGGGGGTTTAAGCTGCTTCCCAAATTTGCCAGGAAACTTTAGAAAGACAGAAAAAAAATGAGACTTGTAGAATTGGAAAACAGAGTAAAATTAGGCGTAAGCAGGGATAATAGGAAGGCTGAAACTGTAAAGGAGTTAGCCAAGCATTTCGGTGGATCAGAGAAACAGTCAAAAGCAATCCAGTTAGAAAAAATAATTTGCAAAAGAGACAACTGGAGTTAGAAAGTGAAATTAAAAGGCTGGAGTTAGAAAAAGAAAGAGAGGAAAGAAAGAGGAAAAGATTGTTGGAGTTGGAAAAGATGAGGTTGGAATTTAAAGCAAAAAGACTTCAATTGACAGAAGTGAAAGTACAAGATGGAAATGATGCTGAGCAAGCTCAGGACTGCCAACTGCCTGGTAGGGATATACACAAATGTGTCCAAACATTTAATGAAATTTAATGAAAAAGACGCAGAAGACTTTTTCGTCTTCTTTGAGAAATTGGCTACACAGATGAAATGACCAGAGGAAGTGTGGGTAATGTTAATTCAGACCAAGTTTAAAGGAGGCTTATGTCAGGATGAGGCTTGAAGGCTCAGTTAGTGCAATGGATAGCTATAGATTAGCCAGGAGGGAGCTAAAGAGTGAGTTGAGGAGAGCTAAGAAGGGACACGAGAAGACTTTGGCTGATAGGATCAAGGAGAATCCTAAAGCTTTCTTTAGATATGTTAAGGATAGAAGATTGGTTAGGGCAAGATTAGGGCCAGTCAGAGACAGCAGTGGGAAGTTGTGCGTGGAGCCTGAAGAGATTGGAGAGGCACTGAACAAATATTTCTCTTCGGTATTCACGCAGGGAGATGTAAATGTAGTTGTGGAGAACACTGGGATACAGGGTTGCAAACTGGAAAGTATTGAAGTAGATAAGGAGGATGTGCTAGATATTCTTGAGGGTTTGAAGTTAGATAAGTCCCCTGGGCCGGACGGGATTTACCCTAGGATTCTCTGGGAGGCGAGAGAGGCGATTGCAGAGCCTCTGGCTCTGATCTTCAGGTCGTCGTTGGTTACAGGTATAGTGCCGGAAGACTGGAGGATAGCGAATGTTGTCCCATTGTTCAAGAAGGGGAAGAGAGACTTTCCAGGGAATTATAGGCCGGTGAGTCTTACTTCTGTTGTGGGCAAAGTATTGGAGAGAATTATTAGGGATAGGATTTATAGTTATTTAGAGAGAAATGAATTGATTGGGGATAGTCAGCATGGTTTTGTGAAGGGTAGGTCGTGCCTTACTAACCTTATTGAGTTTTTTGAAAAAGTGACCAAAGAGGCGGATGGGGGTAAGGCAGTTGATGTGGTATATATGGACTTTAGTAAGGTGTTCGATAAGGTGGCCCATGGAAGCCTTCTGCAGAAAATGCAGATGTATGGGATTGAGGGTGATTTAGCTAATTGGATTAGGAATTGGCTGGCAGATAGAAGACAGAGGGTGGTGGTTGATGGGAGATATTCATCATGGAGTTCGGTTACAAGTGGTGTACCTCAGGGGTCTGTTTTGGGGCCTCTGTTGTTTGTAATTTTTATAAATGATCTGGATGAGGGTATTGAAGGATAGATTAGTAAATTTGCGGATGACACCAAAGTCGGAGGAGTGGTAGATAGTGAAGAACATAGAACATAGAACATTACAGCACAGAACAGGCCCTTCGGCCTTCAATGTTGCGCCGACCAATATAAAAAGCAATGACCCTTATAGTTTGCAGAGAGACTTGGACATTATAAGAAATATATCCCCACATTATAAGAAAGATGTGGAGGCATTGGAGAGGGTACAGAGGAGGTTTACCAGGATGTTGCCTGGTATGGAGGGCAGGTCCTATGAAGAGAGGTTGAAGGATTTGAGGTTGTTTTCGTTAGAAAGGAGGCGGCTAAGAGGGGATCTTATTGAAGCATATAAGATGATTAGAGGTTTAGATAGGGTGGACAGTGATAGCCTTTTTCCTAGGATGGAGAAAGCTAGCACGAGGGGACACAGCTTTAAATAAGGGGTGATAGTTATAGGACGGATATCAGAGGTAGGTTCTTTACCCAAAGGGTGGTTCGGGAGTGGAATGCCCTGCCTGCAGCAGTTGTAGGTGCGCCAAGTTTGGTGGCGTTTAAGAGGTTAGTTGATAAGTATGTGGAAGAGAAGGGAATGGTTTAGTTTGGAGGGGCATTGCTTTTTATATTGGTCGGCGCAACATCGAAGGCCGAAGGGCCTGTTCTGTGCTGTAATGTTCTATGTTCTATGGACAAGTTGCAGAGCTGGGCCGAGAGGTGGCAAATGGAGTTTAATGTGGAAAAGTGTGAGATAATTCACATTGGCAGGAATAACAAATGTGTAGAGTATAGGGCTAATGGTAGGACTCTCAATAGTGTTGATGAACAGAGGGATCTTGGTGTCTATGTTAATAGATCCCTGAAAGCTGGCAATCAAGTCGATAAGGTTGTTAAGAAGGCATATGGAGTCTTAGCTTTTATTGGTAGGGGGATTGAATTTCGGAGCCGCAACGTCATGTTGCAACTGTACAAAACTCTAGTGCGGCCGCACTTGGAGTATTGTGTGCAGTTCTGGTCCACGCATTATAAGAAAGATGTGGAGGCATTGGAGAGGGTACAGAGGAGGTTTACCAGGATGTTGACTGGTATGGAGGGCAGGTCTTATGAGGAGAGGCTGAGGGATCTGAGGTTGTTTTCGTTAGAAAGAAGGCGGCTAAGAGGAGACCTTATTGAAACATATAAGATGATTAGAGGTTTAGATAGGGTGGACAGTGATAGCCTTTTTCCTAGGATGTAGAAAGATAGCATGAGGGGACATAGCTTTAAATTAAGGGGTGGTGGTTATAGGATGGATGTCAGAGGTAGGTTCTTTACCCATAGGGTGGTAAGGGTATGGAATGCCCTGCCTTCGTCAGTTATAGATGCGCCAAGTTTGGTGGCGTTTAAGAGGTTAGTGGATAAGTTTATGGATGAAAAGGGAATGGTTTAGGTTAGAGGGTCATTGCTTTTTCCTAACTGGTCAGCGCAACATCGAAGGCCGAAGGGCCTGTTCTGCGCTGTAATGTTCTATGTTCTATGTATCTAGAGCTGGGGGTTTGGATGGGCAGGAATTTGTAAAATGTGTACTGGAAGGATCGTTGGAGCAGTATGTGGCTAGCCCGACTAGAGAAGGGGCTATATTGGATTTAGCTCTGAGTAATGTTCCATTGGAGCAGCACGGAGAGGCAGCGATTTGGGAGAGCGAGAAGTTCGATTGATAAGTAGCTTTTTAACTTTTCTCTTTGTTTAAAACAGCGAGCGGGAGTAGTTTTTGCCGTTTTTATTTAAACTAACTTGTAACCGGAAGTCGTCACTAGGGGCTGCCGGTAGTTGTAGTTTTTCTCTCTGACTCTATAAATTGGTCCAGAGAGGAAACCCGATACTCTACACAGGTAGAGTATCCCACCCTCCCCCCTCCTCTAACCTAATAATAATAGTGTGTGTGTAGTTTTTTTTTTCTCTCCTGCAAATTAAAGTAACAGTGATGGCAGTGCAGGTAGTACATTGCACCTCCTGCGGTATGTATGAGGTGAGGGACACCAGTAGTGTTCCTGCTGATTATACCTGCAGGAAGTGTGCACATTTGCAGCTCCTTGAGGATCGTGTTAAGGAGCTGGAGCTGGAATTAGAGGAGCTCAGGGTAATTCGAGAGGTTGAGGAGGATATAGGCAGGAGTAACAAAGAGATTGTAACTCCTATAAGTGATAATTGGGTAACTATTAGGAGGAGGGGTAAGAAGCAATCGGGGAGACAATCCCCTGGGGCTGTTCCCCTCCAAAATAAATTTTCTGTCTTGGAGGCTACAGTTGAGGAAGAATCAACTGGAGCTGACCAAAGGGAGCAGGTCTCTGGGGGTGAGCCTGCTGAGAATGCTCAGGTGGGTGGGGGGAATAAGAGATTAGGCCTAGTTATAGGAGACTCCATAGTTAGAGGGACAGATAGGAGGGTAAATAGTAATAAACAGGACTCAGGGCTGGTGTGTTGCCTCCCAGGGGCTGGGGTCCAGGATGTCGCAGATCGGGTTTTTAGGATTCTTAAGGGTGAGGGGAGTCAGCCCCAAGTCATTGTTCATGTGGGGACACATGATGTAGGTAGGACAAGGGAGGGGGATATTAAACAGAAATTTATGGAGTTAGGGTGGAAGCTTAGGTCCATAACAGGCAGAGTGGTTATCTCTGGACTCTTGCCTGTGCCAGGGGATAGTTTAGAGATGAACAGAGAAAGGGATAGTTTGAACTCATGGCTGCGTGGATGGTGCAGGAGGGAGGGGTTCAGGTTCCTTAACAATTGGGACTCATTCTGGGATAGGTGGGACCTCTTCAAGAGAGATGGTCTACACCTGAACCAGAGGGGGACTAATATCTTGGGGGGAAAATTTGCTAAGGCTATGATGGGGGCTTTAAACTGATTCGGGGGGGGGTGGGATCCTAAGTAGTTGGGGTGCCGAGAGGGATGAGAGTAAGGGGGTTATAGAGGAGAGTTGTAAAACACAGCGGCGTACGGGTGGGGTGGAGCATGGTTTGAGATGCGTATACTTTAATGCAAGGAGTATTCGCAATAAGGGGGAGGAACTTGCAGCTTGGACCAGTACCTGGAACTTCGATGTTGTGGCCATTTCAGAGACTTGGGTAGAGCAGGGACAGGAATGGATGTTGCAGGTTCCGGGGTACAAATGCTTTAGTCGGAGTAGAGAAGGGGGTAGAAGGGGGGGAGGAGTGGCGTTACTGGTCAAAGACTGTATCACGGTGATCGAAAAGAAGTTTGATGAGGACTTGTCTGTTGAGGTAGTATGGGCTGAGATTAGAAACAGGAGAGGAGAGGTCACCCTGTTGGGAGTCTTTTACAGACCTCCTAATAGTTCTAGAGAGGTTGAGGAAAGGATTGCGAAGTCAATTCTGATTAGGAGTGAAAGTAGTAGGGTAATTGTGATGGGGGACTTTAACTTTGCTAATATTGATTGGAATAGCTATAGCTCTAGCTCGTTAGAGGGGTCAGTTTTCGTACAGAGTGTGCAGGAAGGTTTTTTGACTCAGTATGTAGATAGGCCAACTAGAGGTGAGGCTACATTGGATTTGGTGCTGGGCAATGAGCCAGACCAGGTGTTAGGCTTGGAAGTTAGTGAACATTTTGGTGATAGTGACCACAATTCGGTTACGTTCACCTTAGTGATGGACAGGGATAGGCATGAAGCTGGGGGCTGTAGTTATAGCTGGGGGAAGGGTAATTATGAGGCCATCAGGAGAGAATTAGGGTGCGTAGATTGGACTAGGGAACTACAGGGACTGGGAACATCTGGAATGTGGTGCTTATTCAAGGAGCAGCTGCTGAGAGTCCTTGATAAGTATGTCCCTGTCAGGCAGGGAGGAAATGGACGAGTAAGAGAGCCTGGTGTACGAAAAGAGTTGATTTGCTGGTTAAGAAGAAAAAGGAGGCTTATGTCAGGATGAGGCTTGAAGGCTCAGGTAGTGCAATGGAGAGCTATAGATTAGCTAGGAAGGAGGGAAAAAGTGAATTGAGGAGAGCTAAGAGGGGACACGAGAAGATGTTGGCTGATAGGATTAAGGAGAATCCTAAAGCTTTCTTTCGATATGTTAAGAATAGAAGATTGGTTAGGGCAAGATTAGGGCCAGTCATAGATAGCAGTGGGAAGTTGTGCGTGGAGCCTGAAGAGATTGGCGAGGCACTGAATAAATATTTCTCTTCGGTATTCACGCAGAGTGCTGGAAATGTAGCTGTGGAGAGCACTGAGGTACAGGGTTGCAAATTGGGGAGTATTGTAGTAGATAGGGAGGATGTGTTAGAAATTCTCGAGGGTTTGAAGTTGGATAAGTCCCCTGGGCCGGACGGGATTTACCCTAGGATTCTCTGGGAGGCAAGAGAGGAGATTGCAGAGCCTCTGGCTCTGATCTTCAGGTCCTCGTTGGTTACGGGTGTGGTTCCGGAGGACTGGAGGATGGCGAATGTGGTCCCATTGTTTAAGAAGGGGAAGAGAGACCTTCCTGGGAATTATAGGCCAGTGAGTCTTACTTCTGTGGTGGGCAAGGTATTGGAGAGAATAGGGATAGGATTTATAGTTATTTAGAGAGAAATGAATTGATTGGGGATAGTCAGCATGGTTTCGTGAAGGGTAGGTCATGCCTTACTAACCTCATTGAGTTTTTTGAGAAAGTGACCAGAGAGGTGGATGGGGGTAAGGCGGTTGATGTAGTATATATGGACTTTAGTAAGGCTTTTGATAAGGTGGCCCATGGAAGACTTCTACAGAAAATGCAGATGTGTGGAATAGAGGGTGATTTAGCTAATTGGATTAGAAATGGCTGGCAGATAGAAGACAGAGGGTGGTGGTTGATGGGAGATATTCATCGTGGAGTTCGGTGACGAGTGGTGTGCCTCAGGGGTCTGTTTTGGGGCCCCTGCTGTTTGTAATTTTTATAAATGATCTGGATGAGGGTATTGAGGA